>CM056376.1:55072773-55122106 GCA_029718625.1 Synaphobranchus kaupii | reverse complement strand
GACAGCGCTCTGTAGGCTATGAGTAACTTGGCTTTTTTTTTTAAGTTGAAAATGTTTTTGTTCAGATAGAATGTAGTAAGGAATCACATCCGAACCAGGAAGTATAATTGATACTCTCAACAGACATGCGCAGTTGTGTCCTTGGAGTCACTTGTACAACATGGAGGGCGCAAAATCAAAAGTCTCCTTTAAGATTATGTATGACTAGGTTGTCAGGACTGCTTACAAACCGTTATGATTTTGGCAATCCAACGAACCAACTTTAAATCCAGCACCTGACAGATATGCGCCACTGAGAAAAACGTTATGTAACTATAGTTGCTAAGCTAACTGAAAACACTACTGAGCATGCATGAACACTTCCCCTTGTGCGGACCACCGAACTGTTCTGTAGTGCGGACCATAGAGCGTAGTTGTATATGCAAGTCTGTGCTGCGGAAAAAAATAAATAGGAAAAAGCGCCAGTTCTGTATCTTATTGTCATGGTTTTTAACCCTGTTTCCCTATGCGGTCATTTTCCTTAGTGGCCACGCGAGGGCGCTGCCCTTTTGGTAGATGCTTGCTCCGCCCTGCTGAGATTGGGGAGCTTCTGTTAGCGTCCACACCTGTGCTTGGTCACTGAGCTATTTAAGCCTCCCGTTTCCTTCATGCGGGGCTTCTATATTGATTGTTTGTTGTGGTGTATTGTGCTGTTTTGTGTGTGGTGTTATTCTGCGCTTTGTATGTTTAAGTCAGTATTAGTTTGGTCTAGGTTTTTAAGGAGACCGTTTTGCTCCGTTGTGCTTCCTTGGAGTTATGCGGGACTCGCCTATGTGGAAGTAGCTATTAGGACTCGTCCCCCCTGGCTTACCTGCCTATGTGGATGTAGTTATTCGGACTCTTCCCCCCTGGCTCTTTTCTGTCCTCGCTTCCTGGTTTTTTTCCTTGTTTGTCCCTTGCCTAGATATTTGCCTTTCTATGTCTCTTTCTCCTCTCTCTGTCTGCTTTCTTCCGTGAAGGCGAGAAGAGTCTCTGTTTGTTTGTATGTGTCTGTATAGTAGGTTCTTACTAAGAGACAGGGCATTTTTATCGTACTGATTTTAGGGCTTTATTTATTTGGTGTGCGTTATTTGTACCTTTCATGCTACTCGCCTGTTTTAACGTCTCGTTGCTGAGGCAGGGCTTTATTCTTGCCGGCTCTTTGGTTACTTATCTCGTAGAAGTATGGGACCGCAGATCTCTGCTCTATTTCGCCTCTGTTTGGTTTTCTTACTGAGAGACCAGGCGTTTGAGCTTCTACTCATTTCCGTGTTACTGTGAGCCAGTTAGTAGCTTCGGTACATTTGTTCCCTGTTTTGTCTCCTTATCGTGGACTACGTTACCCTTTGTTGGGAGTCAGGGTTTTCTTTATTATATTGAGAGGCAGTGCGTGCTATTAAGTTTGCGTTGGTCTTTTGTGGCAGCTGTCCTGTTCGCCCTTTTACCTGCGGGACGATTTTGTTCGGAACTTGTTCTGTTCGTTCTCCGGGTGTTTCGAGGTACGTTTTTAGCCTACACTTAAAGACAGAAAGTGTGTCTGCAGCCCGTACATACATGGGAAGATTATTCCATAAAAAAGGGGCTCTGTAAGAGAAGGCTCTGTCACCCATTGTAATTTTAGATATAATAGGAATTTTCAAATAGCCAGCATTTTGAGAGCGAAGTAATCTAGGAGGACAGTAAGGAATGAGTAAGTCACTCAGATATTCAGGGGCCAAGCCATTTAAAGCTTTAAACGCTAGAAGTAAAATCTTGTAGTCAATTCTGAATTTGACAGGCAGCCAATGAAGAGTTTTGAGCTGATATGGCTGATATGCTCCCATTTCTTGGTTCTAGTAAGAACCTCCCATCTCACACGTCACGCCCCATTACACTTATATCTGAAATCTTTGGTCTGACGTCTTAAACTTCCACAATATGGTTGGAAAATAGTAAGTCGGATATCAGCATACTGCACGTCAGACAAAACACAGTACACACAGGAGACGAGACGTAGCCATAGAGACCCAAAACGTATGTTTCTCATTCCAGCAACGTGGAGAAGACTATGCTGTGTTCCCATCTATGTGTGTTCCACTATGCACACCCACCCAACACCGCCCGCTTGCAACCAGAGTGTTCCAGAAGAGGTAACATTTATTTGCTCAATTAAGGCACTGCAACCAAAATTGCTGCTGCAAACACCGACTCTAAGGTTAAACAAACAGAAAGCGTGGCGAAGCTAACTTAGCCACAATGGCCACACTAACTAAAGACTTACGGTTTTAGGCTTCTAGTTCCCATACACGCACTAGGGGGCACAAAATGGCCCCAAAATGAAAGTACATTATAGAAAATAAAAAAAATTAAAAAATGTTTAGCATGTTGCCGATGCTGACCTCCACAGCCCAGCGAATTGTCTGCTGCAGAAAATGAAAATAGCTAAAAGACTAGCTGAAAAGAAAAACACACAACCCGCAGCTCACTCTGCCAAGCATTGTCAACAGCCAAGCATTGTCCACGGAAGGATACTGGAGATCTTTCAATCTCAGAATGAATCAGCTGAAGACTTCTCGACAATGAAGGTAAAGGCTGATTTAGTACTCCAGTTTTAATAGCGCCCACCGCTGCTACTTTGAAATGCTTTAAAGAGCTTGAGAATTTTTGCTATTCATATTGTGTGGATTGTTATGAGTAGGCCTATTCTATTTATATAACGTTATTCGAGTTGCCACTGCAAAGAGAGAACGGTGACAGACGCCATCTTATTGCATTTATAGCCTAATCAACAATGCTGTGGTTCTTATTAGCTCATACACTGAGCAATGCATCTTTAAACACCCAGCAAGGTTTAAAAGTCCAAGTGAGGCCTACGCAGCTGGTCTGTACATTTTAAATAACAATGCTACTTAAAGTTATACTATGTAGTTTCAGAACACTAGATGGCGATATAGAGCACGTAGGAGAAAAAGGCTCCCCGAAAATTGTGTTCTTCTCAGACACGCACGACGACACATGAGCATTGTGGTGACGTTTCACACATATTTTCCCTGACCGTGGACTCAATTCAATTCAATTTGCTTTATTGGCATGACAATTATGGAGGATTATTCAGCCCAAAATGAAAATTAAAATTTTAATGAAAACGAAAATGGAAAGTGAAACTTTTCATTTTCATTTCCAAACTGTATGTAAATGAGGGGGTATGGTCCTCCTATTAAACAAAGCAAGCAGGGTGGGCCTCATACAGGTTTAGTGCAGTAGCACTTAATGAACACTAGGGGGAGCATAGCATAGGGATGGGTAACAGTCTATGCTTGATACTAACATGACACAAGACTCAAAATGCTCTCAGGGCACTCATACCACACAAATGATGAAGAATCTGAGCAGTGTTATAAAGTATTCTTGTTTTATGAAAGAAACTGTATTCATTCATAATAATTGTCCAAAATGCTTCTTGTTTTCTTCTGACTTGGTCGCCTTTGTTCATTGTTCAGTGTGATATGACGTAGTATTGTTTTTGTTTTGTACTCACAAGTGGGCTACCACTAATTCAGATACCACGCTATTCTAACTAACGCACAATCAGGAGCTAGCTAGCCAGCGCTACGCTGTGTAGGCTATAGGTCAAATCTGTGAGGTGGAAAATCCAGGTTCAGAAAGTAAAATTCCTCCCCAATCATTTGTTCCAATCACCTGGATTTGCTAATTATCACAATTCTTCAGCCAAGAGGTAGGAGCTAACTAGTATAATTAGTGAAATTGTGAGTTCATGGGTGGAAGAAACATGGCAGGACTTTTAATTTCTGACCCCTGGACTTTCCACCTCTGCAAACCTGGTAGTAGCCTACGATAGGCTACATTGTGCCAGGTTAAACGTTGGATTGGATCAGTTGTTGGACTGCTGGAAATAAATTAAATCCTCTAGTAAAATAAATGAAGTCACAAACGCAAATGAGTCACTGGATCGTTTAAACTTTTAAGCTGATTCCGGTACTTTAAGCGAACATTAAGGCATTGCTTCAAAAAGTCAGATTCTATTCTATATGTTATACAAAATGAGAAATGTTAATGTAGGCTATTTGAAAGTGAGTCGGCTTCATCATACAAAAAAATCCAGGGTTAAATCTTAAATTAGCTGCCTATAGGCTAACCCCTTAATCTTGCTTCGTACACCCCTCTGCTTTCTGAAATTCCCCCCAGGCTTCCATTTATTTAGTTTTTTGGAAAGCGAAATGATTTTAAGGTTGAGATTAACCCTACAAGGGCCGTTTCTGATACATATACGGACGCCGCATCACTGAGATGAACATTGTAAATATGCCTAGGAGAAGTAACTGTGAGGGGGGAGTGTGGTTCGGAGGACCAAACGCGGTAAAAAAGGAGGTAAACACAGGACAGTGAAGACAAGAATTGTTTCAGAGTTAAAGGCGGCAGGGAGCCACGACGCAGAGAAAAGAAAGGACAGATAGCGAGAATAAAGTCCTAACTAAAACTAAATCCACTAAATTCCACCCGCAGCGGCAGATCCTGTGTGGACAACCACACGTGTTGACCCACCTGGTATGATCTGGTCTGATTAGTACGCTCCGTAAGACCATTAGTCTCCGGGTGAAAACCAGAGGACAACAGGGCGCAAAAGGAGCACCAGAACTTGGCTGCGAATTGCGGACCACGGTCAGACACAACGTCCAGAGGAAGGCCGTGGACTCTAAAGACATTGTCCACAATAATCTGAGCAGTTTCAGGTGCTGAAGGGAGCTTAGGTAGAGCAACAAAAATGTGCTGCCATGGAGAATCTGTCAACTATGACTAAGATCACCGTATTGCCCTGGAACGCAGGCAAACCGGTGACGAAGTCTAAAGCGATGTGGCTCCATGGACGACTTGGAATCGGCAAGGGGCGCAAAACACCGACGGAGGAAGTCGTGTCCCCTTACTGCGAGCGCAGACTGGACACACAGCGACAAATTCCCGAACATCGCTCTCCATATTTGGCCACCAGAAATGTCGCGCAAAAAACTCCCTAGTGCTGTGAACCCCAGGGTGAGCCGCCAATTGAGAAGAGTGACCCCACTGGAGAACTCGGGACCTAATCCGGGGAGGAACATATAAGCAGTGAGCCGGGAGGGACCCCACCAGGACCTGGGTCAGAACGCAGCACCTTCTGCACCGCTGTCTCAATCTCCCACATAATAGGCGCCACAATTTGCTTAGCAGGAACAATAGGCTCCGGAAGCGATTTGCTGTCAGTGCGGTCATACATGCGTGAAAGCGCATCAGGCTTCACATTCTTTGACCCGGGACGGTACGTAATTAAGAACTTAATTCGGGTGAAGAATAAGGCCCACCGAGCCTGCCTAAGGTTGCGCCTTTTAGCCTGCTGGACATACTCCGAGTTCTTATGATCCGTCCATACAGTAAAGGGATGCTCAGCTCCCTCAAGCCAATGGCGCCACTCCTCCAAGGCCAGCTTGACCGCCAACAGCTCCCGGTCCCCAACGTCATAATTTCTCTCGGCAGGTGTCAAAGCACAAGAAAAATATGCGCACTGATGCAGTTTGCGATCAAGCGGGGAATGTTGGGAAAGAATGGTTCCTACTCCCAGCTCAGACACATCAACCTCCACCACAAAGGGGAGGGATGGATTGGGAGTTATGAGAATAGCTTCGGAGCTAAACCTTATCTTTAGCTCCACGAATGCTTTATCGGCCTTGGGGGTCCACTGAAACCGTGTGGAGGATGCATTCTTTGTCAGGGCTGTAATGGGTGCGGCCACCGCACTGAAGTTGCGGATAAAACGACGGTAAAAAATTTGCAAAGCCCAAAAAACGCTGTACCTGTTTGACCGATAGAGGTACAGGCCAGTTCCTGACCACAGCGACTTTTTCGGGGTCCATCTGAACCTAACCCCTAGCTACCCTACTATAAATCCCAGAAATGAGACAGATTCAGCGTGAAACACGAATTTTTTGGCTTTAACGAACAGTCTCGCTTTAAGGAGAGCGTCAAGGACCTGCCGAACATGCCCGATGTGAGAAGAAAGGTCTGGAGAGAAAATTTAAATATCGTCCAGATAAAAGAAAACAAATCGCTCCAAAAATTCTCTAAGGACATAGTTCACTAGCGCCTTAAAAACCGGGCACTAGTGAGGCTGAAAGGCATTACAAGATATTTGTAGTGTCCGTTGTGTGTATTAAAAGCCATCTTCCACTCATCCCCCTCCCGCATGCGCACCAGATTGTAAGCATTGCGCAGGTTGAGTTTAGTGAAGACAGATGCCCCCTGCAGATGCTTGAATGCGGAGTTCATGAGGGGGAGAGGGTACCTGTTTTTAACAGTGATCTCATTAAGGTCCCGATAATCAATACAGGGTCTAAGGCTCCCATACTTTTTCTTAACGAAAAAAGAACCTGCCCCAGCAGGAGAGGTGGAGGGTCTACTTGAGTGCTCTTTAGGTCAGGTAGGGAGTCAAACGGTGAATCCCACCCAATATCGGAATCAGAGGAATTCTCGTTTGAGTCTCGCTTTTAGTGATGTGTGCAAGTGATTGGTTGAGTATGAGCAGAGGTGGAAGAAGTACACAGATCCCTTACTTAAGTAAAAGTGCAAATACCCACATTAAAAAAATACTCTGGTAAAAGTTAAAGTACCACTTGGAAATCTATACTTAAGTCAAAGTATATAAGTACATGCTCTTAAATGTACTTAAGTATCAAAAGTAAAAGTAGTCATCCGAGGCGAGGTACGTATTTGGGGATATAGGTAGTATAGGTAATACATCAGTGTTTCCCATTAATGTATTAAAATGTGGTGGCCCGTTACAGTTTAATTTCCACCGCCACGGTTTCAAATTGATCAAAAAAAAAATTTGGTTAGTATGTTTGTGAAAGTTAAACCCTCTGTGGTACACTATAATTTTACATAATTTTACATCGACCATATTGAAAGAGTTGTAATTTCCTGTTGCACCAGCAGAAGGGAGTATAGCATCATTCTAGCAAGTCTCATAATCCTCTACACCATTTACTTACCCGGGAGCAGAAATGCCGACCCTGAACTCCCTGCATTGTGAAAACTGCAATGCATTAAAGGAAAGGATTTCCGTTCTGGAAGGACGCCTCTCGTTCCTACATTCAATCAAAGAAGACGAGATGCTACTTGACTCACTTATGGAGTCCCGTGGAGCTGATGCTGCTGTCTCGCTGCTTCGCCCCGAGGCTGAGCTCCCTGCGGCGGGGGTGGATGCCGTTGTCTCGCTGCTTCGCCCTGAGGCCGAATTCCCTGTGGAGGGGCTGGTCTCGGAGGAATGGCCGAGGCTCGGGGCCAGACCGAAGACTTGCAGCACACCAGCTACTGCAGGTGCTAATGCTCCCTGGATCAGTGCCCTGATTGGCAGCCGACGATGAAGGCGCACATCTTTACCCCCAGTCCCAAAAGAGCTTCGGCTGACGAACCCTTTCCAAGTGTTGGATGGGCTCTCTCAGTCCTGGAAAGCACCCCAAGCACAGAATGGTCCGAGCGATTTTGGCTGTATTCAGGCGGCTCACCGGTCCAATGTGGGAACAGACCAGCGGCCCTCACACCAGGTGGCGACCTCCGCTTCCCGGCGAAGGATCCTCGCGGAGGCCGTGATCAGTCGCTCTGGTGGTATTCTTTGTCCTGTGCCAGTAGGAAATCCGTCTCCCAGACCTGGTGCGGCCTTGCCACAACATTCGCCTGCCCGGACACACTCCTTGGATTCCTCAGTTTCACCATCGCCTTGTCCCCTCTTCTCCCCGACTACATTGATAGTGGGTGATTCCATAATTAGGAATATTCACTTCTTCAATGTAGCGACACGCTGTTTCCCAGGAGCCACAGTCCCGGTTATCCTGAGTAAGCTACCGGGGCTACTTTCCTCACTCCCGACCTCTATAGTCCAGGTTATAGTTCATGTGGGGACAAATGATACAACCCATCGGGAGTCTGAGCACACAAAAAACGATTTTAACCTCCGTTTTAATGTTTTAAAAGACTGTGGAAAGTCTGTTTTTATTTCCGGGCCCATCCCCACTTTCGGTCGTGGAGCTGGCCGTTTTAGAAGAATCCTCAGCCTTCACACTTGGCTTCAGTCCGCCAGCAGGACTCAAAACATGGGCTTCATTCACAATTTTAACTTGTTTTGGAACCATTCTTCTCTTTTTAATAGAGACGGGATACATCCCAACAAATGGGGTAGCCAAATGCTATCGGCGAACATGCATCATACGGTGCTATCCTTTCCATGCAATTGACTGTTTACATATTACATGCACAGGCCGGAACTTCCCTCTCCCTCTTCCTCTATGGTACAACCTCAGCCCACTGTCTCCCATGAGAGCTCCCCCTACTGTCCTACTGTTGATACTGCTGTTTTTCCTATCTCTGTTTGTATGACCAATGGTTTGTCTGACCACCACCGTCGTAGTGGTCGAGTTCGCCGTGGTATGCGAGTGCTCTGTTCGGTTGCACGTATTCAACTTTCATCCACTTCAGCTTCTAGTCAATCCAAGCCCTCTCAATTCTTCGATTTTAACCAAGACACGCTTAAATCCAGAAAAGGTCTAGGGTTAATTCACTGGAACATCAGAAGCCTTTTCAAACATCAGAAATTAGATCATGTGAATTTATTAATCTCCCATACCGATCCGGATGTTTTAGTTCTTTCAGAAACTTGGCTAAAAAATAGCATTGACGACATTGACGAAATTGCCATAGTTAATTATAATATTTTTAGAATTGATAGAATTGGAAGAGGGGGAGGAGTGGTCATTTATTTTAAATCTTGTTTCTCTGTTTCTGTTTTGTGTGCTGTCACTGAGCCAAAGTGCTTTGAATTTATTGCCCTGAAATTAATCACTGGAACTCACAATTCCATTACTGTAGTCGGGGTTTATAGACCTCCCTCTGCCGATCTTAGATCCATAGACCACCTTGCTGAGCTACTTTCCACTATAGTAATTCTGAAATCATCGCTCTGGGTGATTTTAATGTTAATTGGTTGAATGCTTCCTCTGAGTACTTAAAGGTGGTTTCTTCCAGTCTTAATTTTTCTCAATGAATTAATGATCCCACTAGACCTCATTTAAAAGAACCCTCAAAATCTACATTAATTGATTTCATTTTCTCTAACAGAAGGGATAAAATCACTGCAAGCTGTGTTTTTGATTTAGGAATCAGTGACCATTGTCCGATTGCTTGTATCAGAGATTCCCACGCAAAGAAAACCTCATCACGAATTATTGTTAAGAGAAATGTAAAGATTTTTAATGAACAGGCCTTTCTTAACGATCTCTTTAATAGTGACATTCATCTCACCTCTGGTATTCCTGACGTTGAATTATCCTTGGATTTTTTTACTAAGACATTTATCTCAGTTGTAGATAGACATGCTCCTTTTAGAAAGGTTAGGGTGAAAAACAGATCTAGCCCTTGGTTTTCTTCAGAACTGTCTGCTTTATAGAGCGTAACAAAGCCTGGTCTCTCGCTAGACGCAGTAACATGGCCTCAAACTGGAGTCTTTTTAGAACAGTCCGAAACAAATGCACTGCCCTTGTTAGGAAGGCTAAAACTGATTTTTATTTTAATATGGTCTCCAGTACCTATTCAGACCCAAAAAAATTTTGGAAAACTGTTAAACCCAACAATAATTCTCTTACCTCTTTACCTAGTCATGTCAAATTTGATGACTGCTTGTTACATGACTAGAGTGAGATTTGCTCTGCTTTTAATAGACACTTTGCTGCTGCAGGCCATCTCTTTGATGACAAAGCTCAGGGCTCTTCTCCATTTAATGCTGACAAACCCCTTGTTAATTATGACGATAATGAAAATTGCACTGATAATGTTGGCAGTAATTGTAATAATAATAATAATTTATCTTCTCCGAAAGCTGCCTCTCAATTTATTTTTAATCCTTTTCACCCGAGTGTAGTCATGAAGTCTCTTCAAGCAATCGATCCAAAGAAATCTACCGGTGAAGATATGTTATAACCTCTCTTTCTTCGCATTTCTGCTCCTTTGATTGCTGAATACATAGCTCATATTTTTAATCTCTCCATTTCAACTGGTGTAGTTCCTATTGTCTGGAAAACTGCTCATGTTGTCCCCCTGCACAAAAGTGGCGACAGTTGTGACCCAAATAATTACAGACCAATTTCTAAGCTGTCCACCTTGGCTAAAATTCTGGAACACTTAGTGAACCATCAACTTAAAGATTTTTTTAGTGCCAACTCTGTTTTAAGCCCGCATAAATCAGGGTTTAGGCTCCAGCACAGCACTGTGTCTGCTCTCACTGTTGTTTTAAATAATATTGTCAATGCCTTGGATGAGAAGAAACATTGTGCTGCTATCTTTGTGGATCTCTCCAAGGCATTTGATACTGTGCATCCTTTGCTCTTGGATACTTTGAGCAGGATTGGTTTTAGTCCTGGTGCATATTCCTGGTTCCTAAATTATCTCTCTGATCGACAGCAGTCAGTGAACTTCGGATAGGCCCATTCTGAGTTTTTGTCGATTACAAAGGGGGTCCCGCAAGGTTCTATTTTGGGTCCAGTTCTTTTTATAATTTATATAAATAACATGCTTTCATCTCTAACTCAATGTTACGTCCGTTTGTACGCAGATGATGCAATTTTGTTTTGTTTTGAGATTCTGCTGATCTCGCTGTAAAGAATTTGCAAACCTCCTTTGATATTCTCCAAACAGCACTAAGTGACCTTAAACTTGTTTTAAATGCAAATAAAACCAAGGTTATGCTGTTTTCTAAACCTAGAGATGCCAGTGACTTTGATTTTAAAATTTCTACTAAGCAAGGATCCTGTATCGAAAGAGTCAGTGTCTATAAATACCTCGGTATTTGGATTGACAATCAACTTACTTTTAGATTTCATATCGACAATCTTGTCAAAAAACTAAGACAAAAAAATTGGTTTTCTTTATAGAAATAAATTAATTTTTTCTCATATTTTGTAGAAAAAGGATTGTCGAGGCTGTTTTTCTTTCTGTTTTGGATTACGGCGATGTAGTGTACAGGCATGCATCTGCCTCTATTCTCAAGCCTCTGGACGCCGTTTATCATTCTGCCCTTAGATTTATTACCGACGATGCCTATGGTACGCATCACTGTACATTGTATGATAAAGTTGGGTGGTCTTCCCTCTCTCTCAGGTGTGACAAGCATCTTTATTTATTCATTTATAAGGCCCTTATCGGAAAGTCCCACCTTTTGTTAACGATATATTCATTTATCATCAGCTAACGTAACAAGGTTATAAGATAAAAACTTTTTACAACTAATGTCACAAGCTAAACTTAAAATAAAAAGTAAATAATATACCCTAGTTCATGCATATTGTATCTCCTGGAAGATAGTACTGACGTTATTCAAGGGAGATCTGCACGGTGTAACAAAACGCAACCTGCTGTTTTCCCAGTTTCCCTCACCGAAATATAGTTTGCCTTCAGTGCAGGCTCTCCTTTTTTTTTAACAATCTCTGTCTGGCATCGCCCGGCTCGTTCGGCTTCTACGTCATTTTTAAATTACTACGAAAAGACAGAGAAGACAAAGAGGAAGAATCAACAGAGGTAGCAAAGATTTAGCAAGCCAATTAGATTCAGAGGCTTTCTCGTCAATAAACAAGTATTCAACTTGTTTTTAATTGTAGTTTTCAATCCCACTTAAAACAGGGCTGAGTTTTGGACTAGAACAGGTTAAAATGCATTGTGATGGTTTCTGTTTCTGTATTGTCTACTGACAAAAAGTTTTTGAATATTTTTCATCAGACCACGTTTCTGGTGATCTGATGTTAGCTAGCTGTCTAGCCAAATAAAAGTCAACTAGCCAAAATTCAATATATTTCCCATGTTCCAATCACAAAGAATTGTGGATCTAGTGTTTAGATTTTAATCTCAAAGACCACCAAATTGATACATTTAGCTGTTGAAATTGAAAAAAAATTTATTTTGGGGGAGCATGCCTAGACAGTTCGGGGTCCACCCACCACAATTTCAGAAAATCCTGTGGGAAACATCATCATGTCATCAAGACATCAAGTGGTCAGAATCATGGGCCATCTTGGCTCTACCCAAATATTCTCCGCAGGGGCCCCACAGAGCTCTGTCATCTCACCTGTGTTTTTCACTTTGTACAATGACAACTGTAGAAGCTCAGAACCAGACATAATTTACATAAAATACTTGGATGATACGGCCATCTTGGACACAACAAACTTGGAGGGGTGGCTTCAGACTGAGATGGACAGGTTCTCTCAGTGGTGCAGGGGGAATTACCTTGACCTCAATGCTTCCAAGACTAAGGAGCTGGTCATTAACTATCACCGTGAGCATTCCACCATTTCTGCACTGGAGGTCAATGGCCAGATCATAGAGAGGGTCGAGGGATACCTCGGCACCACTATTGATCACAAGCTCACCTTCAAGCCCAACAGTGAAATCATCTTCTGTAAATGTCAACAACGCCTCTTTTTTCTCAGAAAACTCTGTAAACTCCAGGTACATCAATCAGTCTTACAAGCCTTCTACAAGTGCTTCATTGAATCCATCCTCACTTTCAACATAACAGCCTGGTTTGGAGCTATGAGCAACATTCATCTGAAACCACTTCACAAGATCATTAGAATCAGCAGCAAAATCATCGGACTGGACCAGGAATCACTCACCAGCATTACTAAACGGGCCATGTCAAACTTTGTGCCCACCTCTATCCGGCTGCTGAATTCCTGAGCTAAACTTGTCTGACTGTCTGAGCCAACAGGACATGGATATCTTAATTGATTTTATTTTATTTATTTATTATTATTATTATTATTTACTCTGCCTTTAAGCTGCACTGCACTGTTATTTATTTATTGAGTTTGCTGTTTGTCCTGTTATGTGTGTGTATGCACTGATACTATTTCACAAGTGAAGTTCCTAACGGAAAAATGAAGTTATTTATTATTATTATTTATTGTTATTAACATTTGAAAATAGAATGTTATAGTTATCTATGTCAGTGGTTCTCAAACACGGTCCTGGGGGACCACTGTGTATGATGGTTTTCGTTCCAACCACAATTGCAATCTTGGAATTTTAGCAAGCTGTTAATTGTTCTTAATTAGGTGTTTGTCATATTTAGAGGGATTAAATATGTGGCTTATTTACCCTCTTAAGCCACATTATGTTAGCAATAACTATGCATGTCATGAATAATAAAAGTCCAACATTCTCATTGTGCTATATTGCAAATAATTACAAAAAGTTTTAAGTTTTAACTGATCAAATTAAAGACTGAGGTGAATCAATAGGCTCATAATTGGTGAAACTGTGGACACATGGCCACTAAAACTAACCATTTGATAAATAATGAAGAAAAGACAAAGCAAATGATAATGAGCCAAACCTGCACTGTGTTAATACATTTAAGGAAGAAATGATGAGGGAACTTAAAATCACACATGTTCAACTACCTAATTAGGAGCCAATTGATTCACTTTGATCAAAAAATTGCTACCTATTTGCAATATAGCCCAATAAGCACAGTAGGAATTTTATTCTTCATGGCATGCATAGCTATTTCTGACATGATGTGGCTTAAGCGGGTAAATAATTCATATGAACATGAAAAGCACCTAATTAATAAAAATGAACAGTTTTGGGATTGCAATTGTGGTTGGAACCAAAACCAGCCAACACAGTAGTCCGAGGACCGAGTTTGCGAACCAATGATCAACGTTATCTGGCTAGAAAAAAACACCCATAGTGTAGCTAGCAAATAGCTAGCCATAGTAGCTAATAGCCTAATGTTAGCTAATAAATTACCTCAACGTGTTTTAAGATTCGAAGACGAATTGTTGAACGATAGGATCTTGTGCGTTTTGGCAGGCACAGGAGACCGCGTAATCTGTAGGAATCGTTTTTTGTACCAGAAATTTTGCCTAAATAAGGCCAGTTTGCCTAAATAAGGCCATGGATGGTGAATGGTTTTGATTAAATATTTCTATGCACTGCAACAAATGATGGTCCCTGTCTGCACTCTTTTCAGCTACAAGAGATTCAGCAATGAGCAGCCTATCAATGGTCGGAGAAGGAAGACGTGCATTTAAAAAAATAATAATATATTTTCTTTGAAGGCACGCATATTGATCGACTTGGTTCTGCTTCCTTTACATTTAAATAAGTCAAAACTGTAATGGGGCGTGACTTGTGACGTGGGAGGAGCCAAACGCAGCAAGGGGATTAATTAAGCCCTTAGGCCACTAAGGCGGGATACCCGCAGATAAGGGAGGAGACAAGACAAGGAACAACAAACACCACTACAGACGCTACTAACCGGCTAACTGTCAAACGCCAAGTAGAGCGCAAGGACAGGGATCTGAACAGCCAGACATAATATGCGCCCTGTATCAGTAACGAGACACATAATAACGGACGAGTAGCGAAAAGACAAACATAAAACAGTCAACAAACACTGCAAAATAATACGATATAGTAATTGCGGAGGCGAAAGGAACAGATCCAACGTTCCCAGGTTACTCAAACTCGCGGTCACACACAAACGTGTCCACAGCATCGCCCAATCTTCCTTATAGGAAGACATGCACCTAAAAGACGAAACAGAACAGCAGTTCCGAACAAAATCGTCAAAACCTCCATTCAAGGAGAAAGGCACCGAAAGGAACGAACAGGACAGGCAGTACCGGACATTTACCGGCTAGACCAAAGCGAGATTTATTGAAAATAAACACCCTGCCTCTCTATGATGAGGAATATAATGAGGCGAACAGGAACAGAGATTTAACGTTCCATGGCGATATTAATAGGCTCGCAGTCCAATGCAGAAAACAAAGGGGTAAACACCCGATCTCCCAGGAGAGAGAAACATTTTACAGGTGAGCCGACGGAGCACCGTTGTCCCATAACTTTACTATCCATAGACTAACGCAAGCTTAAATTGGAACAACCACCCTAGTCTCTCAGTAAAAGAAAGTAACGAAGCGAAGGAACAGAGAGCTAAAGTTACCATGCTACGCGCAGTCACACAAACATGTCCACAACCTCGCCCAAACTCCACACAAGGAGAAACACACCCGGAAAACGAACAGAACAATAGTTCCGAAACAAAATCGTCCCGGAGGTAAAAAGGACGGAGGACAGCTGCAACAAAGACCAACGCAAAATAGCACGAAAGCCTCTCAATATAAATAAAAACCCTGACTCACAACAAAGGGGAACGTAGTCCACGAGAAGGAGACCAAACAGGGAAATACGTACCAAAACTACTTACTGGCTCACAGTAACACGGAATAGAGTAGAAGCAAAACGCCAGGTCTCTCAGTAAGAAAACCAAATAACAGGCGAAAATGGACCAGAGAAACTGCTACTCTATACTTCTACGAGCTAAAAAACTAAGCAGAAGCGAAACGCCTAATCTCCCTATGGGAAGACATGTGCCGAAAGGCGAACAGAACTACTGTTCCGAACAGAATCGCCCAAAACTCCATATACGGAGAAAAAGCACCAAAAGGCGAAATAGAGCAGAGATTTACAGTCCCAAACTTCTATGAGATAATTAACTACCGTGCCAGCAAGAAATAAGCCCTGCCTCAACAAAGAGACGTTAAAAATAGGCGAGTAGCCAAAATGGTACTAACTCACAGCCAACAATACACCACAGTACAAAACAATAAACAATCGATGAACAATTAATGTCGAAGCCCCGAACGAAGGAAAAGGAAGGCTTAAGTATCTCTCAGGTGACTACACACAGGTGTAAACGCTTAACAGAAGCTCCGCCAACTCAGCAGGGCGGAGCAAGCATCTACCAAAAGGGCAGCGCCCTCGCGTGGCCACCGAGGAAAACGTCCGCATAGGAAACAGGGTTCAAAACCATGACAAAAACGAATGGACAAAAATATTCCTTTTGAAAAACACAAAGAGTAACGACACTGTTTTAGAAATGTAGTAAGTAGAAAGTACCAGTTTTTCATTTAAAATGTTAATGTAGTGGGTAAAGTGGAAAGTCCCATACAAAATAAATACTCAAGTAAAGTACAGATACGTGAAAAACATACTTAAGTATAGTAACGGAGTATGTGTACTTCATTACATTCCACCTCTGAGTATGAGAACATGTGTTTGCTGAGGCCGACCATTAGCCGGGCACAGCAAGAGTTATTTGACAGACCTTGCTCTGTGCACTTCATTCACGACGCTCATTCATTTTAATACTGTTATGTTTAACACACTCCTAGTCTGCCACAAGTGTAACAAATTTGACTTCTTTATTTAAATGTTGGAAACAAAGTAAGTTAGTCATTCACATTAAACATACAAAACTTCCTGTTCAACCATCAAACTTGCTGTGTCATTGTTGAGAATGCTCTTTCAGTTTCACAGGTTACAGACCACACCGAACAACTTACAAGACCTTTACGAAGATGCCTAGTGATAATGCCGCCGGCGGCATCATTTTGCTCAACATTCGTTGCTCCTGCAGCCAAACTATTAGTGGAAATCACTCTGTGTTTTTACTTTATTGGTAGACGATTTGTGATAACTCTGCTGAATACACAGTTTCTAAGTGTCACTATTTTCCCATAGCAAGTCCATTTAACAAGCACCCCCCCCCCCCCCCCCCCCCCCACCCCTACCCAGTCTATACCTACCCATGCGTGACATAGTGGACAATAGCTTTTAGAATTAGAATTCCGTCATAGCAACAAGGTAAACCCAACAATAGCCTGATCGTATGCCAAAAAAGCAGTGAAAAGCCCTGCTCAGTCAAATGCAAAATAAACATGTGAAATGATTGTCTCATTATAACACGTATTATACTACCAATATCTGCTACTAAATATGAAATAAATATACAACGCTACCATTGGTTTTACACAGATGTTCCTTTCAAAATTCAATGGTCATTTATTATCTGGTACAATCCGTTTGAGAAATATACAACACTTTATACCGCTATTACACTATCTGAAACGTCGACTCGTAATAGCCCCCATGCCCTGCAAGCCTGTCTCATTCATTAGTTAATTCTGGTTTAATTGTCGGCTGTTTTTTTATGACTTAGTACTGGACTGGACCCCTCGATGAAAACTCCACTCCAGGGAGTATATTTATTAAGGCAAGACAGACCTGCATGCAAGCAAGCATGGATATGGCAACGAAACTGTGAAAGAGGGGAACTTAAATAGAGAAGGGAACAGGTGAGAGGGCTAATTGAATAACTGAAAGGAGTGCGGAATGTGTGCAAGAGGGAGAGTGATAGGCTAACCAATAAGGGGAGAAACAAGGAACTAAACGGGGACCACGCCTAGCCTGCAGCGAACACAGAAACGAGACGAACAGGGTAAACTAAAAAACAAGACATGAAACATAAGGAATGGGAAAACGAAGGAAACGAAAGGGAGGTGGACTGGAGGGAAACGGAGGATGTTACAGTTTTATCCAATAGAGTACAATATAACCTTAGCAACGGTATATGCCATGTCTTATTTGGTGCTTTGAACAATTCATTTCAGCCCAGAATAATGGCCGTTTTCGTTTTAATGGTCTAGTATTATGCAAGCTGTAGAGAAAACGCGTTCCACGACTGGAGTTCTCCCTTCCCGATATGCAAGTAATTTTGTGTCTAAAATTCGGTTGGTCTCGCTGGCTACATATGTATGTTCTTTTATTGCTATTTTCGCATTTTGAGTGCATTTCACATACTGTAGTGCAATCGTTAATTTTATTTTTGATGTAGGCTACCGATTTTCATTGAAGACAGAACATTTGGCAGCATTTTGCAGATGGTGGAATACTATTTTATTTTCATGTTATCATACATAATATAGGCTATGGCGTATATACTTGTCACTTAGGGCATGGCAAATGCTCATTCCAATTTACTGTGTGCTGATATGTGGTAGATTAATGTAAACATTTTCCTTGGAGTCATTCTGAATGGGAACATTAAATAAAAATAAAAAACTACAGAAAAATGCAATCCCAGGGCAAAGTTATACATACTGCAGAGTATAGGTAAAAGTGATGTTTTATTGAGGTACAAGAGTGAACGATTAGGCTACATATTTAGGTGTATGGAACACTATGATATCAATGTTTTTATCTTAAACCATCAGAGGGGCAAATGTATATGCTTTATAATGGACAAAACTTTTTTTTTCATTTTATGACATATTTTGGATAGGGGTTTTGGACCCATATATATCTACCCCACTATACTGATGAACACTTGTGGACATGGAGTAGGAAATTGATAGATTTTACATGTAGCTCTCAGTATTTTGTTGCAAACTAAAGAAAAACAATTTTTCCAAAGTTTCTTTGCATTTGTGGCAATTTATTTAGACTTAAATTATGAAAATAAGTTTGCATAGATATATAAAGTTTGCATTGTAAATGGTACACCTGTCTTGTTTCATTTAATCCATTTACCAAGTTTATGCTCACACCTGGAGTTATAAAGCCTTAAACAGAGCACCCCCTAAATAGGTGAGAATTTACCAAATTTGTCATCTGCGAGAAGGGGTTAACATACTGTACGGACAAAGAAGCATTTTCTCTTCATTTGGCTCTATACTCCAAAAATTCATATTTGAAATCAAACCATTCATATGAGGTTAAAGTACAGATTTTCTGATTTCATTAGAGGGTATTTACATAATGTATTATTATTCGTATTATATTGTATTGGATTCACCATTTAGAAATCATAACACTTTTTCACATAGTACCCCTATCTCAGGCCAACTAAAGTATTGTTTCTCCTGACTCATTTTCCTATTGAACTCTACAGAAAAATAAGTCAGGAGAAGAAACCCTTAAAGTGATCCATCCATATCTAATGAATATGAATGGATGGTTTGAGGCTCGTTTGATACCTCAGACCCATGACTTACAGCCGTTAGGCAACTTAGGCAACCATTACTGTACCAGCATAGGCTAATTTACATCTGAATCTACCACCATATTTCTGACACCATGTTCACCCTTCCTCAGTCCTATCCTACCCAAGAAAGCTAACCAAAGGTGTAGAGTTGATTCTTGGTGTGGAATTTACATTTGGAGTCTTGGTTGTTGCTGTTGTCCCTCAGCATGAGGAACAAATAAATGTCAATGCCAGTAAAGCAGGCCATCATGAGGCTGAAAAAATCAGAATAAGTCGATCTGAGCCAACATTGGGTGTGTCAAACTAAAGTTTGGTACATTGTTAAGAAGCAAGAACGCACTGGTGGGCTGAGCAATAGCAAACGACCTGGTAGACTACGGAAGACTACTGTACTGAATGACAGAAGAATACTTTAATTGAATACTTTAAATCCTTTTCAAGTGTCAAACACATCAAGGATGTAGGCATAGATGTGTCAAAGACTACCATAAAGAGAAGACTACACCAGCATTACATCAGAGGGTTCATCGCAAGATGTAAACCACTGGTAAGCCACAAGAATAGAATGGCCAGGTTAGAGTTTGCTAAAAAGTATGTTAAAAAAAAGTCTTATGTACAGATGATATGATTGTTAACCTGTACCAAAGTGATGGAAAGAGAAAAGTGTGGAGAAAGAAAGGAACTGCTAAAGCACCCCTCTCATCTGGTGGAGGTAGTGTTATGGGTTGGGCATGTATGGCTGCCACTGGAACTGGCTCATTGTCTTCATTTATGATGTGCCTGCATGCAGCAGGATGAATTCTGAAGTGTACAGAAACATCTTACCCACTCACATGCTACCAAATGCCTCAAAATGTATTAGACAGCGCTTCACCTTGCAGCAGGGCAATGACCCCAAATATACTGCTCAAGCAACCAAGTAGTTTTTCAGTGCCAAAAAGTAGAATGTTCTTGACTGGCTAAGTCAAACACCCATCCTGAATCCAATTGCACATGCGTTTCACTTGCTGAGACAAGACTGAAGGCAAAATGCCGCGAAACAAATAGGAACAGAAGATGGCTGCAGTAGAGGCCTAGCAGATCTTCACCAGGGAACATACCCAGCGTCTGGTAATATCCATGGGTTGCAGACTTCAGGCATTTATCGAATGCAAAGGATTTGCAACAAAGTACTAAATATGACGTTATTTTCAATCAATATCTAACACACAGTATATATTGATTCATATATATTGATTCCTTTTTATTGACATTTATTATTGTTTAAAACTGCAAATTCCACTTGGAGCTACAGTGAGCACTATCATTCATTGGAGTGACACATTTTTGTTATTTTGGTTCTGTACTCTAGCACTTTGAGTTTGAAAGGATACAATGACAATGAGGTTGAAATGCAGACTGTCAGCTTTAATTTGAGGGTACTTCCATCCATATCGGATGAACTGTTTAGAAATTATAGAACCTTTCGTACATAGTCCCACCCATTTTCGGGCATCAAAAAATATTGGAAACCTATTTATCTAACTACAAAAAAATCTTGGTCACACTTTAAAGGCCCCACACAATGAAAATTTCCTTCTTTTAAGTGATGAAATGGTTAGCTACAGTTTAATTACTTCAAGGACATGATGTAGACCAAAAAATATATATTTTTCCTCTAAGTACATTAGTCGATTTTCAACTTGTCCTCAATTTCAATGTGAGTGAGAGCTAGCTTAGAGTAATTTAGGTTGCTCACAGTAGCAAGTTAGCAACTGTCAGTGCGAGTGCAAACAAAATGGGACGAAAGTGCTTGTTTGGGTGTGAGAGTCCTCACCCCCTATTTATTTTCCCCACAAACGCATGGCTACGGAAAAAATGGCTAGAATTTGACCACATGAAGGAGGCTGCAATCTGCTCGAGCTCAAGGATCTGTAATTTGCATTTCGAGAATTATTTGTTCACGAATGCAATGTCCAGATGGAATTTGGGAGCTTCTACTCCCTCACTGAGTGGGCCATTCCCACCATCCACTACAATGGTCCCTCACTCCCTTTGAAAGTAAGTAACTAATAAGCATTTCTGTATAAGGTTATATTTAATTCACCATCGGAAATAGCAATGTTAGCTATAACTCCTTATATATCATCTTGCTATGCAGCCAGAAACGAGAGAGCATGTCAGTGTGAGACTGAGTGGGTTACATCGCCGTCGACCACCAGCAAAGCCACACAAGTTTGTCTGAAACTGAGGCAGGTGCCTAGGAGAAGTAAAGGTAGGCTAATAATGTTTTCCGTTCATTTCTGTCATTCGAGGTAACTTAGTCACGTCTCCAAGTAAAGTTTGGGTGCGTCTGCTTTCTTTCTACTAATGTTACCGCTACGCTAGGCTAGTTGGGAGCTGCTGCTAGGGTTGCCAACCGTCCCTTGAAATAAGGGACGATCCCTTATCAGTTCAATAAGCCTTATTGAACTGATAAGGGATCGTCCCTTATTTCAAGGGACGGTTGGCAACCCTAGCTGCTGCCTCTAAATTAGGTGTAACGTTAGCTGTAGCTTACATTGCTTGTTTTGTTGTTGATTAATTAAATAATCTGTAGCTATCTAGTTATGTAACGTTAGCTATATTATCTACACTTCGGTTTCTCCCTTGTAAGAAAGACAGAGGATTTGGGCGCCAGGGTGGGATTTGACCACCGGCATTGAGCAGGCAGCGGCTGCAGTTTCTCTCTTGTAAGAAAGACAGAGGATTTGGGTGGATGGATAACTTGAAGGGTTTCTTCTCCTGACTTATTTTTCCATAGAGTTCAATAGGAATATTTGTCAGGAGAAACAACCCTTAAAGTGATCCATCCATATCTACTGCATATCTGGCAGCAGAGTGATGGTTTGAGGCTCGTTTGATACGTCAGAGCCTTGATGACTTACAGCCATTTAGCCAACCATGGGTTACATACTATTCCCGTGTAATTTACAGCTTAATCTAGTCCCACCCCCCAATTCCCATAGAGATCCATTCAAATGCAGAGAGGATATATCGCTTCTAAGAGTACCTGGAAATAAGATATCAGGAGTCTTTTGATATCCTTTTATATAGAGTCATGATGGCATCACCTGTTTACCTGTGGAATACCTGTTTACCACAGTAGTTGTTTGAGAGAATGGCATGAATGTGCAAGGCCGTTATCAAGGCAAAGGGTGGCTACTTTGAAGAATCTAAAATATATGACTTTTTTTATTTGTTTAACACTTTTTTGGTCTTTGCATAATTTAATTTGTGTTATCTCATAGTTTTGATGTCTTTACTATTCCAAAATGTGGAAAACAGTAAAAATAACAGAAAAAAACCTTCTATGAGTAGGTGTGTCCAAACTTTTGACTGGTACTGTATGTTTTCTTCAATGCAAGAAACCAGGCAGCATTATTACACATGCACAGGCGGGTAGGGCCTCCGATGAAGGCCAGTGTTTAAGTGCATAAAGAATTGATGTTACATCTTGCCAACGACAGCTTTTGAAATCCACAGCTTTTGGTGCAAAGCCAGAAGACACAGAAATGTCAAAATGCAATGTACTTTTCCTCTGAAACCCAAGCAGGGTTGAACGCAATGTAGTGAAGCAAATCCAATAAAAAACACACTTCTCTCAACTTTGCCTGAAAATTGATGAGTCACCCTGAATTGTTCATGCTCACATGAGAAAATGCACCTAAGCGGAACACATCCAGAAACATGGTCTAGTGTCATTTCATGCCACTCTAAATGTAATGTTCCGCTCCCTTCCTGTCCGTTTTCCGTGTTTTCCTGTTTTCCCTCCGTGTCATGTTGGATCCCTTTGTCCGTGTTTTCCCCGCTGCCGCGGACTAGGCGTGTCCTTCCCTGTCTTGTTCGTCTGGTTGTTTTGTCTTACTTCCGCCTTTCACTCCCTCCCCCTCGTTGCATGCATTTCCTCACCTGGTGTCTTGTAATCACTCCCGGTTTATGTTCACACCTGTATCGTATTTTGTCTCGTTAGTTAGCTCTATATAGTCTTTCGGCTGGCTGCCAGTCGGCGCCAGTTCGTTAACTATCATCACTTGGTGTAGTGCTTGACTCGTTATCTGGTCTCCCTGCTTAAACTATTCGCGTAGTTGTGGAATGTGTTTCCCGTGCAGCGTATAGTTCCTCGCAAAGCTACGGATTGGTAGTTTACCTCCCGCACAATTTCCTGTCATAATTGTGTAGCTAACTTGTTTCCCTTCTCCTCCATCTAACCCTGCACCCGATCTCCCGTGGCAGTGTTCGTGTTCCCCGTGTTTGTTGTGTGTGTTGCGGGACCTCCACCTCCAGCTCGTGTAGGCTCCGGGGTGATTCGCTACCTGGCTACCCTCCAGTTGTTCCTGTCCGACCGAAGAGACCACCCAGTTCTTCGGCGCCGGCTCCTGGAGCTCTGGAAACAGTCAGCTACCTCCGGACCTACCGCAGCTACGCCACACCACTCTGTCCTGCCGTGCTACCGCAAAACCTCCCGACTTCCAAACCCATCACCTCCGTGAGAACCTCCCGGTCTTTCCCGTGCCTACCCTTGCACTAACCCTCCTCTGTTGTTTTGTTTTTCTATACCGGTGCAGTCAGCCCGGTCCAGTCCTGCCCTGCCGTAGTGAGTCGCTCCCCTGCCAGTTCCAGTCCAGTCCTGGCGTGAGTTGTACAAGCGACTCGCTCAAAGTCCAGTTCCGGTTTGGGACATTCCGTTCCAGTACCCGATTCCCGTGTGGACCTCCCGGTCCAGTTCCAGTCCAGTCCAGTTCCGGTTTGGGACATTCCGTTCCAGTACCTGATTCCCGTGTGGACCTCCCGGTCCAGTTCAGTCCAGTCCAGTTCCGGTTTGGGACATTCCGTTCCAGTACCTGATTCCCGTGTGGACCACCCGGTCCAGTTCCAGTCCAGTCCAGTTCCGGTTTGGAACAGCCCGTTCCAGAACCTCCAGTCCAGCTCCGGCTTGGAGCAGCCCGCCCCGGGCTTCCAGGCGCAAGACCTTGTATTACTGTGTGTGTTGCCTTTCCTGTACAGTGTTGGGACTACCCCAACACTTAATTTATTAAATACACCCCTTTTGTGAAATCTGTCTCCTGGTCGTTGCACTTGGGTTCGTCCCGTAAACAGATACGTAACAGAACGAACTGGCCAAAAACATGGACCCAGCCGACCTGGAGCAGATTCGGCACGCCTTCTCCTGCCAAACTGCGGTCAGCGACCAACAGGGCCGTCGTCTGGACGACGTGTTGGAAGTGCTGAGGGGCATCACGGAACAAGTTACGCAGCTGTCTCTTCACCAGCCGCTTCCGCGTATTCCATTGGGCCCTACACCGCCCGCACCGGATCCCCCGGCGGACCCTCCTGTGTCCGCTTCATTTCGTGAGCCTCGCGTTCAACATCCTGAGCTATTCCGCGGGGAATTGGGGAAATGTCGCGAATTTCTGATGAAATGCGACATTGTCTTCCGGATGCAGCCCTCCTCCTTCGCCTCCGACCCATGTAAGATCGCGTTCATCATGAGCAGCCTGGGAGGAGGTGCCCTGGAGTGGGCTACATCCATCTGGGATAGCCAAGCCGCGCTCTGCAACAACTTCGCTGCCTTCACCGCCGAGATGCGGCGCGTGTTTGACCACCCTACCTGTGGGCGAGATGCAACTCAGCGCCTACTTCAGGTCCGTCAGGGGAGTCGCAGCGTCGCAGAGATGGCCATCCAATTCCGTACCCTCGCCGCGGAGTCCGGATGGAACGACACCGCCCTTCAGGGGGTTTTCCGCCAGGCACTCAGCGAGGAGCTCAAAGACCAACTAGCCACCCGTGAGGAATCAACCTCCCTCAATAGCCTGATTAGCCTGGCCATAGCAGTCGACAACCGTCTTCGTATCCGGGCCCGTGAGCGTGGGGGGAATCCCGGTCACCTTCCTCATATACGCTCTCACCCTTCTGCTTCTGGATTCAGGGCGGCGTCTGGGGTCTCCGAAGAGGAGCCCATGCAACTGGGCAGAGTTGCGGTCAACTCTGCAGAGCGCCAACGTCGTCAGCGATCCAGGTCTTGCTTCTATTGTGGCAAACCTGGCCACCAGATCGCCTCATGTCCCATCCGCCCAAAAGAATAGGCTCGCCAGTTAAACTGGGCGTACTGACGAGCCCTATCATACCCTGCCATGCAGCCCAGAATCGCCTAGTTTTCAAGGCCACTCTCCTGTGGAGCGACAAGTCCTTAGGTTCGTCGGCTCTCATCGACTCTGGAGCCGACGCCAACTTCATGGACACCACCTTCGCCCAGAGGGCCGGCATCCCCACGGAGCTTCTACCATCGCCCATTACTGCCTTCGCCTTAGACGGTCGGAGTTTGGGGTTAGTGACCCACTCCACCGTTTCCTTACAGCTTGTCCTCTCCGGCAATCACCGGGAGAGCATTCAACTCCTCCTCATCAATTCCAAACAGTCAACCATAGTTTTAGGGCAGACCTGGCTCCGTCTCCATAACCCACACATCGACTGGCAGGGCGGACGCATCCTGGCGTGGAGTGGCCACTGCCTGGCTAGCTGTCTCCGCTCCGCGCTTCCCCCTCCGGGGTCCAAGAATCCCAGCACCAACCTACCCGAACCCGATATGTCCACCGTTCCCAAACAGTATCACGACCTCAGTCGCACCTTTTCTAAATCACGTGCTCTGTCCCTACCTCCTCACCGCCCGTACGACTGTTGTATTGATCTACTGGCGGGAGCCAAACTTCCGTCCGGCCGTCTCTACAGTCTGTCGGGACCAGAGAAACTCGCCATGGAGGAATATATCCATGGGTCCCTCGCCTCGGGCATCATCCGTCCCTCCTCTTCTCCGGTTGGTGCTGGGTTCTTTTTCGTAGGGAAAAAGGACGGCTCACTACGGCCCTGCATCGACTACCGGGGACTCAATTCCATCACTATCCGCAACAAATATCCTCTCCCCCTCATTAACACTGCTTTTGAACCCCTCTCGCAGGCTGTCATTTTTACCAAGCTCGACCTCCGTAATGCGTACCACCTGGTGCGCATACGGGAGGGGGATGAGTGGAAGACTGCCTTCAATACCCCGTTGGGCCACTATGAGTACCTGGTGGTCCCTTTCGGCCTTACTAACGCCCCGGCAGTCTTCCAGGGCATGGTAAATGACGTACTGCGAGACCTGTTGGGTAAGACTGTTTTTGTTTACATTGACGACATTTTGATTTTTTCCAAGTCCCCTCAGGAGCACATTCTCCATGTCCGGGAGGTTCTCCAGCGGCTCCTCGAGAACCAGCTCTTCGTAAAGGCGGAGAAATGCTCCTTCCACGTCTCTTCAGTCCCGTTCCTCGGCTTCATTATTGAGGAGGGCAGTATCCGGGCGGATCCGGTCAAAGTCAAGGCGGTGACGGAATGGCCCCAACCCACCTCTCGTAAGCACCTACAACAATTCCTTGGTTTTGCTAATTTCTATCGTCGTTTTATCCGAAATTACAGTATCATTGCTGCCCCCCTTACCAAACTTACCTCCACTACTTTTTCTTTCTGTTGGAATCCCGAAGCCCAGCGTGCTTTTGAACAGCTCAAAACACGGTTTTCCTCAGCCCCTATTCTTTGCCACCCTGATCCCTCCCGCCAATTTACGATTGAGGTGGACGCCTCCGACACCGGCGTGGGGGCCATTCTGTCCCAACGTGCCGCCTTGGACAACAAGCTCCATCCCTGTGCCTTTTTCTCCCGGAGACTGTCCTCCGCTGAGCGAAATTATGATGTCGGGGATCGGGAGCTTCTTGCCATTAAGCTGGCTCTTGAGGAGTGGCGCCACTGGCTGGAGGGGGCAGGTACCCCCTTTGTTGTTTTAACTGACCACCAGAATTTAATTTATTTAAGGTCTGCCAAAAGGCTAAATGCTAGACAGGCTAGGTGGTCACTTTTCTTTGCCCGGTTTAATTTTTCTTTGTCCTATCGCCCCGGTTCCCGCAATATTAAGGCGGATGCCTTATCCCGTGTGTTTTCCCTTCCCTCCAGTCCTGCTGACCCCGAAACCATTCTTCCAGCGTCCTGTATGGTGGCTGCGGTCTCCTGGAGGATTGAGGAGATCGTGAGGTCCGCCCAGACTTCCCACCCTGACCCCCGTAATAACCCTAACCCCTCCCTGTTTGTTCCCGACTCCGTCCGCTCCCAGGTCCTTCAGTGGGTTCACGCCTCCTGCCTGGCGTGTCACCCAGGTGTTGCCAGGACGACCGCCCTCGTCAGGAGGAGCTTTTGGTGGCCCACCCTCAAGGAGGATACCCGTGCCTTTGTCCTGGCCTGCTCTGTATGCGCCAGGAGCAAGGCTTCCCACCAGCCTCCCTCTGGTCATCTCCTTCCCCTCCCTGTCCCGGGCCGTCCTTGGAGCCACATTGGGGTGGATTTTGTAACCGGTCTGCCGTTGTCAGAGGGCAACTCTGTCATTCTGACAATTGTGGATCGGTTCTCCAAGGCGGTTCACTTCATTCCCCTCCCCAAGCTCCCGTCCGCCCTCGAAACGGCGGAGCTCCTGGTGGTACATGTGGTCAGGCTGCACGGGATCCCTTCCGATATTGTGTCGGATCGTGGGCCCCAATTCTCCTCCCAGGTCTGGAAGGCGTTCTGTGTAGCCCTGGGGGCCTCGGCCAGTCTTTCGTCTGGCTTCCATCCCCAGTCGAACGGCCAGGCAGAGAGGGCGAACCAGGACCTGGGGGCCGCCCTGCGGTGCGTCACGGCTCGCAACCCCGCCTCCTGGAGCCGTTTCCTTCCCTGGGTGGAGTACTCTCACAACTCCCTTAAGAGTACCTCCACCGGGTTATCCCCTTTCGAGTGCTCGTTAGGGTACCAACCCCCTCTCCTGTCGGTCCAGGAGGCCGAGGTAGCAGTCCCCTCTGTCAAGGCCCACATCCTCAAATGCAAGCGCATTTGGAGGCTTGCACGCACCGCACTCCTACGTTCCAATTCCCGGTCACAGCGTCTGGCGGACCTGCACAGGACCGCAGCCCCCAAATACAGGGCCGGTCAGCAGGTCTGGTTGTCCACGTCCAACATTTCCCTTCCCTCCTCCTCTAAAAAGCTTCGGCCCCGGTTCATTGGTCCCTTCCCTGTTGTACGTCTTGTTAACCCTGTTTCCGTCACGCTCTCCCTCCCTGCCTCCCTCAAAGTTTACCCCGTTTTTCATGTTTCCCAAATCAAGCCTGTCGCCTCCAGCCCCCTCAGTGCCCCTACCCTCCCTCCTCCTCCTGTCCGGGTCATCAACAACGCCCCGGCCTATACGGTGGACCGCATCATCGACATCCGCCGTAAGGGTCGGGGTTTCCAATACCTCGTGGACTGGGAGGGGTATGGTCCTGAGGAGCGGTCATGGCTCCACAAGGGCCTCATCCTGGATCAAACACTAATCCAGGATTTCCACAGTCGCTTCCCATCCAAGACCAGGCCGCCAGGTACGCCAGGTGGCGTACGTTGAGGGGGGGGGTACTGTAATGTTCCGCTCCCTTCCTGTCCGTTTTCCGTGTTTTCCTGTTTTCCCTCCGTGTCATGTTGGATCCCTTTGTCCGTGTTTTCCCCGCTGCCGCGGACTAGGCGTGTCCTTCCCTGTCTTGTTCGTCTGGTTGTTTTGTCTTACTTCCGCCTTTCACTCCCTCCCCCTCGTTGCATGCATTTCCTCACCTGGTGTCTTGTAATCACTCCCGGTTTATGTTCACACCTGTATCGTATTTTGTCTCGTTAGTTAGCTCTATATAGTCTTTCGGCTGGCTGCCAGTCGGCGCCAGTTCGTTAACTATCATCACTTGGTGTAGTGCTTGACTCGTTATCTGGTCTCCCTGCTTAAACTATTCGCGTAGTTGTGGAATGTGTTTCCCGTGCAGCGTATAGTTCCTCGCAAAGCTACGGATTGGTAGTTTACCTCCCGCACAATTTCCTGTCATAATTGTGTAGCTAACTTGTTTCCCTTCTCCTCCATCTAACCCTGCACCCGATCTCCCGTGGCAGTGTTCGTGTTCCCCGTGTTTGTTGTGTGTGTTGCGGGACCTCCACCTCCAGCTCGTGTAGGCTCCGGGGTGATTCGCTACCTGGCTACCCTCCAGTTGTTCCTGTCCGACCGAAGAGACCACCCAGTTCTTCGGCGCCGGCTCCTGGAGCTCTGGAGACAGTCAGCTACCTCCGGACCTACCGCAGCTACGCCACACCACTCTGTCCTGCCGTGCTACCGCAAAACCTCCCGACTTCCAAACCCATCACCTCCGTGAGAACCTCCCGGTCTTTCCCGTGCCTACCCTTGCACTAACCCTCCTCTGTTGTTTTGTTTTTCTATACCGGTGCAGTCAGCCCGGTCCAGTCCTGCCCTGCCGTAGTGAGTCGCTCCCCTGCCAGTTCCAGTCCAGTCCTGGCGTGAGTTGTACAAGCGACTCGCTCAAAGTCCAGTTCCGGTTTGGGACATTCCGTTCCAGTACCCGATTCCCGTGTGGACCTCCCGGTCCAGTTCCAGTCCAGTCCAGTTCCGGTTTGGGACATTCCGTTCCAGTACCTGATTCCCGTGTGGACCTCCCGGTCCAGTTCAGTCCAGTCCAGTTCCGGTTTGGGACATTCCGTTCCAGTACCTGATTCCCGTGTGGACCACCCGGTCCAGTTCCAGTCCAGTCCAGTTCCGGTTTGGAACAGCCCGTTCCAGAACCTCCAGTCCAGCTCCGGCTTGGAGCAGCCCGCCCCGGGCTTCCAGGCGCAAGACCTTGTATTACTGTGTGTGTTGCCTTTCCTGTACAGTGTTGGGACTACCCCAACACTTAATTTATTAAATACACCCCTTTTGTGAAATCTGTCTCCTGGTCGTTGCACTTGGGTTCGTCCCGTAAACAGATACGTAACACTAAATAGAAAAAATCTGCTGTACAGACCACTGGAAAGGTTTGTTTGTTGTCGGCTGGAAGATATCGGCACTTTCGTCATTTTATTGGACTGTTTTGATTCTGAAAAGGCCAGCCATATTGTAAATTCTCAGATCTCCTTTGCAATCATTCCAACCACAAGCAAACATACAAACACGCAAAAGTACACACAACCTCATGTCCCCCAATCATATATCCTGTCCCACTTATTTTGATATAATTTTTCTCCCGTTTGACTTGAGAATGACCTTCCAGTGTAGCAGGATTTGACTTTTTCCTGATCAGTGCCTGCTCTAATTCAGCAGAGCTACAGGGAAATATACACTTCCCTCATTAGGCACTAATTAAGTTGGCTTGAAAAAGCCAACTTACTGTTCTTCGTATTATTTCTTCTTCTTATTCCACCCAAATTGTATTTTCTCCAAGCCAGTTAAAGCGAGGCTCACCAAATTCAGTCAGTCCCTTCACCTAGTTGGGAATTAAGTTGCTTGTGATATTTGTGTAAGTACTAATTATAGTTTATAAATTATTAGCAATTAAAGATGAAACAAGACTAGGTCAACCTAGTGCATGCCGTGCACTGGTCTTGCCCTGGCGATGGCTTTCTCACCATAGCGCAATATAGGCTATTCTGTTAGTGGTGCCACATGTGATGACAAGGTTCCTGCCTGGGAAGTGCTTGTGTGGAAATATCACGTATACACATTGAACGTTAACGAACTTACGTCGGTTTGTTTATTTACCCAACCTATCAGCTATGTGCGATATGAAAAAATTGCCGTTGTTTGTTAGGTCACAGAAAACCATACATAACCAAATTAAAGTTGATCAACGATTTCTGATTGAGTATTTAGGTTTTCCTAACCTGAGATAAGATAGGATGGAGTAAGATAAGATACGATTCCTAAAGTTAGTTAAAGAAAAAAATAAATAAATAGGGGAACGGTCACGCTTAGTTGGTAGTAATCAGTAGAAAGAACTGTTCTGAGAGAAATATAGCACAATAGACTGTGTTTATACCCAAAAATTCTGCATTCTAAAGCAAGCAATTTGCTCTGAATTTTGTTTTAAAAACAGTTGCTTATGACCATGACCACATTGCGGACCAATCAACTGTGAAATTGACCTTGCAAGTAGCCAGTTCACCAGCTAGACCCATTACACCGGCACTATTTCACAGAAAGAAAAATAAAAGGGAATTGGATAATGCTTGCTTGAAAACTGGAGTAAACATAGGTTCTAATTTCAGAAGGTGGTGAGATTTTCGGGAACTAATTGGTTTAAAGACAGACTGGACAGGTAGGTCAAAAGTTTCAACATGAATGGACAACTGTAATTACCTATAATGAATAGTAGCTAGGTTGGTATTATTGATAATGTTACTTTATTCGGCGGCTAGTTCTTGGAAGAAGGGCATGCTTGCTAACATATGTGACGCGGTATGTCAAAAGCAGGCGGAATTGGGCAGAGCTACGAACAGAGGAAAAGCTGCAAAATGCCTTGGGGGTGAATTTTAGCGTTTTTGAGATTTTTGAACATTTATGATGCTACAAATATTAAAAATGTTCTGTAAAAGTTTCAAACTGAAATTTCATCGACAAACTATTTTTTTAAGCACTTTTAGAGAGGCATGTCATTTCACAAAATGATGCCTTGTTCGAGATTTTGCTTGGAAATGACGCCAAATTTAGCGTAACTTCTAGCTCACTTGCTAACGTAAAATCGCATGATGATATTTTGCCAACATATTGGTTATTCAAACGGTATCTTTCTTGATGAAATAAACTATTAATTGATTATTAAAACAACAATAATCGTGAGCTTGTTTATGGATTACAACAGCCGCCCGATAATGGGCGCCCTTTCTTTGGCAGTCTCGTCTCATCTTAAAGACGTTAAAACGAAAAAAAAAAACACGTTATTGGCTTAAAAGTTAACATCGTTTTTGTAAAGAAATAAATCCAATGCGATTGAGCCTATCTCTTTTAAGCCAATAAACGATAGTTGTCTCCCCTTTTTTGACATTACTGTCTCATCTAAAAGACGTTAAAACAAAAAACTACCGGTCACGTCTACATGTTTAATATTGGCTTAAAACTTAGTTTATCGTTTTGTGAAGAAATAAACCCAATATCGACATCTTTCGGACTGTCAGGTAAACTATCCAGTTAGCCAGCTATTTTGCCAACATATTGGTTATTTAAACGGTATCTTTCTTGATGAAATAAACTATTAATTGATTATTAAAACAACAATAATCGTGAGCTTGTTTATGCACTACAAGAGCCGCCCGATAAAGGGCGCCCCTTTTTTGACAGTACTTTCTAATCTAAAAGACGTTAAAACAAAAAAACTACCGGTCACATCTACATGGTTATTGGCTTAAAAGTTAGCTTATCGTTTTGTGAACCTAATAAATATAATATGTTCAATGGTATGTGCCAGAATAATATCAGTATCGTATGTTGATCACAAAAATGTCTGGTTTCCGCCGGATAACAGGGTTCGGTACGCTAACATTGTTAACCAACTTGTTTTGTTTAAACTCAAACTTTAAAGGGCTATTTCTCAGTTTCGATGTTTCAGACGGTCCAATTTAAAATCTTAATAACTTCGCTTTGGAATATCCGATTTGAAAAAAGAAAGCGGAGTTGTAAAGTGCAAGGTCTATGTTTTTACTAATATACCAATAACTCAAAATTGACCTCTTGCCCAATTCCGCCTGGTTTTGACATACCGCATCACATATGTCGTAGCCTATAGGCCTAGATCGCGTTAGCGCAAACTGGCTACGCGGCTATAATTACCAATGCGTAGCTACCAGCTGTAGCCAGATAATGCCTGGTTCAAACTAATGCTACACAAACTCAGTGTTATGCAACAACTCTGCAACAACAGTTGTTTTACCTGGAATTTTAGATGACATTTTTACTGTAAAATACCAATCTGTAATCCTGAAAATGTATCTAGCAGACTTTTACGTTCACAATGAGGTCTGTGGGATGGGGGTGTGTCTCTTTCTCATTAATGTCAGGCCCTGCTAATAATTTACCGACACAGAATAGTTTAATAGAATAGAATAGAATAGAATAGAATACAATACATTTTATTTTCCTGTGAGGGAACTTCAGTAACTTTACCGAGCTTCTAGTTTATAGCTAATGTGCCGGAGTGAAAGCAATGCATTGGTTTGCTTACCATTCATGTAACAAACACAAGGCAGCTTGCTAACTGGGTGAAAATATCTAAATAACATATCCTAATATTACTTCCAATATAGGCTAACTAATGATGTCATCCATACATTCTGAAACTAACGTTCAATGAAATTAAGATTTCAGTTATTTAACTGTAGCCTAGCTATATTACATATACAATGTGTGTACAGCACCGAAGTTCAACAATGGGAAATCAGTCAGTCAGTCAGTCACTCACTCACCCACTCAGTTAGCTACTATCATTGTTCTAGGCCGGCCTGGCGCCCGGCAAAAATTGCCATTGAAAATTAAAGGGTGGAATGTTGACCCTTGTGATGTGTATACACAGGGCTCTTTTGAGGAGAGGGGGAACCCCAATTTAACACACACACACACACACACACACACACACACACACACACACACACACACACACACACACACACACACACACACACACACACACACACACACAGGTGATTGGAAATGGCTGATCCATCTGTGTTTTATTGATGGTTCCAAGGAAATGAGCCATTCAAATGCATGGGTGCCCTAAAGCCATCTACCAACTGGGATCAAAGGAACGGGTTTAGTCAGTGACTTTTGACCATAAAAACCCATCAAACTCTACCAACGTTGGTAAAGACGCTGTCTTACCCTACCAGACGCACCACTGAAACCTGGACGGAATTCGCTGTTTTGAGGACACGTTTCTTCAGACTGTTCTCTACTATCTCCCTTGTGGCATGAGCCCAAGTGGAGATCTGTGCACGTCCACGTCCCCCTGACTGGAACCCCTTCACGACCCGAGTCTCCCAGCATCTACGCATCTACGTTGGACCAACTGACGAGCTGACATCACTTACGGAATCAGGACTGGCCTTCCCTTTGTTACCGTTAAGTATTTTACGCATTTTATTTCGCGCTAACATCAATTAATAGATTAGCGTAAAACTTGTAATACCTATTGAGGTAATTTTACTGCTGGTTTCAATTGTTGTATTTTGTTTTGCTATGCATGTTTTGGTCAGGAATAGCCAATTTCCCTGACCTTATAGTTTTACACTGTTAAAACTTTATATTTATGAGACATAAAACGAGCTAACCTGAAATATAGTTTAGCGTATCACTAACCCATAACACAAACTAACCCTCGTTAATGGACTGTTAGCTTCTATATTTAGCCATCACGTAATTATAAATTTTCCTCTGATTAAGATTAAGTCATAGAATATTATCCCTCAAATTATACAAATAATTGAAATGTTATTCATAATTGTAGCCAATAAAACATATGTCATTTTTCCAAACCATCATCATGTCTACGTCATTAGTTGGGCTCTACTGACGTATAGAATTGTAATTGAGTGTTGAACTTAATTTGTTCTGAATAAAACGGACCAAACCTCACTACAGATGTCACAATTCCCTCTGCCCTCTAGCAGGTGAATGATGTCATTATAGCTGTCGGGTAAGTGAGGATTAGGTAAAATGTATTTTCTGAATCCAGTGGTTCCAACAGTCAGTGCCCTTGTTAAAACGTTCAGCACTCTGAATACTGAACACAAGCGATATTGCGTGCTAGAACCCCTCACTTAACCTACATTCAAAATAAGCTTTTAATTTAATAATTATTATTAAAAATGACAATCATCAATTCAATCGCCGAATTCTTTGATAGGTAAGTCGAATAGTAACCCGGTGGATCAACCAACAAGCCAAAACAAAGTCTAAATCAGGTCTTGAGATTAAGTAATTTTATTAAATGAAAACATTCAATTAGAATAATGACTGGGAATCATACATTCACGAAGGAATGTAGGCTGACTACTTATAATTCACAAAAGGAAGACATTAAACCAGACATTAATTTGAATATACCAGAAAAGAGAGAGATAAGACAAAAATTGCCAATATTATTTACCCTCCACCTGAACAGGAACAAAAGGAAAGGCACGAGGAACCAAACAGAATGACTTCTTCACCAAACAAACTCCAAACAGACTAAATTTTTTTTTTTCCGGTACACTCATACAATACCTCCACAGGAAGACCATCCCTGTCCTGATTGGGTTAAGGTATGGGGGAAGGGGGGGAGAGGGGTAATTTATGACAAAGACTGGCTTATCTTTGATGTTGGGGGGGTGAGAGTGAGAGAGAGACAGAGAACGACAGAGATAGAGAGAAGGGGGGAATATTAGATATCCTACATCCCTCTCTTGTAAGAATAGGTGCATGCACCCGCTAAAAACCTATTCTTACATCACCAAATAGGAATCACATTACACATTTGAACATTGAAGATGCAGTTACCTGCTAACAACAAAAACAACTGTCCAAATGGTTCACCAACCATTTTTAAAACATTTAGTCCATGCCCAGTTTAATAGTCCCTTTGTGATCTGCTGGCCAGCAGATATATGGACACACTGACGTATGTCCCACGATGATCCAGTGTCCTGCGGAGAGATATCTCTATTAGACACTCTTTTTGTGTCGGTGCGGTTATGACACCGTGGTTCAGTCTCTTCCTTCTAAAGTGTCTGGGTATCTAGACTGGCAAGGGACAAGAGCTCCCTGGACTTTGGGTGACATGCAGTGCTTTTTCCCATTAATGTTGCAATTGCGTGAGTGAAATGCAACCTACTCCCACAGTGTCTCTACCAGTTCTGCACGGTGTGCGGGGGGCTCTGTCTCCTGTGACAGGAAGCTGGACGATCCACAGGTGGCAAAGTGCAGTCAGGACCTCTCTTCTGACGGGCGGGGAAGCGCCTCTTTCCCTGTCGGAATCCATTTTGGCTCCTTTAGCCTGGATCCAATTGGGTGGACTGCTGACGGCAGTTGCTTAGGCTAGCTTCCTGCGGCAGGGTGTGGGACTGGTTGCACTTGTTGCATTGTTGCACTTGTGTCTGTAGGTGTCCTTTAGGGAATGGCAGGAGAAGACCGTGGGAGTTGAGGGCTTAGGCATTATCACTCACAGCAACGTGAGAGCGGAACAATTAATGATAGTACTGCATGTTATGACCGCTGTCAGTCCATGCAGGCGAACCTTACGGACAGGGTTTACCGTCCACGGGATTGCCAGTCTAAATAATCACATGAATAGGGCAGACTTGTCCATAAGTGTCCAGGAACAGTATTTGGAGGGGCACCTACACTCTATAAAAGGGACTTCACAGAAAGAGCAAAAGACATTAGGCAACATCCCGTCATTCCCTCTCTTGGAACGATAGGTGCATGCAGCTGCTAAGGGCCTATCGTTCCATCACCATAACAACCACACATTCGGACATTGTATATATCATTGTACAATGATAGCCGCATGAAAACAACTGTCCTAATGGTTCACTAACCATCTTTAAAACAATTAGTCCATGTCCAGTTTAATAGTCCCATTGTGATGGTCCGGTGTGGTGCAGACATTTTTTTTTTTGTGTCACTGCTGTCATGGCACCTTGGTTCAGTCTCTTCCTTCTCCAGTGTCAGGGTATCTGGACTGGCAAGGGAAGAGGTTCCCTGAACTTCCTTGGGTAACATGCAGTGCTTTCTCCCATTAATGTTGTAACTGCGTGAGTGAAAGGCAGCCTAATCCACAGTGTCTCTACCAATTCTGCACAGCGTGCGGGGGGCTCTGTCTCCTGTGACAGGCAGCTGGACGATCCACAGGTCGCAAAATGCGGTCAGGACTTCTCTTCTGACGGGCGGGGAAGCACCTCTTTCCCTGTCGGAATCCGTTTTGGCTCCTTGAGGTCGGGTCCAGTTGGGTGGACTGCTGACGGCAGTCGCTTAGGCTAGCTTCCCGCGGCAGGGTATGGGTCCGGTTGCACTTGTACCTCTGGGGGTCCTTCAGGGAGTGGCAGGAGAAGACTGTGGGACTTGAGGGCTTAGATCTTATCACTCACAGCAACATATAAAGAGGGGAACACTGCATGTTATAAGCACTTAGTCCATTCAGGGGAACATTACGGACAGGATTTACCATCCACAAGATTGCCAGTCCAAATAATCACCTGAATAGGGTAGACTTGTCCATAAGTGTCCAGGAACAGCATTGGATGGGGCACCTACACTTTAGAAAAGGGACTTAAAAACATGGGCATTGTCTTATGTTAAAAGGTGGTGGTAGGGATGTGGGGGGGGGGGGGGGGGGGGTAGGGGCAGGGGCAGGCAGAGTGCCAGTTTTACCTCCTAGAACCCCAGTGTGGTTACTGGCAGTCCTTTGGCTGTGGAGGGCCACAGCGTTCAGCAAACCGGCATGACAGGAGGCATCTTGCTTCTTCCACACGTGGATGCCCCTTAACCACGCCCGTCTCATCTCTGTCCAGGGGTCTATGCCAGTTTTAGCTTTGGTTCCCTCTCTGGGCAGCTGGGCTGATCGTCGCTCATAGGCATCCAGTCCATCGCTGCTCTCTGAACACTTCTGACGTCGGAAAGGGGCTCTTGCACTTTCCCTGGATGACGTGTGTGTGCGAAGTTTGCAGGTGTGGCTCGGGGGTGGAGAGATAAGGTTGTGGGAAGCTGTTGTTCCAACTTGGCTGCTTTCATCTTGCTTTGGAATGCAAGACAACACTCTGGCGGAGACTTTGAGGGCCAGAGGGGTCGTAAAATGGCCGGGGGTTGGCTTCCTGCTCCGTTTCTTCCGGGGTCTCTTTGCAGCTCTGATAGGGGAGCGAGGCTTTCGCAGAGGTCCCCCTATCTCCTCCATCACAGGAACTGTGGAAGTGGGAGAGTCCACAGAGCACACCCCTTCTGTCTGTGCAGCAGACAGAGGTTCCCCGGATCCAGCAGGAGGGGAAGCAGCAGGAGGGGAAGAAAAGTCCACAAGGGGTGGGCTGGGGTCCTCGGCCTGGGTGGACTGGTCTGTGGGAGCTGACTCCACCTGTTGGGGTGCGTAGATCTCTCCACCTGGCAGGGCTGATGGGCCTGTAGAAGCCGGTTCCGCGTCCTGCGGTTCAACGGTCTCCTCACCAGGCTGGGCTGCTGCGTCTGCAGTAGCAGGTTCTGCCCCCAGGGGTTCGACGGTCTCCTCACCAGGCTGGGCTGCTGTGTCTGCAGTAGCAGGTTCTGCCTCCAGGGGTTCGAGGGTCTCCTCACCAGGCTGGGCTGCTGTGTTTGCAGTAGCAGGTTCTGCCTCCAGGGGTTCGACGGTCTCCTCACCAGGGTGGGCTGCTGTGTCTGCAGTAGCAGGTTCTGCCTCCAGGGGTTCGACAGTCTCCTCACCTGGCTCAGTTGAGAGGACTGCAGCAGCGGATTCCACTTCCTGTGGGGTCACATCCTCTGTGGTGGCTGGTGTGATACAAGACACAGAGCTGTTTCCCCCAAATTCCTCCAGGGAAGGGGGGCTCACCAGGGGGGTGGCTACATTGTCTGTGGAGGTGATAAAATCCACAGAATTGTCCAAGCCTGAAGGGGGTGGGGATGAGTCAATGGAGAGTGGTGTATTGTCCTCGGTGGGGGGTGGTGCCTGGGTTATGGCTGGAAAGGCACCTACCAGCGTAGGCTGTCCTGCCACAGAAGAAACTGGTTTGGCAGTAACTTCTGACTTACAGTGGTGCTTTTCCCAAGCCAGTTTCCACATTTGGTTTATCTCCTCCCATGCCTGCTTTGACCGCCGGAGGTAGAGAAAATGTTGTCTTTTCTCTAGGTACGACCTTATCCTTTGAACAATCCTGCGCTTGGTTTCATCACTATCTGGAGAAATCAGATAGTCCAAATACTCAGTCCGCAGGTTGTAAAATGCCTCCTCCTTCAGCTGGTCCATTGCATTGAGCTGTTCCGCAAATTTTGGGCACTGGGCTATCAAATATTGCCGTTCTGATATCATGAGATACCACTGCTGATCCAACCTTGACTGGCCAGGGAATGCTGGTAGGCCAGCAGTGGAGGGTAAATGAGGCATCTCTCTCTTTGTCTGGTATGCCATAATAATATATATATATATTTTATTTTCAAAATAAAATCAATCAATCTAAGACCAGTCGATTAGAAAAAGATTTGAACTTGTCTCAGAGTTTACCGCAGTTTACTCAATGGTACAATTTAGTATGCTATAGGACAACCTATCTCGGTGGGACCTCCAATTATGTCGGGTAAGTGAGGATTAGGTAAAATGTGTATTTTCTGAATCCAGCGGTTCCAACAGTCAATGCCCTTGTTAAAACGTTCAGCACTCTGAATACTGAACACAAGCGATATTGCGTGCTAGAACCCCTCACTTAACCTACATTCAAAATAAGCTTTACGTGATTTAATTTAATAATTTAGCGGTCATTTATCACTATCAGGGATTTCCGTTTTTTATATCTGACTGCTATACAGTTCTGTAGTTGGTCTACTGTATTTCAAACAACATGTACTCATCACTGGGCAGATTGGTTCAAACCTTCTCTCAAAGAGCCTACTCTAATTTATACTCTTTTAGAGTATGTGCTGCCACCCATGATAGTGACCTGTACAAAAAGGCTTAGTATTTCCCTACTGCAGTTTTGTGTAGGCTATTTCTCTATTCCTCTTATGCCTCATGCCAATATTGATAGCTAACATGTGATAATCTTGGTAGGTAGCTTTTGAAAGGTGGATCTAAATCTTTTCTTACATTTCAAATCCTTTTTAGAAGTATTCTAAGGCTATATGAGTAGATGTATAAACTATCTTAAACTATCACTCTTCAACTGTGTTGTGTTGGTGGTCTAATGTTACATTCAGCCAAAACTATTCACCAAAATATCTGGCTATTTTAAAGACGAACTAACGTAATGTTAACATTAATTGTCCTAACGTTAACGTTACATTGCTTGACACTGTTAGGTTCCATGTGGGGCTTATAATGCTACCTAGCTAACGTTAGTGCCCTGTAGAGGTTGGGTGCAGGGGCTTTGTTGGCTCTTCAACCTCTCGCCTGCTCCGAGACCTGGGGTGCACAGGAGCTGGCCATCGGAGAGCGTCAAAGGAGCTGGCGGAGGAGGCAGAGAAGGGCAGCTTCTGGTTGTGGCTGCGGAGGAAGGATACGAGCTGGGGGCCGTGTAACACCTAGGGCATCAGTGGGGTTGGCAGGGAGAAATCCCAGCCATCGCTCCGCCACCGGTCGATGTCCTGGGGTTAAAGGAGCGAAACATCAATGACCGGTGGTCCCCAGCTGATGACCCAATTAGGCCCACAAAGGTGTTCAGGTATACCAGCATTCCAAAGGCACCGGAGGAGGTGCGTCAGGCAGAAATGCCCGGCAGGAAGACCACCAATCCTGTATTTCCAATTTGATTTTCCTGGACAGGGTCCAGTGGCTACTGTGAAAGAGCAGTTGGCATTCAGGAAAGACTGAAAGACAGCCAGGAAAGACTGGATGACCGCAGGAAAGTCTGCACCGGGAGTGGGGGGCTAGTTACCCTACCCACTAGTCCCGCAAAGGACACCCAAACTTACTACGAAGACAAATAAAGAAAAACAACCCGACGGCCCTCCGAGAGGCGGGGTGGAAGAAGGGCCAAAACGGACAGAACTCACGGCAACGACTGGAATGGAACCGGACAAAGATTCTAGGATTATGAGGAAATGCAGGTGTGGGTGGGAGAAGGTGACAACCTTCAGGGGACTGCGAATCCACCAAGGAAAGAAGAGGTGTACAGCAAGGGGTCAGCAGAAACAGTGCACTGCAACCGCAGGTCAGACACTAGGAACCAAAAGCCAGGTCTCAAACCACAGAGCAGAAGGATCCAACGCTGCTGACGGAAGGCAGGAGGCAGAAGGGCCGGTGGTGGAGAGCAGTCCCTTAGAGAGTGGCACCGAAAACACACCCGGAACACCAACGATCAACAACCAGCAAGCATCCCAGAGAAGGGAGAAGAAAGGACCCGGGCGGAGGCAGGCGATCAAGTGGCCAAAAGCTAATGAGCCCGCAGTCTGGCAGAAGCTGGACAACGATATCACGGTCCTCCTGGAGCATTCTCTCCGCGGCCGGGTGGAAACCAAGCTTAACTCCTTGGGAGACATCCTGTATGAGGAGTGCAGGAGCCGATTTGGAGTGGTAGCTGAGAGGCGAAGAGCAGCCCCTAAGCAGAAAGGAAGGAGGGAAAGGGAGATCGAGCAGTTGGTGTGGAGGCGGCGCCAGCTCCGAAAGCAGTGGAGGAAGGCAAGCCAGGAGGAGAAAGAGGGCTTGAAGCCACTGTGGGAGGAGGTGAGGAAGAGCCTCTCCAACCTGAGGAGGGCAGAGCGGATTCGCCAGCGCAGGAGGAGGAAGGAGAAAGAGAGGAGCAACTTCTTCAAGAACCCCTTCAAGCACGCAAAACAACTGCTGGAGGACAAGAGGAGTGGGAAACTGGAGATCACAAAGCCAGAGCTCGAGAAGCATATAAGGGAGCAATACAGCGACCCAGCAAAAGCCATCCCGCTGGGATCCCCAGGTTATGTTCCTCGCCCAGCCCCTCCAGTCATCCCGTTCAACACGGCTCCTCCCAAACTCAGCGAGGTTGCAGATGTGGTGCGGAAGGCAAGAGCAGCCTCAGCTCCTGGCCCCAACGGCGTACCCTACAAGCTGTACAAGTACTGCCCGGGCGTTCGGAAAATCCTGTGGAAACTCCTGAAAGTGGCGTGGGGAAAGAACATCATCCCGTCAGAATGGCAGAGAGCTGTCACAGTCTTCATTCCGAAGGAGCAGAACTCCAACTCGATCAGCCAATTCAGGAGCATCGCGCTATTGAATGTAGAAGGGAAAATCTTCTTTTCCATCATGGCCAAGAGGTTGACCAGCTACCTCACAAGTAACAGCTACATAGACACCAGCTGCCAGAAGGCCGGCGTCCCAGGATTCCCAGGGTGCGTGGAGCACTCAGCCGTCATTTGGGAGCAAATCCAGAGAGCAAGGAGAGAGAAGAGTGACCTGCATGTCGTGTGGCTGGATCTCGCCAACGCATACGGGTCCGTCCCGCATCAACTGATCAACTTCGCCTTGGAGTTCTTCCACACCCCCAACTGCATCAAAGACCTGGTGGCCAAGTACTTTGCAGACTTGCAGATGTGCTGTGCCCATCAGGACTTCACCACAGGCTGGCAGCAGCTTGAAGTGGGCATAGCAATGGGATGTTCAATCTCTCCCATCCTGTTCATCGCAGCCTTCGAGATCATCCTCATTGGGGCGAGGAAGATGGCCGGAGGAGTGAAAATGCCATCTGGTCAAAGGCTACCACCGCTGAGAGGCTTTATGGATGATGTCACCACCATCCTCCAGACAGCAGCATGTACAACGAGGCTGCTGAAGAGGATGGACGAGCTTGTAGGCTGGGCGAGGATGAAGATCAAACCGTCCAAGTCACGAAGCCTGTCCCTCAGGAAAGGGGTCAGAAACGACCACACCATCTTCACTGCAGGGGGAGAGGAGATCCCGTTGCTGTCAAAACAACCCATCCGTAGCCTGGGGCGATCCTACACAGCAGAGCTCTCTGACAAGCAGGTGGGAGAGGCCGTGAGGAAGCAGCTTGCGGATGGCCTGGCCAGGATCCATCGGAGCCAGCTCCCGGGCAAGTACAAGGTATGGTGCTACCAGCACGTACTCTACCATCGGGTGATGTGGCCGCTGAAGATGAGTGAGGTCCCTTCCTCAACGGCAAGCAAGCTGGACGGGTTGGCAAACTCCTTCATCAGGAAGTGGCTGGGACTGCCAAGATGCCTCTCAGATGTGGGCCTCTTCGGTCGGAACACACTCCAACTGCCGCTGCACTCCATCAGCTTGGGATACAAGCAGGAGAAGGCTCGGATGGTCTTGGAGTTGAGAGAATCCTCCGACCACCTGGTCAGGGCAGCGGGCACCCAAGTACGAACAGGAAGGAGGTGGAAAGCAGAGGAAGAGGTCGACCAGGCAATCGCCAGGCTAAAACATCGCGAGGTGGTCGGCAGAGTCCAAGTGGGTCGAGCAGGTCTTGGCCGGAGCGAGACCCCCCTCTTCTGGTCCAAGGCCTCCAAGCGGGAGAGGAAAGCCATGGTGGTGACGGAAGTGGCAAGGTCTGAGCAGGAACGCTATACCATCAAAGCGGTGCGTCAGAGCCGGCAGGGGGGCTGGTCATCATGGGAAGGCATCATGGACAGGCCTATGACATGGCCCGACCTGTGGAAGATCCCTCAAGCCAGGATCAGCTTCCTGATCCGAGCTACTTACAACACCCTACCTTGTCCCCAAAACCTCCACCTGTGGTTCGGCACTGAAGAGATCTGCCCCCTCTGCAACACCATCAATGCTAGCCTCCAGCACATCCTGTCGGGCTGCAAGACGGCACTGTCCCAAGGTCGCTACAGATGGCGGCATGATGCTGTCCTGAAGAAGCTGGCAGAGGTGGCCGAGTCATGCAGACGGGAAGCAAACAGCCGGCCAGCTGCCCCAGCAAGACACACCATCCAGTTTGCAAGGGCTGGCAAGAACATCAATGCCCCCCGCCCATCAAACATGGGAAGGCTCCTCTCACCCGGCAGTGAGTGGAACATGAAAGTCGACCTCGGAAGGCAGCTGCAGTTCCCCAGGGAGATCGCCGAAACATCACTACGGCCAGACATGGTGCTATGGTCCGTGGCCAGCAAGACGGTCCTCTTGGTGGAGCTCACTGTCCCATGGGAGGGGGGGGCTGGAAACTGCGCATGAGAGGAAACGGGCAAAGTACTCAGACCTGGCAGCTGAGTGCAGGGAGGCGGGCTGGAACGCCACCATATGCCCTGTAGAGGTTGGGTGCAGGGGCTTTGTTGGCTCTTCAACCTCTCACCTGCTCCGAGACCTGGGGTGCACAGGAGCTGGCCATCGGAGAGCGTCAAAGGAGCTGGCGGAGGAGGCAGAGAAGGGCAGCTTCTGGTTGTGGCTGCGGAGGAAGGATACGAGCTGGGGGCCGTGTAACACCTAGGGCATCAGTGGGGTTGGCAGGGAGAAATCCCAGCCATCGCTCCGCCACCGGTCGATGTCCTGGGGTTAAAGGAGCGAAACATCAATGACCGGTGGTCCCCAGCTGATGACCCAATTAGGCCCACAAAGGTGTTCAGGTATACCAGCATTCCAAAGGCACCGGAGGAGGTGCGTCAGGCAGAAATGCCCGGCAGGAAGACCACCAATCCTGTATTTCCAATTTGCTCACACGGTGTGGCACTTGTAGCGTCATTAACGTTACAGAAAATATTGTGGACATGTCTGAAAGGAGTAACGTTAGTAGCTAAGTTAACATATTTGTTTTAATTTCGTTAGTGAAGTTAGATAGTAGCTGTATTATTTCTGTTCGGTCAGAGCTATGTGGAACTGCTGTGATCACTGACCTGGCAAAATATTAAGCAAAATAATGTTATCCACCTGGCTCTCTTGAGTTGATTTGCCCACACATCTTGTGATTCAGAAAAATGTTAAACCATACGGGAAATTCAAAACTCGCTTTGGACTTTTAGTTTAAAAATAGGTAACAACTAACGTTAGTAGCCTACGGCTGGTTCATATCTATGGGCTGGTTTCTGTGCACTGTGGAAGCTTCAGAGAGAGTGAGGAGTAAGGAATCTTGCAGTGCACGAGACTGTGTGGTAACGGTAGTTCGAACTTTCAATTAGCCTTCAGTTGCTAGCAAATTTATTCCCCAATGTTAAGTCAATGGACAATTAATTTCCGGTATCGTAGAATTGTAAAGGTTTATTTAAAAACTGGACAATAAACAGAAATATCACCCATCAAAAGCACTAGTCCATGTTACGCCCAACATATCACTATGTCAACTTTAGTGATTACAGTTGTAGAATTTGAGCTACGTTGTTGGGAAAAAAAGTCTTAATCTAAATGCAAATTGTTTTTTAATGTACTTAATTGTATGAAAATGGCTTAACCTATCTTTCCCATATTTGTTTTATGTTGAGATATTGATGAGATGAGTTGATCTGCCAAGTGTAATGCGGCGTGACGTGTGAGGTAGGAGGAGCCAAACGCAGCAAGGGGATTCTTTAAGCACTAGGCCACTAGGACGCAAAACCCCGTAGTTAAGGGAAGGAGACAAGACAGGGAAACACACACACACCAAGGCTACTAACCGGCTCACTGTCACACTGTCAATGAGTAGAAGCACAAACGCCAGGTTTTTCAGTACCGAACCAAAAACCAAACAAGGCGGATGGAAACAAAGCACTAGGCTCCCATACTTCTACGAGCTAAGAGACTAAAGAACCAGCCAGAAATAACAAACGCCCTGTCTCGGTAACGAGACGCATAAGAACAGGCGAGTAGCATAATGGCACAAATAACACACACCAAACGTACCAAAGCTACTAACCAGCTCACTGTCACACGCCAATGAGTAGAAGAGCAAACGCCAGGTTTTTTCAGTAAGAAAACCAAACCAGGCGAATGGTACAAAGCACTAGGCTCCCATACTTCTACGAGCTAAGTGACTAAAGAACGAGCCAGAAATAACAAACGCCCTGTCTCGGTAACGAGATGCATAAGAACAGGCGAGTAGCATAATGGCACAAACAAAACACACAGCCAATAAACACGGCAAAATACGAAATAGTATACGTGAAGGCGAAAGGAACGGATATAACATTCCATGGCTACTTTCATAGGCTCGCAGTCACATGCAAAAACTAGGAAGCAGGAACAGACAAGAGCCAGGGGAGAAGAGTCCGGATAATTACATGCACATAGGCACATATGCCAGGAGGGGAAAGTCCGGATAACTATATCCACATAGGCCAGTACGCCAGAGAGGAGAAGAGTCCGGATAATTACATGCACATAGGCACGTACACCAGGAGGGGAAAGTCTGGATAACTATATCCACATAGACAAGTCCCGCATTACTCCAGAAAACGTAAAGGGGTAAACGCCCGATCTCCCAGGAGAGAGAAACATTTTACAGGCGAGCCGACGGAGCACCGTCGTCCCATAGCTTTACTAGCAAAAATGACCACACAAGCTTAGTAGAAAATACACACCCTAGCCTCTCAATAAATGGAAATGTAACGAGGCGAAATGGAACAGAAAACTAACGTTCCAAGGCTACTTTCAGAGACTCGCAGTCACACACAAACATGTCCACAAAATCGCCCAGTCTCCCTATGGGAAGACATGTACTGAAGGGCGAACAGAACTACAGTTCCGAACAAAATCGCCAAAAAGCTCCATGTACGGAGACCGGTACAGAAGGACGCACAGGACAGCTGGACCGGAATTACCGGCTAACAGATTAACGCAATCTCAATTGAAAATACATGCCCTGCCTCTAAGAATAAATAAAGCCCTAAAGTCAGTATGATAACATGCCCTGCCTCTTAGTAAGAAACTACCATACAAATACACACAAACAAAGACTCCTCTCGCTTTCACGGAAGACAGCAGACAGAGAGAGGAGAAAGAGACAGAAAGGGGCAAACGATCTAGGCAAACAAACAAAGGAAAGACCAGAAAGCGGGTGACAGAAACGAGCACACAAAAAAGGAATTCAACCTGAAAGCTCAATGCACAAAGGCAAGTCCTGCAAAACTCCAATAAAGCACAACGGAGCAAAACGGTCTCCTTAACTCTAGACCTAATCATACTGGCTAAAACTTTAAAACGGCAAAAATAAACCGCACACAAAACAGCACAAATAATGCCAAAAAATACACCACAGTACAAACAACAAACAATATCGAAGCCCAGAATGAAGGGAACATGAGCTTATATAGCTTACCGGCAAAACACGCACACCTGTGAGCGCTGACAAGATTTCTCTGCGAAAAGACGAAACGGAGCCAAAACTCCACCAACGGAGCAGCGCCCACGTGTGGCGACCCGAGGAACACGACCGCAAGGGAAAAGGTCATAAACCATGACACCAAGTGGCTTGGTAATTGGTGCTAAAACAGCTGAGATATTGATGGGCGAAATTTAGATTTTAATTTAAGTTGCAACCAAAACCAAACTTAGGGGGACGCTACTGCATCCCCCTAATATCAGTTATCAGTATCAGTTATCAGATTAGTCAATACAATTCCATGCATATATGAGTTTGTTAACTTAAATTCAGATTCTCTCATTTTAGTTCAAGGCAAACAGTTCCCTACTCATATAAGTTCAGTTCCATTCACTCCAACTTAATTCCTTTCTCATATTAGTCAGTTCAATTTCATATTAAACTTTTAATCATGGTTAATATCAGCTAAATTGAATACATGGCCTTAATGTATAATAGTTAATTATAATTTATCTATTTATTTATTCTAATTATTACATTTCTATTAAATTTTATTAGTTTCTGATTATTATATTTACTCAAATTATAAAATGTATTTTCTATGCCTTGTTTATTCATAATAAACACAGAATGTGTTTACATGTTTATTGAAATTACTGCTAAAGTACTGTCATGTTTTTTTCATCAGGAATATTTTAAATGACACTGAAAAAATTCTGTTCTGCTACATTTTAATTCTTCCAGGTCCATTCAGCTTTCAGTTCATATCGCCTATTTCAGTTCAACATGCTCATACTACAACCCCAATTCCCAAAAAAGTTAGGACAGTATGTAATATTAACATAAAAGCAGAAAGCAGTGATTTGTAAATTCTCTTTTACATATATTTAATTGAAAACAGTACAAAAAAAAAGATATTTAATGTTTATCTTATCAACTTTATTGATTTTTGTAAATATATGCTATTTCCAAATTTTATGCCTGCAACACGTTCCAAAAAAGTTGGGACAGGGCCAAAAAAAAGACTGGGAAGTTAAAAAAAAAACACCTGTTTCGAACATTCCACAGGTAAACAGGTGATGCTATCATGACTGGGTATAAAAGGATATCAAAAGGCGCTTGATATTTTATTTTCAGCGATACTATAACCTCTCTGCATTTGAATGGATCTCTATGGGAATTGGGGGGTGGGACTAGATTTAGCTGTAAATTACACAGGAATAGTATGGAACCCATGGTTGGCTGATTGGCTGTAAGTAATCAATGGTCTGAGGTTTCAAACGAGCCTCAAACCATCACTCTGCTGCCAGATATGCAGTAGATATGGATGGATCACTTGGAGGGTTGTTTCTCCTGGCTTATTTTTCCATAGAGTTCAATATGAAAATGAAAAATAAGCCAGGAGAAACAACCCTTAAAGTGATCCATCTATATCTACTGCATATCTGGCAGCAGAGTGATGGTTTGATGCTCGTTTTATACCTCAGACCCTTGAGGACTTAGAGCCATTTAGCCAACCATGTGTTCAATACTGTTCCAGTGTAATTTACAGCTAAATCTAGTCCCACCCCCCAATTCCCATAGAGATCCATTCAAATGCAGAGAGGTTATAGTATCGCTTCTAAGAGTACCTGAAAATAATAAAATATCAAGAGGCTTTTGATATCCTTTTATAACCAGTCATGATAGCATCACCTGTTTACCTGTGGAATGGCAAACAGGTGTTTTTTTGAGCTTCCTAGTCTTTTTTTGTTTTGCTAATGTCTAATTTCTATTCCCAAAACATAGTGTTCTCTATGCTTTTCTTTTTCAAGCCAACTTAAAGTTTGTCTTCAAACTTCCTTTTCTAGTTAGATCTATTATTACCATTGCGATTGTATATCCTCCCTCTGCATTGTAATCACTTTGTCAAGGACTGGCCTCCAATGAGCAGACAGGTAATTCATAATCATGCCCACAGTCTCCATTTGATTTTATTCAATGGGTCATTCTCATCATTTTGAGTTTGACTAGAATTAATTTTTTTTGTGTGTAACGTAAATAAAAACGGTTTCATAATCAAAAAAAGTTCAATAGGAAGGTGAATTTCATGTCCTCTGGTTCAAGTACCTTGTTACAACGTAGACAGTTAAATCATAAATACATGCTCAAACCCTTAGATTGGACAATGATTGTACCATGCCAATGTGCCATGCAAATGTGGTCAAATATCTGCAATGGTGATATCGATATTCCGTGGGCCAGCCCACCTGCCCAAAGCAGGCAATGACTTGACCGCCTCGTGATCCTCCATGCAACCTGTTTCAGGTGCTCTCTGCCCCATAGACCCATTTCTTGTTTGTAAACAAAAGAGGATGCGCGCGCAACCCTGGGGCAAAAAGTGCATCACCTTGGCAGGCTATCATAATGCGGTGGACTTGATCATCAACGATTTAACGGACTAAGTGCATCTACTTTCGTTTCTGGTTCTTTTATTTCACTTTCATCTTGGCACAGCGATACACATTATAGCTGGCGTTAGTCTTATTACAACTTTTCTGTAACTTTTTTTGTTGTAACGTTAACTTAAGCTAGCATATTTAGTTATAGATTATTTACCTTATAAATGAGTGCAAGCTAACCGTCTTTACTGTCAATGTTTGACAAGTTAACTTATTATTTAATGTT
>CM056376.1:54542247-55072273 GCA_029718625.1 Synaphobranchus kaupii | reverse complement strand
GTAAAATATCATGAATGTCTGCCATATTGGATTTTCCAATTTGGACAAAACCTGAGAATCATGTTTGTGTCAGGGCACTGAGGACACACTAAGGGCCCTATCTTACACCCGGCGCTAAGCGGCGCTAACCCAAACGCAAGTGTCTTTGCTATCTTACACCCAGCGCATGGTTCATAATAATGCCTTGCGTTCACGTCCTTTAACTACCATGTATTCTTGCGCCCATTCCAAGTGAACTGGGCGTGTTGGTCTTAAGATGAGGAGTGGCCAGGATTCTTACTGGCGTATTGCTATCTTGAGCCAGCAGAAAGCGCTTGCGCTAGAACCACCACAAACCTGGTCTAAAGTCGTCGCAGTTGTTTACATGTTATTTTAACGGCGCCTACATAGGCGTGTGCACAACGCGCGTACAATCCTATTCTATTACACACAGGGGCGCGCACAAGCATGACTAAAATATCTAGATCACATGTGAAATATTATTATTGTGTAGGCTATGTCAAAAATGCATAATAATAAAAGGTTCCATAGGTCCACATACCTTTCCCTCAGCGAAGGGAAACGATGCCACATTACATTGCTCTCAGCCCACTCCATCAACATCCAGGCGATGTTCGATGGTACGGGACAATGGCTATCCATTAAAAAGGAGCTGATAACACCTATATCAAGCCTAATGCGCGAATTGTCATTTACACCTAATGCGTGAATTGTCATTCAATGGAAAACTCGCGCACTGCAATAGACAGACATTTGAGTTTTGAAAATGCGCTTCAGATGTCATTACAATACAGCTCTGTAAGTAAATAGAATGGTTTGTGACTGAAAAAAGTTCAAAACCTTGTCCAGTGGAATATTGCTTTTATTGTTTTTCAAATAGCCTAGGCTACAGCGGGTTCGCTGTGCATAAGGTTTTTTTTTCGATAGCCTATGGTTAAAAAACGGAGCTAAATATCACCATGTTAACTGAATTGTAACCTTAGCTATTCTTCGTCCTTCATATTTTTTTTAATTACAGTGACAACGTTTCCATACCCTCAGCTTATTAAAACCCCGCTGATTTCACCTGTTATTCCATAACTGAACAAAAGATTTTAAAGAGAACTAAGCATCTAATTATAAAACGAAAACTAATTTGCAACACGTTACAATTAATTCACAATTAATTTTAATACCATTATGTGCATGTGCGCTTTAGAGGAGCAGGTCTGTTTCCCCTGCAGTAAATCGCACTTTTAACGGTCTTCCTGGGAAATGTGGATTGTTTTAAAGCATTACGCTACCAGTAAAAAAAGGTGGGTCACATTTCCATAAGCAGGACATTATAAAACAAGGGAAAAATATGCGTGAACATATGGGTTGCCAACCTGACAGCTTTATTGTATTTGTTGTCATCATTAAGGCAAAATAACGTTATTTATTTTATTAATCAAAATTAGAATGCAGGAAATTCGTTAAACAAGCAGGCTAATTTGGCGTTTTCTAAGGTGAGACGGAAGCCATTGGTAGCTTATTCTCAGCTGTTGCAGGTGCCTTTAACTAAATTTAACCGCATATATTTTGTAGAATAACAGCACTGTCAGGAATTACCGGGAACTCATAATGGTTTGTCCGAATAATATTTATCATAGGCTACTATTGATCCATATATTCTATTCCTGGATCGCACTAAACACGCACGAGCATGTCTGTTTTGCCATCATATAAGCAATCCGCCAAGGTGGAAAAGCAGGCTTTTAAAGGGAATGGGATATGACATTTTGATTGGTTTATTGCATGTCACGCCCAAGACACACCTATAATTAATGAACAGACTAGGTTCAGCCCACTTGCACGCTGCGCCGTGCTTAGCGCCCAAAAAACACGCTGTTAAAATAACAAAAGTGGACTTGGACACGCCCTAAATGGACTTTACGCCATGCGCTTAGACCAAGCACCAAGATCGCCAAGATAGGGCCCTAAGTATTTCCAAATCTGTTCACGGGGGGTGCCATAATCATTAAAAATCTTTTTATTTTTTAATACAAAATTTTAAAAAAGGGAGAAAGGTTTTATTCTCTCACCATGGTCTCTGGTTTGGTCATTCTGATGATGTCCAGTATAACAACTGCTTCCCATCGCAACCTAGAGCATTCTGACGTACCTGGTCTCGTTACATAAGTCAATGGAAATGCATTCACAAAAATTCCCTTAGACATCCATTGATTTTCGATGTTAACCAGGAAATATTCTTCTCATTTGTGTAGAATGTGTGTCATTGCATAGCTATAATGTCATATTGCTTTAATATTCTTAAATCTCTTATATACTTGACTTTCTTCAAGCTTTTAAGGGCCCAAACCCCCAATTGCCGTTTGCGGCTATATTTCCATATGTCCTTCCTCCTCATCTCTCTCTGGGTACTGTACACAAAGACAATTTTTAGGTAGTGCTATTTTTCTCAGTAAAACAGATCCCATAATGATTATATCACCTCATTTCAACACAGCACAAAAAACATGGAAGTTTTCCTGACAACTTACAGAAGGCTCAAGAATGCTTTAGGCCCATTAAGTTAAACAGTATAATTAATGAGGCAGACAAAAACATGTATGTATGGAACAGACTATTTCAAATAAAAATATGAGCCACATGAGTAGTAAATTTGTAAAATAGTAGTGGGAATATCTATGATGGAAATATCTGTCAAAACTAAGCCCACGGATCAGTCTCCCCCATTTAAATTTAGGTACTGTGATCAAACCGATTTTTCAATACATTTACATACTACTTTTTTTTGTTGTGCGCGCCCATTTTTGCACAGCGGAACACGAGTCAGTGTGAATCTTCAACGTAAACCTGAACCTCGCTCGGTTCGCTTCCAGTCTCGCACTTCGAGGTTTGGCCAGAGTTGCAGTTCAATGAAGCTAAACAGCATGCAGAACAATTTATAAAGTGGAGGATTTAAGGATTAACTGTGTAGGATTACAGCAGACTCTTTCATCCCCAATCCCTCTATTGTGCTGCCATGCTCTCTGGATGAATAACGGTAACCGCCATGACCATAATGCATGGTGTTGCTCGTATTCCGTTCTGTTCATTGAAAGCGCCAGAGACGCACTGCTATGTATAGTCTATTTAGGCCTACCTACTTTATCTGGAACAGGACGGTGATGTGTTGATTCGCACAATGGATGCCATCAAGTCTGATTGCTTTCACTGTGTTAATCTGAGCAAGTGGCGGCTAGAGATGTGTTCCTTTAGTAAAAAAAAAAAAACATCTAAGAAAGCTTGTTTCTCCGTAGTGGAAATGGAGCAAAGACAACGTATTTGCAACAGCGGCCACAGTTTTATGTGGATGAATGGAGCCCCATAGTCAAACACGGCACGAACTGGCTTCATGCGCTAATGAGCAGCTCCCATGGGAATCCATGCAACCGCTAAACGGAAGCTGTCCGCAGTTCTTATATATCTCGATGGGATAAATGATAAATACATTTAAAGGGGCGAAGAGTGAAAAGCCAGTCACACGTATAATTCGCCGTTGTAGATCTCTGACCTTGAGCACTGTAGCAGTGGGAATTGAGGCTACTGCACATATTATGTACAACAGTAATTTTAACATGATTTAGTCTACTGTAACAAACAAACACAAATTGAATTCTTGTACAATAATGTTGTAACGCTTTATTTTATTTGTAAAGAATACAGATTAAAGGCTTATTTTATCTTCCAAAACAAGCAATGCCCTTTATGTAGGCTTACCAACTATCATTTTGTCTATTATTTACTTAACCAATGCACATATGAATGGAAATATTTAACATTTTACTACATTTATTAAATTATATGTAACTGGATTAATCTAACCTCCTACATTCTGGTCACATGTTGAATTCTGCTGTAGGCCTATACTGCCCCTGATTACATCAGCACCTTAGTGCACTTTACTGCTCTTACAGGAAATTTCCCAGGAGCTGAAGCAGAAGATAACAATTTCTCGCCAATGTTTGAGTGTTTTTCTTCACTGTGGAGTTTCTTTTTTTTTTACCCTCAATTGTTTGCTTTTTGGGGGTTCAGTCCTGTTTTTTGTCCAATGTTATTTTGCATTTCCACTGTAAAGCATCTTTGTGACAGTGTCTCAGTAAAAAGAACTATACAAATACAATTTATTTGAATGTCCGGCCAACAGAAATGTTTCTCCCATTCAAATAGTCCTGCCTGTAACTGGTGCCAAATGACCTGAGAGTGTGACAGCAGTGTTGTATCGGTAAGTAAAAGGACGCACGACAGGATTCAGGAGAACGATAGCTTTACTGTAGCAAGCTAGTAGGATCTTGTACAACCGCAACGTACCACTACCTCTATCACACATACTATATACACTGTCTGGCCAAAAAAAAGTCGCACACTCTAATATTTCGTTGGACCGCCTTTAGCTTGATTACGGCGCGCATTGGTCGTGGCATTGTTTTGACAACCTTTTGCAACGTCACAACATTTATTTCCGTCCAGAGTTGCATTTATTTTTGGGCTAGATCTTGTATTGATGATGGGAGAGTCAAACCACTCCGTAAAGTCTTCTCCAGCACATCCAAAAGACTTTCAATGGGGTTAAGGTCAGGACTCTGGTGGCCAATTCATGTGTGAAAATGGTTCCTCATGCTCCCTGAACCACTCTTTCACAATTTGAGCCCGATGAATCTTGGCATTGTCGTCCTGGAATATGCCCATTGATGGGATAACCTGATCATTCAGTACATTCAGGTACTCAGCTGACTTAATTTTATTGCTGCATAACGTTGCTGAGCCTAGACCTGACCAATTGAAGCAACCCCAGATCATAACACTGCCTCCAGAGGCCTATACAGTGGGCACTATGTATGACAGGTGCAACGGCGACTTTTTTTTTGGCCAGGCAGTGTATCTAGACATATACTGCCACCTACTGGTGCAATGTATAATGCAATGTACCACATATCCCTCTTTTTTTAAAGACAGTATTGTGAAAAGGGCAGTATAGAATGTAAAAACAGAATAAGCATATAAAACCTAATCGAAACAACCTGCAAGGAAAGACGAATGGTTTGTATTACTTTCAGCATGAAAATAAGAAAATATGAGATGTATGAATCCTCTTGGTACCCATAAAAGAAAGCATTATTTTCCTATGGTAACACAGTACTTTTCTTTTTCTCTTGTTTTTCACATTTGCAAACAACAGTAAACAAACACTTGCAATATATAATTGTAAACAGTCTTTGTAAACAGTCCATTCACCATTCCCCCATTTAAAAAAAAGTCTTTACGTCGCATAGTTTCTGTGCCATACAGGAGCCTGTGCAAATCTCCATCAGCTGGGAGTAACTAGAGGCGCCTGTACTGGTGGACGAGGGTGAGTAGGCACATAAGCATCCTCTGGCACTGTAGATGCTGTTGGAATGTCTCTGTTGCTCGGATGTTCAGAAGCAAGATGCATGGCATTCCAAACCCTACCGTCAGAGAGTTGGAAGGTGGAGTGTCCTTTCTGTGCGATGACCTGGTAAGGCTGATTGAACTTGGAGTCGCCTTTTCTGATAATTCAAGGTCTCTTGATGTGCACAAAACTCCCACACTGGAAAGTTGGCGTCCGTGCACCACGACGCATGTCTGTGTACTGTTTCCTCTTTTCTTGTTTCTTTTGAAGAGTCTCCCTCATTTCATCGCACGACTTGTGTGGAGGATGTGTTAGCACACCTCCGATGTTCAGTTTTGTGTTCAGAGGACGTCCATGTAGGAGCTCTGAAGGTGAGGCTTGTGTCACTGCATGAGGGGTAGCACAGTAGGTAAGCAGGAAGTCAGTAACAAAGGGTTTCCATGGCTGACCTTCCAACGTCAGCTGTCTGTAGACAGTCTTTAAGGCAGCGGTTCCATCTCTCGATTTCTCCATTACTCTGAGGGTAATAGACAAAGCTGCGGCGGTGTTTGATGTCTATAAGCCAGAAATGCGTCAAACTCAGCTGACACAAAGGAAGAGCCATTGTCGGTGACTATCTCCAGCGGATTTCCTTCGCGGCTGAACATTGTAGAGAAAAACTTGATTACAGTAGCAGAAGTCACATGGTGAAGGCAACCTCTGGCCAGTTGCTATCATAATCTATTAAAGTCACAGCAAAACGGCAATAAGGAGGAGCACTGTGGTAATCGCAAGCTTTTCCCATGCTGCACAGGGAAGAGGAACAGGATGCAAAGGAGATACTCTGGTAATGGCAGATTTGTCATGTTGAGAGTAGGTAGTGCATGACTTAATGGCACCTTCTACATGAGAGTCCAAGCCAGGCCACCAATAGAGCTCCCTCAGTCTCTGTTTCATCCTGACAATGCCCTGATGGGTATCGTGGGCAAGCTGTATGAGCTTTGGTTGGAGGTCTGCTGGAACAACAACACGGTGTGTGCCACAAATGATGACTCCATCATGTTCAGAGAGTTCAGTTTGGTCTCTGTAGTAGGGCATGATTGCAGGGTCTAGGCTCTTGTACAACCTCAACGTACCACTACCACATACTTCCGCTATCACAGACACAATATATCTACAGACATATACTGGAACACGTACAACAGACATATACCCACTCGTGCAATGTATAATGCAATATACCACAACCAGGAATAGCAAAGGTCTGGTAATAAAATGAATAATAATAAAAAAAACAACTCTGATGTTGCCCAGATAATAATTACCTCTGAAAAGATAAAAACACCTTCATAGAAAATGGACAATGAAGAGGAAGCAAAGATGAAAGGATAAGAGCATCCCAAAGCTGTGTGTAGTGAACAAATCCCATGTTAGGATTGGTTATATTTTGTAAACTGTTCAATCACGGGTAAACACCACGTTCTTGGTGGGCTGGCATATAAATATGAGGAAAACGGTGAATCGTCAGTGAGGCGGCAAGAGCTGCATGGTTCATGTGTAGTGCCGTTTATGGAATCTCAACAAAAAACATTTTCAATGTACAAAAATGCCAAGTTACTCACACAAACACGCTGTCTATTTTCACAACCTGGCTCAAAGGCCATAACAACCAATTGCCTACTCTCCTGCATGCACAGGCCAACTCCCATGTCAAATCAAGGAGGCAATAACCAATGCAACCAAGGCACTATAACCAATGCAAATCGATGAGAACTAATATTCCAAAATTAAAGTTTACCAGAATCAATTATCTAATTAGTCACAGACAAAACACCAAATTTGTTCCCGGCAGATGAACCCTCCTTGTCCAAACAACACCCATTAACAACTGCACTACACAGCGTCAAACCAGGGTAAATACCAACCGCAAAGTCACAGCTTTCACTAATTACCAATTGGCACATGTCCACATATAGGGCAAAGAGCACACACAAATAAAAAGTGCAAATTTAAATTGGATGAGCTCCCACTTTGTCATGACCCGGCTCAACAGCCATAACATAAAGGGATGCACACAGACCCATTTAATAATAAAAAACAAGCTAAAATGTATCTTAAATAACCTAAATTTACAAAAATAAAAGACAAGGCAAATGTGGGGTGTGAAAGTCAGCAGTGTAGGTGAGAGGATCTGTGGTGAAGCAATGTTGTATGGTGTAAACCCAAAAAAGCACAAACAAAACCGGCCAACACCTAAACAGAAACCAAAAGGTATCTGTGGGGATAGAGCTCCCTCAGACTGGTGTGAGAGAAAATTGAGACAGAATGCTTTTTTGCAGCTTCAACATTTTAGCTGTGTCGAAACGTTTTTCTCCAAACCTTATATTTGTCCAAAACCTTTTGTAAAACTTGTACTTTGGTCTAGTGATATTGATAGTTAAATAAAAGATGTGTCTGATAATGCAGGTCAGAAGGGTGTTGTATTTACTAAGTGTAATGGGGCGCGACGTGTGAGGTGGGAGGAGCCAAACGCAGCAAGGGGAATCATTAAGCCCTTAGGCCACTAAGGCGGGATACCCGCAGATAAGGGAGGAGACAAGACAAGGAACACAAACACACTACAGACGCTACTAGCCGGCTAACTGTCAAACGCTAAGTAGAGCGCAAGGACAGGGATCTGAACAGCCAGACATAATACACGCCCTGTCTCGGATACGAGACAAATCAAAAAACGGGCGAGTAGCGTACAGACAAACATAAAACACAAACAAACACTGCAAAATATTATGATAGTATGAGGAGGCGAAAGGAAACAGATCCAACGTTTCCAGGCTAATCTCAGACTCGCGGTCACACACAAACGTGTCCACAACATCGCCCAATCCTCCCTATAGGAAGACATGCACAAAAAGACGAAACCGGACCATAGTTCCGAACAGAATCGTCAAACTCCATGTACGGAGATAGGTGCCAAAAGGAACTAAACGGACAGGCAGTACCAGACATTACCCGGCTAGACCAATGCGAGATTAACTGAAAATAAATGCCCTGCCTCTCTAAGAGGAAATGTAACGAGGCGAACAGGAACAGAGATTAACGTTCCCATGGCGAGATTGATAGGCTCGCAGTCAAATGCAGAAAGCAAAGCGGTAAACACCCGATCTCCCAGGAGAGAGAAACATTTTACAGGTGAGCCGACGGAACACCGTCGTCCCATAACTACGATCCATATAGACTAACGCAAGCTTAAGTTGGAACAACCGCCTTAGCCTCTCAGTAAATAAATATGTAACGAGGCGAAATGGAACCGAGATTTAACGTTCCATGGCTAGTTTAATAAGTAGCAGTCAAATGCAGAAAGCAAAGCGGTAAACACCCGATCTCCCAGGAGGGAGAAACATTTTACAGGTGAGCCGACGGAGCACCGTCGTCCCATAACTACTATCCAAAAGACTCACGCAAACTTAGATTGGAACAACCGCCCTAGCCTCTCAGTAAAAGAATGTAACGAAGCGAAGGAACAGAGAGCTGAAATTACCATGCTACGCGCAGTCACACAAACATGTCCACAACCTAGCCCAAACTCCACACAAGGAGAAAACACACCCGGAAAACGAACAGAACAATAGTTCCGAAACAAAATCGTCCCGTAGGTAAAAAGGACGGAGGACAGCTGCAACAAAGACCAACGCAAAATAGCACGACAGCTTCTCAATATAAATAAAAACCCTGAGTCACAACAAAGGGGAACGTAGTCCACGAGAAGGAGACAACAGGGAATAAACGTACCGAAGCTACTTACTGGCTCACAGTAACACGGAATTGAGTAGAAGCAAAACGCCAGGTCTCTCAGTAAGAAAACCAAACAGGCGAAAATGGAACAAAGAACTGCTACTCTATACTTCTACGAGCTTCTACTTGTCTCTAGGCCCACACGGTCATCTCCTCCCTGCCCGTGGATGTCCGACGCCCTGCGCACCTCCAGGGTGCACCTCCGGTCTTCGCGCAGCAGAGAGGATGTGGAGGAAATCCAGAGACGCATCAGACCTCTCCTCCTACCAGTCTCTCCTAGCAGCGTTCTCTACAGCAGTCACCGCTGCTAAGGTAACTTACTATCACACTAAAATACACAAACACAGTTCTAACCCCCGTCAATTGTTCTCCATCTTCTCCTCCCTCCTCAGCAAATCCCCTCCTGCTCCTCAATCCTCGTTCACTGCAGACGACTTCGCAGATTTCTTCGATGAGAAGATCGCAGACATCCGCAGTTCCTTCAGCCCCTCAGCCCCTCTCTCTATGCCCCCCCCCCTGTTCCCCCACTCCCCCTCCCCTCACGGACACTGTTTTCCACTCTCCTCTCTCTACCCCTCCTGTGCCCCCCCCCTGCTTCTCCACCTTTTCTCCCCTGTCTGATACTGATGTATCCCACCTCCTACTCTCCCATCGCCCTACTACCTGTGCCCTCGACCCTATCCCTTCATCTCTCCTCCAGGCAATCACCCCAGATATCCTCCCGTTTGTGACCTCTCTGGTGAACTCCTCCCTGACCTCTGGCTGCTTCCCCTCATCCTTCAAGAGAGCCCACATCACCCCGATCCTGAAAAAACCCACGCTGGACCCCTCCAACATCCAAAACTACAGACCGGTATCTCTCCTTCCTTTTCTTTCCAAAACTATCGAACGTGCTGTTTCTAACCAACTGTCTTCTTTCCTTACCCAGAACAACCTACTAGACCCCCACCAGTCCGGCTTCAGACCTGGCCACTCAACGGAGACCGCACTCCTTTCCGTCAGCGAGATGCTTCACGCAGCTCGGACAGCCTCCCTCTCCTCTGTGCTAATACTCCTAGACCTCTCTGCCGCCTTCGACACCGTAGATCACTCCATCCTCCTGTCGTCCCTGTCTGCAGCGGGGATCGGCGGCTCGGCCCTGGCCTGGATTGAGTCCTACCTCTCGGAGCGCTCCTCCCAGGTTGCCTGGGCTGGTAAAGTATCGGCACCCCCGTCCCCTTACCACAGGTGTCCCCCAGGGCTCAGTCCTTGGCCCCCTCCTTTTCTCCACCTACACCAAATCCCTTGGCCCTGTTATCACTGCTCATGGTCTTTCTCACCACTGCTATGCTGACGATACTCAACTCTTTCTCTCCTTCTCACCCTCTGACACTCAGGTGTCAGCCCGCATCTCCGCTTGCCTGAGAGACATCCAGAGCTGGATGGACAACCACCATCTGAAGCTCAATCCAGGTAAGACTGAGCTCATCTACATTCCTGCTCTAACCTCTCCCCCTCTCAATCTCTCCATTTCCCTAGGGGACACTCCACTGACTCCAACGCCCTGTGCCAGGAACCTCGGAGTGGTGATGGACAACAGGCTGTCCCTCTCCGAGAACATCGCAGTGGTAACCCGGGCGTGCAGGTTCTTCCTGTACAACATCAGGAGAATCCGCCCTTTCCTCACCACCCACTCAACCCAGCTCCTGGTCCAAGCGATGGTGCTGTCCCGCCTAGACTACTGCAACTCTCTCCTGGCTGGCCTGCCAGCATCGGCCATCAGACCCCTTCAGCTTATCCAGAACGCAGCAGCGCGCCTGGTCTTCAACCTCCCCCGACACTCCCATGTCACCCCCCTGCTCATTGACCTCCACTGGCTACCTGTGATGGCTCGCATCAAATTCAAAACATTGGTGCTCGCCTTCCAGGCAATCCGAGGATCAGCCCCTCCATACCTCCAAAAGCTCATCAGACCCTACACACCTACCAGATCTCTGCGTTCAGCCTCCTCAGGACGACTGGTACCCCCCCCCACTTCATACTAGCACCCGGTCTCGACGTCTGTCTGTCCTGGCCCCACGGTGGTGGAATGAGCTCCCCATGGAGGTCAGAACAACAGAAAGTCTGACCGCCTTCAAGCGCAGATTGAAGACTCACCTCTTTAAGCTGCACCTCTCTCCACCCCTCCCTACCTCCTTGTGACCTCCCTTGATTGTGTTTTATAAATCCTTGCTTAAGTGGTTCATGCTTCTAGTTCAATACTTGTAAGGTTACTTATTGGCTTACTGTTGTGCACGCCAATGATTGATATCGTGTGGTTCCCCCCCCCCCCCCCCCCCCCACAAAAAAAAAATAAAAAAATAAATCATACTGACTGCGCCCGGTGTTTGAATTCGTATTTACCTTTTAGGGTTGTTTTTAACGCACTTGTTTCAGGTTGAAAAATGCACTAATGTACGTCGCTCTGGATAAGAGCGTCTGCCAAATGTCTAAAATGTAAAATGAGCTAATAACTAAGTAGAAGCGAAACGCCTGATCTCCCAATGGGAAGACATGTGCCGAAGGGCGAGCAGAACTACTGTTCTGAACAGAATCGCCCAAAAACTCCATACACGGAGAAAACGCACAAATAAAGGCAAAATAGAGCAGAGATTTACGGTCCCAAACTCCTACGAGATAACCAACCACCAAGCCAGCAAGAAATAAGCCCTGCCTCAACTAAGAGACGTTAACAATAGGCGAGTAGCCAAAAACGGTACGAGAACTCACAGCCAACAATACACTACAGTACAAGACAAATAACAATTAATGTCGAAGCCCCGAATGAAGGGAACGGTAGGCTTAAATAACTCTCGTGACCACGCAACAGGTGAAAATGCTTAACCAGAAACTCCCCCAACTCAGCAGGGCGGAGCAAGCCTCTACCAACAGGGCAGCGCCCTCGCGTGGCCATCGAGGAAAACGACCGCATAGGACCACAGGGTCCAAAACCATGACACTAAGATTGCAACACCTGCTTGAAAGCTTGAAACAACTATTGACATTTAAATATATAAGGAACCGTGAAGTGAAGTAACATTACATAATGATCTTGGTGTGTTAGGCAAAAGCAGAGCCCAGGGAAAAGGTGCTTTTGTGACATAGTTATGCTTGACCTATCACGTTTTTTTATATTTATGTATTTATTTATTAATTCGGGGAACTTACACTGAGATCAATGATCTATTTTACAGATAATTCATGAGGTGAAAGGTCAAACTTTGGCAGCTCTGACGAAACATTGTAACGTTAAAGTTATCAAGGTAAAAGCAATGTTTTGCTCATTTCAAGAATGTTTGTCAACCTAGCAAATCATGCATTGTTTAGTAGCTATGTTTTACCAAGTTAGATAGTTAGCTAAAAGCTAATCACAATTAGTTTACAACTAATGGTAGCTTTTTAGAATAATCTTTCTTCAGAAGTCACACAAAATCCACTATTTAAAAGGCGTTTTTTAAAAATCGCTCAAGCACCCCCCGTGCCACTCCAGCTTACTTGCCATACCCTACTGTTTGCTGAAATGACGCCACTGGCTATATGTTTGAACATACAGTGCTTTGGGTGTATGAAAAGCACATCATGAATAAAATGCATTTTTATTATTGTTGTTATTGACATTATTTTCTTCAGAAAATTATGTTCACAAATAAGATTTTTTATTATGTTACATTTTAAAATAAATTATACTACTAGGAGGACCTCTAATTGTCTATATGGCCAGTCCTGGGCCCTGAGAAACTTCAAAGGGCTTGCCCTGAGCAGTCCAGAGATAAGATACAGAGAACAGGTAGTGGGGTGTAGCTATTAGAGGTGTGTGTGTGTGTGTGTGTGTGTGTGTGTGTGTGTGTGTGTGTGTGTGTGTGTGTGTGTGTGTGTGTGTGTGTGTGTGTGTGTGTGTGTGTGTGTGTGTGTGTGTGTGTGTGTGTGTGTGTGTGTGTGTGTGTGTGTGTGTGTGTGTGTGTGTGTGTGTGAACAGGGGTGGCATGACAAACCTCATGCTGACCTAGCTCATATTATTAGGATTCCATACAGTAAAATTGGTTAATACACCTTAGTTAATACACGGGCACTACATGGAGATTCTGGGCCAGGCCATACCAGGATAAAGTAGAAGCCAGAGTGGTACTACTGGCGTTGTTTGTCTGATCTCTTCACTCCACATATTAGCTCACAAACATTTCAATAAGAGTCAAAGCTGTCCCTCCCCTGATAATTCATTAAGTACGCATGGGCCAGGAGAAGGAGAAGGGACCCCTCCCCCTCTTCCAACTACTTAAAAATGAGTTCCTGCCTGACTTTTCAGTTGTCATCTGAGTCTTGTATCTGGGTGGTGTTTGTGGTGTCTGGAATATTACATTTCATCCCTTGACTTTTGGAATATTCTTGTGTCTGTTGGTTCTCGGACCTTGGCGTTGGCACATTCTAGGGATTACCTTGGGAGAGACAAGCTGTGGTCTGGTATCATCTTTCATAAAACTTTTTTGTGAAATATTGTTATCCAATTGGGAGAATTATTTGAGGGCATGGACCCTTTTTTGATGATGAAATGGGCATAAAAAATAAGAAGGAGAAAAATACTACATTAACCCTAGTTTGGGGCTTTATTGTATGGATGTGTGAAGTAATTGAATTCTGTGTGTTTTACATGAGGTTGATCAGAAGGTACAGAAGTTAAAGCTGGAGTACGCAACTTTCTCAACCATCGCATTTATTGTCAAACCATTTCAAAGTCATAACACCCCTTGGCCCTGCCCACAGAGAAAGAGACACACCCCCATCCCACTGAGATCCACAGACTTTGTTGTGAACATGCAAGTTTTCTAGATATGATTGCAGGATCACAGACTGCTATAGCTAAAATTAGAGTAATGTTACAGTAAAATTGTCAGATAAAAGAGCCCAGGTAAAACAATGGAATATTTTCTGCTGTTGCATCACACTGAGTTTGTGTAACATGAGTCTGAACCAGGCATTATCTGGCTACAGCTGGCACAAATTTTGACATATATGCAAAGAAGTGCTTATGCGGCATTACTAACTATACTTATGTGCTTATGTTTAAACAAATTAAACTATATGTGTGTGACTAGGGTTACATTGTTTTGCTGCTAATTCTGCTCATATGCCAATATGCAAGAATGTAGAAACTGTTGATCTTGCAAGGTAAAGAAAGGCATTGCAAGAAAATGAGGAAGACTGTTTTTCTCAAAATATGCACTATGAAAGAGGAACCCAGCGAGAAAGGGTGCTGGAATGAAAAAATACAGACCTTATGCTCGGATGGTGCAAGGAATGTATAAAAGGTCACCTCACTGAATGATATGTTGAGACTCACTCAACATACTGTGTGAAGTAGACTCTCCTGCTTGATCTTGCATTAATAAAGTATACTGATATATAATACAGCCAGCGTCCTGTGTTATAAGTTTTTCTCTCTCAACCTATTTCAGTTGAATATTGTGTGGAGATGGTGAAATTTCCATGACAGTTAACTTGGCAATGAGGATGGGATCGCTAACTTCGGACGGACCTACGGATGACTAGAGGTTGACGGTCAACCGTGCACGGGGGTCAGCAGCGTCTTGACCTAGGACAAAACTCACTATGAATTGAGGTAGGAAGATTGTCCGCCTGAAACCCTAGTATTGTCCGTGGGTAAGTTTGAATACGCAATCTGAAAATTAAGACGGAAATAGAGTGACAGAAAGAAGATTGTTTGTCCTGAAAAAGGAGTCCTTAAGGTAAAATACTAGTACTAGTAGGACTAACCCATGTCTTAGTCCAGAAAAACAGGTATAGATGAGATACCATGTTTTGTCTCTCCATAGTAACTGAAATCCACTTCATTATGGATGAAGGGGGAAATCAGCATTGGTACCTGATAGAAGAAATAGGGCCTGGAGGATTAGAAGGTGTATTAAGAGTTAGCCGCAGAGAGTGGACAGAGGAAAGAGACGAGGCCGGACGAGACGGAGTTCTAGTCTGGGATCAAAATAATACAAATAACAACAATCTGCCACTCTCTGACGGAGAATAAAATAAAAGTGTGATAAACTTTCTTGTAACTTTCTGTGTGTTTGTGTGAGTAACAAGAGTGTGAAACCATGGGAGGCTCAACTAGCAAAATAACCTACTACCGCTGCCAGACACCCTTACGGGCCCAGCAAAGGTAATGCAAAGTAAGTGGAGAGAAGGGGTAGTGGAGCAGGTTCCTCTTTGGCACAAAATAACTGAAGGTACGTTTCCAATAACAGGCACTCTCAGTACACAAATACTTAGTGCATGCAGAAGTCTTTTAGAGCAATAGGAAAGTTATGAGCAAAGGTAAAGCAAAAGAAGCGAGTAAAAATAAACTGGACTAGATGGGAAGCAGAGGCAGATAGTAGAAAGAGAAGGCAAGTAACAGGACAGTCTGGACAGATCGTAAATGCGCAAGTAGAAGGAGGCCAAGGGAAAGAATGTTGTAAGGGAAAGCGGTCATGGTTGCGTGAAGGAGATTAGTGTTTGTTGCCACCCCCATACCATGAAGCAGGACCTGCAGACACAACAAGCTGGAGGAGCAGAAGGCGGCAACGTGTGAAGCCCTGAAGCAAGCGCCCCTGTTCTAAAGGAAGAGGACAAGGCGACAGGAGAAGGGAGAGCCATCACAATCTCCGCCTGCGACAAAACCACAGACTGGACACCTATGGTCGGGAACCCACATCCGCCCAGAAAGTAATACAATCCCCAGCCGAAACCCATGCCCATTAAACCAGACCCACAGGCCCCCATGCCCGATCACCATATGACCCAGAGGACAAGAGAACCGGCTAACACCTGGAGATGCTGATGGTGGCATTCCCAGGGCACGACGGAACAGTGCAACTGTATTGTCCATGGACTCTGGAAGAGGTGAAGACCCATACCAGACATGCAGAAAGGCAAGAAACTGAGAAAGCTGACAAACAAATAACCCACTCAAATAACCCACTTTCAGGGGAATGGAGGGCGAGGCAGAAGAATGCAGCGTGGCAGAGGAAAAGGCAATGGCCAAGGTGCATTCCACTCACAAGGTCGGAGCGGGCAACTGCGACCCAGAGGAGAGACCCGAGTGTGTTATACGTGCGGCCAGCAAGGACACTTGGCAAGGAACTGTCAACAGCAAACTCAGCAAGGGACGGGATTACAAAAGTTGTGGCCTACTGCGCCTCCACCTCCTCTCCTGGACTGCATACCTTGTCGTGGTGGAGAGGCTTGTGTACTCCGATGACCCTGAGAGCTAAGCCGGAGGGGGTTTATACCCCTGGCAGGTTCAACCAAACCGGACAGGTCAAGGGGTAGGAGGCAGACGAAGCAGTCCCTGGTCCTCCAGGTTGGGGATTGGGCGTGGGGTCAACTACCCCATCCCAGAATAAATATGACCAGTTACGGAATCACTGACGAATGAAAACCAAATCAAATACCTGGCTGAGGAAGGTGCCCCAGAAATGGGGACCATGACTCTTCCCAGCCAAACCCGCAAGGGCGCTGGGAAGCCGATACACCTTCTGACGCCAAAGAAATCCACTCTTGTTGGGACTTGGAATGTCCGGACCATGTTCCAGGCTGGTAAGGCGGCTACCATTGCCAAAGAAATGGTGCGCTACAATCTCTCTGTCCTGGGCCTGGGAGAAACAAGATGGACACAGTCGGGGGAGGTAAACCTGGCCAGTGGGCAGTCTATTATCTACTCCGGACATGAAGAAGATGGAGCAAATCACACGGAGGGAGTAGCCATCATGATGACTAAGGAGACCAGAAAGGCTCTGATTGCATGGGAACCTATCAACTCTCGCCTCATCACTGCATCCTTCAGAACCAACAACAGGAGAGTGAAAGCTCACATAATCCAGTGTTATGCACCTACCAACGATCAATCAATCAATCAATCAATATTTATTTATATAGCGCATTTCACAACAAGTTGTCACAATGCACTTCACAGCAAAACAGCAAAACCCAGCCTAAACTCCCCACAAGAGCAAGCCAAAGGCAACAGTGGCAAGGAAAAACTCCCTGGTGTAACTAGGAAGAAACCTTGGAAGGAACCAGACTCAATGGGGGAACCCATCCTCCTCTGGTCGGCTCAGGGTCTAGGGCTTAAGGACCAACATGGTCAAAACAGCCAATTGTCCATGATAATACAATTTGCAGCAGCTAGATGACAGTCCAGATGTGGCGGCAGTGACGGTGGGGGGTGGGGAACCGGGCGCCGATGGCGGCGGGAGCAGCTGGCAGCGGTGGTAAGGAGGGAGGGGCAAGCGGCAACGGACAGGAAGCCGGACAGCAGCTCTCGAGATGCGGGGGCATAAGCCCCGCCGGCAGAATGTGAAAAAAAGAGAGAGAGAAAACAGTTAGGGGAAGTGTAATAGAGCAGCAGGAGCACCAACTGGAGGGGTGGGGGGTGGGGAAGGGGTGGGAGGGTTGGACAGGTGCCCCCGCCAGGAGTAATCTATGGCTGCATAGCTATGAAGACAGAGTTTGAGGAACCATGCAGTCATGAGAGGGAAAACAGTCCTACCCACCTATCAAGAGCCAGCCCAGGAAGATGGGGTCACAGCTGTTGACAGGTGACAGTAAGGAAAGGATGCCACCCCACATTACTCTATGGCTAAATGCTTCTCTGGTCCTGTCCTCCAGACTATAGCTCATTATAAGCCTGATCATAGAGGTGCGTTTTTAATCTAGACTTAAATATTGAGACAGTGTCTGATTCCCTTATAAGTTTTGGTAGGGTGTTCCACAGTAGTGGCGCTCTGTAGAGAAAGCTCTACCACCCGTCAAGTTTTTTAGATATTCTTGGGACTACTAGGTAGCCTGCGTCTTGGGAACGGAGTGATCTTTTTGGCTTATATGGTAAGAGCAGGTTACATATATACACTGGCGCAAGTCCATTTAAGGCTTTAAAGGTCAGAAGCAAAATCTTAAAGTCTATCCTAAACTTAATTGGTAGCCAATGAAGCGATGCTAGTACTGGGGTAATATGCTCATATTTCTTAGTTCTAGTTAAAAATGCGAGCGGCTGCATTCTGTACAAGCTGGAGATTATTTAGCAAGGATTTAGGGCAGCCAGATAGCAGGGCATTACAGTAATCTAGCCTAGACGTAACAAAAAGCATGGATCAGTTTCTCTGCGTCCCCTATTGATAGGAAGTGCCTTATTTTAGCTATGTTTCTTAACTGAAAGAAAGCTACTCTAGATATGTTTTTTTATGTGCGCGCTAAAGGTTAGATCTGGGTCTATAGTAACACCTAGGTCTTTCACAGCTGAGTTTGGAACAATTAAACAACCATCGAAATTTAAAGTAGATTGTACCCAGTTTCTCCCCTTGTTTTTTTGGACTCTAAAACCAGCATTTTCGGTCTTTTCCTGAGTTTAGGAGCAGGAAATTGGAAAGCATCCAGGCTTTAATATCTGCAATACAAGCCTCTAACCGAGAAAGTGGTAGTGCCTCACCGGGGTTTCATGGAAATGTATATCTGCGTATCGTCCGCATAGCAGTGAAAATCTACCCCATGTGCCCGAATAATATCACCAAGGGGTAGCATATATAATGAAAAGAGTACTGGGCCTAGCACTGATCCTTGTGGAATACCATATTTCATTACTGAGTAACTGGATGATACTTCATTTATTTTAACAAACTGCTTTCCTATTGTATAAGTATGATCTGAACCATGCAAGAGCTTGACCATTTAGTCCAACACAGCCCTGGAGTCTGTTTAGTAGAATTTTGTGATCTATTGTATCAAAAGCTGCACTTAGGTCAAGAAGTACAAGAACAGACACAGAGTTTTGGTCGGCTGATAATAGTAAAATCGTTAATAACTTTAACAAGTGCCATTTCAGTGCTATGGTAGGGTCTAAATCCTGACTGGAACATTTCATGGATATGGTTTGAGCTAAGGTATGCACCAAGTTGCTTAGCAACAGCTTTCTCTAATATTTTTGATAGAAATGGAAGATTTGAAATGGGTCTATAGTTTTCCAGTTTGTCAGATTCGAGGTTTGGTTTCTTTAGTAATGGCTTAATAACCGCCATTTTTTAAGTGGCTCTGGTACATATCCTGTTACTAAGGATGTGTTAATAATTTTTAACATATGCTGGCCTAGTATGGGGAAAAGTTCTTTAACTAATTTTGTAGGGATTGGGGTCGAGTAGGCAGGTAGTCGGGTTTTGAGGACATAACCAGTTTAGACAGCTCCTCCATGTCAATTGGCTTAAAACAGTTTAGTGCCACTGTTGATACATCTTCCTGTGTTAACCAGGATTTGGGGCTGTTCATTGATTAAGGGAGGAGTGATGCCTAAGAGGCAGGAGGCAATTTGGAGATCTGGTCTCTAATAGCTTCAATCTTTTGATTGAAATAATTCATGAAATCATTACTGCTGTAAACGCTGGGGTAGGATGAAATTTCTAATGATGGTTTTTTAGTCAAGTTGTCCACAGTGCTAAACAAGAATTTTGGGTTACATTTGTTTTGTTCAATTAATTTAGAGAAAAAGGCAGATCTAGCTGATACAAGAGCTTGCTTGTACTGGAGGAGGCTATCTTTCCATGCAAGACGAAATACTTCTAGTTTAGCTGACCGCCATTTTCGCTCTAGTTTTCTTGTGGACTGTTTCAGGGCACGGGTAGTGTCATTGTACCAGGGAGTACGGTTTTTTCCGACAAGACTTTCTTTTTAGAGGGGCAACCATATCAAGGGTGCTTCTGAGAGTAAAACTTAACTGGTTAGGTCAGTTAGTCCAGCGATACTTCAGTGGTATTTCCTTTGTTTGAAAGGAATGATTCCGGAAGCATATCTATAAACTTTGAATGACGTCAGAGTTTAACGACCGGACTGTAATAGTGTCTTGGCTCTGATATAGAAGTGGTCGTTGCCTCGATTTCAAAAGTAATAAGGAAATGATCAGATAATACAGGGTTATGGGGTGCAATAATAAGATTAATAACATTGATACCCATAGGATAACACTAAGTCTAGGGTATGGCTATGGTAATGAGTGGGTCCACAGACATTTTGTTTGAACCCAACAGAGTCAATAATAGAGGCAAAGGCTGTTCCTAGGGGATCACCTGGTTTATCCACATGTATGTTAAAGTCACCAACAATCACAACCTTGTCTGCCGAAATAGCAAGGCAAGACAAAAACTCAGCGAATTCTATTAGAAAATCCGAATAGGGCCCAGGTGGTCTGTAAACAGACACTAGGAGAGAGGACTGCATGTTACCCCTTATTTTAGCTAAGTCATGTTGTACACAGTTCATAGAAAGAACTTCAAAAGATGAGAACGTATGTCCACACTTAGGGGTTAAGCTTAAGGTGGACTGATAGATCGCTGCAATACCACCCCCTCTTCCTGACTGGCGCGATACCTGAGTACTTAAAAAACCTACAGGAGACGCTTCATTAAGTGCGACATATTCACCAGGTCTTAGCCAAGTTTCAGTTAGACATAGTACTTTGAGATTATGATCTGTGATCAATTCGTTTATAAGAAGTGCTTTAGGAGCAAGAGATCTAATATTTAGTAGTCCAATTTTTAGGAGTGATTCACAACAGCTGCTAGCAGCAATATGTTTTAATTTAAGAGTAATAAGATTATCCGCGTTGACACCACGGTTTGCTTTACATTTGGCATATATGCGTGGGGCAGACACAGTCTCAATATAATGAATACTCATTTCTAGCTCAGATATGGGATGGGGATGAGTACTATTGCCAATTTCTAGCTCTGAAACGCACCTTGCAGACAACGGCGTTGGGCCATGTGTCTGAGTCACGGGCATTGGGAAACGCGTTGGGAAACGCACAGGCTCCGATGTAGGATCAGAGGCCTGCTGCCTGGCCGGCGCCCTGATAAGGTGTCAGGATCTGGCCTTACTAAGACTAGCATCTAAGTTATTTGCTAGGACAAGAGCACCTCTCCAGCTCGGGTGGAGTCCGTCTCTCTTCAGTAGGCCAGGCATTCTCCAGAAGTCAGGCCAATTATTGACGAACCCTATGCCAACGATGCAGGTGATGAGGTCAAGGCCAGGTCCTATGACAGCTTGAACCACCTACTAGGTAGGATTGGAGCCAGAGACCTCATTATTCTGATGTGGGACTTCAATGCCAAGATTGGAGGAAAGAATGAGGGGTACGAAGAAGTAATGGGGAAACATGGAGTAGGGAAAATTAATGAGAATGGAGAGATGTTTGTTGAGACCTGTGTCAACAATAACCTGGTCATTGGAGGAAGTGTATTTCCTCACAAAACAATACATAAAACAACTTGGGTGTCAGCAGAGAAGGTCCATGGAAGATGTAAGAACAAGGAGAGGAGCAGATGCAGCATCTGACCACCATCTTCTGGTAGGGAAATTTAAACTAAGGCTGAAAAGAAACCACCAGTCCAAAAGTCATAGAGTTAAATACAACATTGAATACCTTAGTAATGCACTAACAGGGAATAAGTTCAAAGACACCTTATCAAGAAAAAATAGAGAGCTACAACTAAAGAGGGTAGAAGGAAGTACAATTGACAAGGAATGGGAGCACCTAAAAGCCGCTTGGAGCTTAACTTGTGAGGAGGTCCTAGGTCGAAGGACCCGCAAGCACAAGGAGTGGATAACACCAGAAACCCTCGACAAAATCCAACAGAGGAGAGGGCTCAAGGAAAAAATAAATAACTCAAGAACAAGAGCTGAGAAGGCCTTGGCACAGAAGGAATATAACACATTGTGTGTATTTTCTTCTGGGTTAAGGAGAGGTGCATCTTTCAGGTCGGGCCTAGGAGATAAAACAGTGTGAATAGCAGACATGCAGTCGTGTGGCTCTCCAACAATGTATATGAACCTTTTTAATTAGTCCCACAACATAATAATAATAATGCCTGCCATATAACACCGTTCTCAACACTCAAAGCGCTTTACAATGATGAGGGGGAAACTCGCCTCAACCACCACCAATGTGTAGCAACCACCTGAGTGATGCAACGGCAGCCATTTTGCGCCAGAATGCTCACCACACACCAGCTGAGGTGGAGAGGGAGAAAATAATTTTTTAGCCAATTAAACTGGGGGAAGATTAGGTGGCAGATTGAAAGAGCCTGGGTTGGGGGTTTAGCCAGGACACCAGGGAAACTCCTACTCTTTGCTATAAGTGTCATGGGATCTTTAATGACCACAGTGAGTCAGGAGCTGGTTTGTTTTATCCGAAAGACAGCATCTCCTACAGCACAGTGTCCCCATCACTGCACTGGGGCATATTTGACCAGAGGGAAGACTGCACCCTACTGGTCCACCAACAGCAACTTCATTTTCCCAGGAGGTCTCCCATCCAAGTACTAACCAAGACCATACCTGTTTAGCTTTAGCCATTCAGCAGAAACAGATTGCATGGTGGTATAGCTGCTGGCAAATTAATGCTCCCAGTATTATTTTACTAAGATGATCAAAATAAATAGGCTAATTAAAACACACATTTAACAAATGAACAAAATGTGCTTGAAAGTGGCTTGGTCTAAGTTGGCGCACAGAGTCCTTTGGAGAGAATGCATCGTTAGGGATTGCGTAGATTTGTTGGCTAAGATGAATGGCTGGTTAGTCGTTTTTGACTACCTCGACCAGCCATCCCTGAGCCACATACTACCTGGTGTGGCCAATGGCATAATCCAGCTAATGCCAGTGTACATCCAGTTCCTCTACAGCAGGGGTTCTCAATCCTGGTCCTGGGGGACCCCTGTGTATGCTGGTTTTCGTTGCAACCGCAGTTGCAATCCCAGAATTTTAACAAGCTGTTAATTTTTCTTAATTAGGTGCTTTACATGTTTGGAGGAATTATTCGCCCACTTAAGACACATTATGTCAGAAATAGCTATGCATGCCATGTAGAACAAACTCCCCATGTTCACATTGTGCTTATTGTACTATATTGCAACAATTACATAAGAAAAGGTTACAAAATAATGTATTTTCACTCAAATGAAAGAGTGAAGTGAATCAATAGGCTCCTAATTAGGTTGTTGAACACATGTGTTTAACTCAATTTTTTCTTTAAGCTTAAGACAATGCAGGTTTGGCTCGTTATCATTTGCTTTGTGTTTGAATTCTTCATTATCTACGAAATGGTTAATTTTAGTGGCCATGTGTCCACACTTTCACCAATTAGGAGCCTATTGATTCAAATCAGTCTTTAAATGGATCTGTTAAATAATTTTCTTATCTTTTTTAAATAATATAGCACAATGTGAACATGGGGTGTTTATTCTACATGGCATCCATAGCTATTTCTGATATAATGTGGCTTAAGAGGGTGAATAATTCCTCCAAACATGACAAGCACCTAATTAAGAAAAATTAACAGCTTGTTAAAATTCTGGGATTGCAACTGCGGTTGCAACGAAAGCCAGCATACACAGGGGTCCCCCAGGACCAGGATTGAGAACCCCTGCTCTACAGGATGGAAAGCCAGGTGGAGTTTAACAAATTGAATTGCCAACTTGCCCAATGTTATCGGTGCCATTGACTGCACACAAGAGCATCAAGTCTCCATCTGATGATGCGTTTGCGTCTATGAATAGAAAGGGCTATCACTCCAGCAATGTGCAGCTCATAAGTCATATGAAATGTTTGTTGCTCAACGTTGTGCCCGGTGATGTTGATGGGTCACGGACTTCAGGAAGTAACAGCATGCAAAGGATATGCGACCAAATATACTTTAAAAATACATGAAAGCAAAGGGTATGAATACTTATGTCCATGAGAGATTTAAGTTTTTGATTTTCAATACATTTGCAAAAATTTCTAAACATGTTTTCACTTTGTCATTATGGGTTATTGAGTGTAGATTGATGGGCAAAAATGGCAATTTTATCCATTTAAAATTAAATCTACAACACAATAAAGTGTACAAAAAGTGAAGCGGAATGAATACTTTCGAGCACCACTGTATATAGACAATGGGCAGCAGCTGTAATGATTACAATGAGTTACAGCTCCAGCTGCTCCCATACCTATGAGTGGGGTGGGTACATCCCTCTGGTGGACAGTGGACAGCTTGAGTTCTACCTGGCGTCACATACTCCACCCACCACCACAAGTTTTATTGACTGCGCTAGCTATTGTATCAATGGTATCAATAACCAGCAATAAGGTGAACTATTGGAGACCGGCATTTATTTGCAAAATATGACTTTGCTCCCCGCTTTTATAAGAAACCGGTGCTTATTTTAGACCAGAGTTAATTGGACGTTTTATGGTACGTGTGTTTGCAACTTTGCATGTATGTATTTGTGAATGCATGTCTCTCTCTAGATTTAATTATCTTATGGTTCAAGGTCAAGAACAATTTTTCACAACATTTTGTAGGTTGAAAAGTTGTGACTACCATCGGATCCCTTTCTCAGTTTAAGCTCTAGCAACAAAGTTAACTTATGTTTCTGTTTCTGTTTTCAAGAAGCTCTAATGTTTCCTGCATATAGACTTCTCACAATTTAAACTACAGTATGTTATAACTGGAAAGCCTTCATAATTCCCATGAAGGCAAAGGAAATTCATACTTTTTATAGTGCATAAGGAATATAGTTATTTTAGCCTGCATTTTTAGACTTAGAAGTTACACTTTATTGGCATTTATCTTAAATGAAAGCGGCCATGGCACTCATAACATGCTATCTTCACCCAGCATTTTTGTACTTAATAAATACTGCTACATTATGCCAGTTACATACACGTCTCTGAACAGTGGCCTTGGAAATTGGGGAAAATGCTGTTTGATTAAATCCACTTTCTTATTAATTATTGATTTGATGCAGCACTTTTATGGATTCACAATGGTTTCCACAATGGTTTTCACAATGTTGGTCTCACCTAAAGAAGCCTTTACTGAATTATTAAGTAAAGGCAACTCCTGATAATAAGAGAATGTCCTCCACATTTTTACATGCGTACAGGGCCTTTAATCCTTGGAAACCTAACTTATTGTTTTGATTAAAATGATGAATGCAGTATTTGTTTTTAATGGCCACACGTTCTTTTTAGAACAAAAGCTTTGGACAGAGTTGCTCTTAAGTACGTATCTATGCCACATCTGTAGCCGTTGTGTGGCTTGGATGACTGGGGGCACTGATGTCTGTTTGCATGTATCAAGCCCTTTCCTTTGATAGTTCTGCTCATGTATGCCCATATAAGGGAAAACACATCACAGTGAATCCTTCATTAGGTCATGGCAGGGGTTGTCCCGGAGCCACCATGTGTGCTAGTTTTTGCTTCAGACACAATTGTAACCCCTGATTTGTAACAAGCTGCCAATTGTTCTGAATATGAAGATTTTAATGTCTTTTGTAGGATTATTTGCATTCTTAGGGCCACATTTTTCCATAAATAGTTATTCATAAATAGCCACAAATACATTTTCCATTTTCATATCTAGGAATTTTAAGATGAACTAGTGATTTCTTTATTAAGAGTTTACATTTAATTATAGATTGAAAGGTATATTTATATTATTTTGGTTATAGTATAAATTGGGTTAACATTTAGATTACAATTGCAGAAAGCATGGACACCTAATCACTGAAACTAAACTGTTTGTAGAAAATTAACCAAAAAAGCAAATGGCAACAAGCCTGAACTGTATTGTATTAATACATTTAAGGAATAAATTATGGCAAAACTTACATGTCTGACAAAAGTCCTTTACCCAATTCATTAACATAAATAAACTAAACAACAGATAAGTTTAGAAGAATACTTTTTTTTAAATAGTCTTTTAAAGTATTAATAAAAAAATATTAATCTTCAAAAACATTTGGCAGCTCCTTTGAACACTAAGGGCCTGATTTACTAAGACCTTTAGCGTGTGCAAAAACTTTTAGCACAAGCAGAACTAATAATACAGCCATTGATTAGTGCAAAACAAATACCATGACCATGACAATTGGTTAAAATGATGAATGCATAACAATTGGTTATGTTATTAGTTTTGCATGCGCTAAAAGGTTTTGCACATGCTAGAGGTCTTAGTAAATCAAGCCCTAACTGTATCCTGGTTTAGAAATGGAACACACAGAACATACAGCAAGCATAGGAATTGCAACGGCTGTGCCACAGGATGGTTAAGACCCAGATCAGCGGTTTTCAAAATTATCGAGGCCGGGATTATTGTATTCCTTACATCGCACGCTCAGCTCTGTGCATCCTGATTGTAATTCAATCTTTGCTTGAACAGGAAATCTTGTTAATTTTTACCTCCGGCTCCGCCCTCTGTTTGTGTTACTGGGCAATTAGTTGTGCTGGCAACACGAACACCCTCCGTCGCCATAAGCCCAAGGCCTGGAGAGTCTAATCGATTTGTGCATCTGCTATACTTGATTGCAGCAGCACAAACTTAAAATAGGCCAGTCATTAGCGATGGGGGATAAAGCGCTCAGATTTGGAAGCAGAGCATTGCCTGAACTTGCCTGAAGAATATTTGCCATCCATGCCTTTGCAGAAATCACTGCATAGTGGTGATTATGATTGAGTCACATTGATATATATATATTTTTTGTACTTTGCATGGGCTTCTCTTGTTACTACTCATTTATTTCACATATAGTATCTACTGTGTTTATTTACATTCTGTGCTAGCAACATAGCGCACATGTAACCCAATGCTATAATTCAGGTTTAAACATGTCCAAGGGTAAAAACAGCCATGCCTCTACCAGAATTATAACTGTTGCCTTGCCTTAACAACTACTCTTTCCTTCCAGCTATTATGTTTACTGTAATGGTGTTTTAATCCAAGTTTAGTTATATGAACATTCAATACAGCTTGAATAGACTTGGAGTGTTTGTTCCCCAGAGAGAATTACAGTGGACGGAATGGCACAAGGTAGACACAACAAGCATCCTGACAGCTGGAGAACAATATGGCAACAAAAGAACAAACTGTCATTTGCTGTAAATCACCCCAAGATGAATTAAAGGTACTTCCTGTGTAGCCAAGCAATGGGACTTAATGGAAATTGGTAAAAGGGCTTATCACAGGAGATTCGTTCTGAGGCATGGTTTGTCCCAATATGGGGAATCTTCTTCACGCAGACTTTAACGGGAGAGTTTACTTTCTGGAGTTTTTTCTACACTATTTCAGTCTAGTTTATTTTATTGATGGGCCCAGACAGCAAAGAAGGGTATATTAGATATTTAGAGAAGTTTCTCAACCTGCCAGCTTTACAATTGCGGAGGCGTTCAGGGCTTGTTGTTTGAAGTAAAAGAAATACACTTCAATCAGGTGATTCCAAAGCAGCTTGTACAGGATGTTATACCACAATAAGTTCAGAAAGTGAACTATTACTATTTAAAACGGAAATGGTTCTGTAAATAATCATTTTTAGAAGCAAAAATAATCTGGTTCCAAAAAAAAAAATCAAAAGCAGATTTTATTAAATTGTTCTGTTTATTGCCTGAAATCTGAAAAGAGTAATAAATTAACATCTTCAAGAATACACAAAATGTACAAAATGCTATACATTTTTTTTTTTTGGGGAGGGGGGGGGGGGTTACAGGGCTCCAACAAAATAGTACAATGTTGTAGCGCACAAACTCTAAAAATAAAGAAAATATCTAACGGTAATGGCGATGGCTTTCAGATACTTTTATGAGTGTTCAGTTAGGATAATGCTGGCTACATTGGGTCCCAAAAGCAGCGTCAGAATTTGACATTTGACCAGATAGAGAAGCTAAATTTACAGTTTCCTTTTACAGTACACCTTGCACAAGTAATTCATATTTAACACATAGCATCTACTCTCATTCAGAAGACAGCATGCATTCACTGCTTCAGACTTGGATGCTAAGCTAAGCAGTGGTTTATTTAACTGAATTTAGGAACATTTTCAGGGGTTATACTGTACATCAACCATCAGCCATTTCGCCATTCAAATAGAACCACGGGATGTAAACCAAAGCTAGTCATTTTAATTCTAATTAAATTAATAACAAAACCGATAAATGTATTTCAATAAATATTTCATAAAGGAGGGCTTATTTTGGCAGAATAGTGATGATGCATGTCTATGTGGATTAAAAAAAGGTCTTGAGGAGGATGATATATCCAGACAATATGGATGATTATACACTGGGCTACTTTAAAAACCTTTGGATGGTAAACAGTGGGCGTGCACTGGAACAAGTGCAGAGAACTGGCACCCCCTGGCTGATTTGGAAAAGCAAAGATTCTAGTGCAAGACTTGACTCCATCCATTTTGCATTTGATCGCTAGCCATGCCACCTGCTAAATTTCCTTGGTGCCAAAATTAGGTGAGAGAGATTTTCGAGGGTTCATTTTCGGTTCATTGGTTAAATGCTGCAGCTTTAATGTCTCTGAAATGTGTGTTAAGGTTTCCTTTTGCATCTTCAAAGCTACAGTGAATGCTACTTTTTCACTGTATGAAATGTTTTTTTTGGGGGTATTAATTGCTGTTATTATGTAACTGCCCAACCTAGCAGGACTTGTGATTCTTAATGGCTAATTAAAATTATATTCAATATTTTCCAGAGCATGTGCAGGGAGAGTATAATCAACAGTCCCAAAGGCAACAAAACTACTTTCTTGCTTTACTCTCAATAATCCAAGGTAAGGAAACATGTTCTTGTCAAATTTGGTTAATTCAAACTATGCAGACAAGTGATGTAACAGCAACAACAGAGAAGGTAATGTGGTATATTTACAAATGTATTTGGAGTAGAGGCCCATTTAACAACGTAAAAGCCACGTGTAGATGTTTTCATATGGGCACCCATAGAGCTTTGCAAATTTATGGTTGTCTCAACTTTCCATCCTTGACAACTCCTCATAAATTACGGTTCATACATCCTACTTCTCTTTGATTGGCTGAGCAGTTAAAGCTGCTGGCCACGTCCTTGGCGATGACTGACCATGAAGTGTCTTTAGAATCAATGGAGATGGCAGACCACCAGTCCGGTTTCCTTAGCCGACTTATTGGTTACCTTAGACTACACAGCACGAATAGCATAAATCTCCCACCTCATTTCACTCTCTGCTTAATACAATCCTGAGTATACGCTTGAGAAATGACGTTGAAAATTGACTGTGATTGATGCTGAGAATGGAAGAAGATGATTGGGCAGATTACATGACGGCCTACATTTGACAATGGAGCTACCACAACCGTTTATCTCTGATTGTTGCTATATTTAATATTGCATACATGCTATCAATTCTTTACCCTAACAAAATTTGTAGAATGTGCACTTTCGTATAAATACCGTAGCTTTAAGTAACTGTATCAACATTTACAATTCCTTCCTGTCTGAGCAATTGAGCCCTCTCTTGAAGATGGGAGCATACTAGGCTACCCCTAGCCAGACTGCATTCACTACAAAATGTGTTTATGATTCCATCTCCTTGGTGGAGGGCTAGCAATCAAATGTCTCCAATATTCTAAGGGTATGTATTAGCTTCAGCATTCACATTGTCATCTCAGAGATACAATAGATTACTGTGGTTTTATGTGAAAGTGCCCTCGAACATCATCTGATTTTGGAAACACTCAAAATGAATTTTTGAAAAACTTATTTTCCTTGTGAGCGAACTAATCTAGGACAAAGAGGTTATAGGTTTGGCCATTCTGGACTAACATTCTATGGCTCTGATCTTACAAATGGTCAAATATTTGGAGGGGTCACTTTCTTCAGACACCGATCTGTTAGTTCATGCTGAAAATGGAGAGCACAGGTTTTTTTTTTTTTTTTTAAATGTGTTTTTGGTGGACTTCACATTTTTGAAACTGCTTCGCAGTTGGTGACACATCTGGACACAGAACTGCAGACTATCAGTAATTGGCAGCCTACAGATACCTTACAGTACGATATCAACGTAGCCCTTGGGAAACTTTGGACAGAGGCCTGATTTATGCACTACAACATCAAATGGAAGGTTTCACTATTGACCCACACGAGAATACAGAAAAAGTTTCAGATGAGAGGCCTCAGTATGCATTCTTTCTTGAAGGGTCAAACCAAACTGGCAGCTTCCTCCTCTATAACATCATCACAGGACTGCAGGAGCCACGTGTATAAAACTCTGAGTAAAAGAATGCTCAGAAAGGTTTTGCATTTTCTCCCTCTGCCTTTCTATCACGGTGTCGCCATATCATACTGACTCCAAACATTGCGTACGCATGGTGTACAGCGTGTGCCGAGGTACGCAGTTTCTCACAGCACGTATTATTTTATACATCTGAATTTCTGCGTGGAAACTCCCTTACGCAGCTTTCTGAGGGCATTTTTCTGCTCAGCACCGTTTATACATGTGGCCCCTGGCTTACAAAAAGATGCCCTAAATGACTAAACTTTGAGGGTTCAAATAATCTGGGGATGAGGATGTACAAAAAAATAAATAAATACAATTTAAGTCATTTAGGATTATCCCGAGACATTGTCCTTCAGGAAGTGGAGATGCAACTCTTTCATTTTTTTTCTCGCAGCAAGCATCACTGAGTTGTCCAGTCATGTGGCTCACCCCCGCATATGTGGTCCTTGTGTTAGTGGTCCCACTCAAAATTAAGTCCCCCAGGAAACAAGGACGTTGCAGTTTTTAGTTGTTGCAAGTGTTGATGTTTTTGCCATCAGCTGCATCCTCCACCAGGGAGAGGTGGTAGTCAGTGGATAGGGTGAAGTGGGAAATGCAGCCAACCAGACCCCGCATGTACTGTCTGTTTGTGTGCAGCAAAATCTCCTTCATTCCCCCTGAGAGACAAGAGATTCCATCGTCATCGGCGATGTCACATCATATTATAATCATTAATCATCCCCTGATTTAATTGGCTAAAAGATTTTCTCTCCCTCTCCACCTCAGCTGATGTGTGGTGAGTGTTCTGGCGCAAAATGGCTGTTGGGCATCACCCAGGTGGGTGACACACATTTGTTGGTGGTTGAGGTGAGTTCCCCCCTCATCACTGTAAAGTGTGAGAAAAGCACTATATACTCCACAGATTTCATGTTAGCAAACTATAGTGTTGGCAAGTCAGTTAGGACATCTAATTTATGCATGACACAAGTATTTTTTCCAACAATTGTTTACAGACAGATTATTTCACTTTTAATTCATTATATCACAATTCCAGTTTACATACACTAAGTTGACTGTGCCTTTAAATTTTTTATATTTTGTTGCATATCCTTTGCATGCCATGACTTCCTGATGTCTGTGACCCAACAACATCAAAAGACTCTTGATATCTTATTTTCTGGTACTCTTACAAGCGATACTATAACGTCTCTGCATTTGAATGGATCTCTATGGGAACTGGGGGGTGGGACTAGATTTAGCTGTAAATTACACTGGAACAGTATGGAAACACATGGTTGGCTAAATGGCTCTAAGTCATCAAGGGTCTGACGTATCAAAGAAGCCTTATAAGGAATTATTATTTTTATTATTGCCATCACCACCACCACCACTGCTATTATTATTGTCATCAGTCTCATGACCGTCGGCACCTGCAGTATCGTCATCATCACTGTCATCATTGTCATTACGATAATGTCATCGTCACTGTAACTTACCGACATACAGGACACCGTTGGTGTTGAGCTGCCTCATTTTCCCTGGTGATTTCCCAGTCTTGGCTCCATAGTCATCCACTGTCAACTTTCCAGACTGACCATCCCTAAAAATGCAAAAAGAGGACCAGCTGATACTCCCATTACCCCTACATGGAGACAAAGTCTGATCCATCCTGCTCTGAAGTGGTAAATATTTACAAGCATTCGCACTGAAATAACAGACTGCACAAAAAAAGCCTTACACAATTATCTCAATTATCTCTCTCTCTCTCTCATAAATCAAGGTTAATCTTGCTTTTTTGCATGGAATATAATACAAAACCAACTTTATTTGGAAAGCAATTATCCTAGAGAAGAGTACTTTTTTAACATGTGCATGATAAGAAGAGAAATAGCTTTTTCAGACAGCCATTTAAAACATCAACATGAAAAACTCAGTAAGTGCCATATGCCCTAAAGCACAGAGGGTGCTGGTTGCCATGTTCCTGAAAACTATCATATCAAAGGTGTAAATATTGGTTTCAAAGGTTAGTTGCTAAGCAGTGAGGTGGAACAGAAGTCACGCCTATATGATTGACAAGGCTTTAAAAAGAGTTAGGCTTCCACATTACATTCCTTTTTATGTATTTTTCTTTCTATGATACAGATCATTCTAAGGCTTTTCCAGATCTCCAGAAGGTCTGTTTGAAGGGTGAAAATAACCTGACAGCCTTGACCCGGTGCCACCTTCCGTCACTGAATGTTCCATTGACCATCGCAGTGCCAACGCCACTACCCAGGTTGTAGCTGGAGAGACAGTGAAAGTCATGTCAACACAAATACCCTTGCATATTGTACATGCAAAAACACACATACACACATGTAATGTACATAGAGGATAAACAAATATACACATTCAGCACTGCATCTACCATCCTGTAGGTTTTTACTCCAACCAACAAAGCACACCTTATTCAACAGATCTTGTTGAGCTACTAATTAGGTTGAAAAAGGTGCGCCAAATTAGGGTTTAAATGAAAATCTACAGGACGGTAGGTCTTCAGGAACATGGTTGGGGACCACTGCTGTACACACATACATCATGTACACATGTGCTGTACACACAGACACACACACACACATATATCAATCACACTCTCACAATCACACTCTCACAGATACAAAACAAAAACACAAACATGCACCCTTGTATGTGGGTTTATGTTTTTGTTTTCTCTTTAGAGGAGGTGACAAAAAGACATGTTGGTAGCAGGAGTGAGAGAAACACAGACACGCAGAGGGGCACTCACCTGAAGATGAGTGCCCCATCCTGCAGCCCCAGAGACAGGAAGTCACTGTTGGGCCTCATGGGACTGTCCCCTCTCCACAGTAACAGACCGTCCTGTGCACTGCTCTTAAAGCGCATGAACACATTAGTCCTGGAGCCGGTGACTCTGAGAAGGATTATGGATAAATCTTTAAGCTTAGGTACTTTACACACACACACACACACAGACATAAACATACATACTGCACATTAAACCGTGGGAGAGTGAGCGCCTACAGTGGTATTCGCAAGAATAAACTACGGTTCACAAGAGCTGATCACCCTTTTAACCCTTCATTTCTAGGACACCATCTTATTGTAATATAGAACTTTCATATTAGACTGATTCTTTGAAAAAGGCAGAAATGAGCATGGAAGTGCATTTCTTTCTCAGCTCAGTAATTTGGTTTTAGAGGAGAAAGTGTATAGAATCTTTATCTCCCGCCCCCCCCAAGAAGCTATTCATAATTGCATTAACAAAATACCATGATTTAAAATGTTTTTTGAATCACACACACACACACACACACACACACACACACACACACACACACACACACACACACACACACACACACACACACACACACACACACACACACACACACACACGCAGGATTAGACATCTAAATTTAATTTCTAATCAACATTGTTGGTGGTCAATGTTCCCATTGTGACTGAGGCAGTGGAGGAAAAATGCCACAAGGTTGACGTGACAATGAGCAAGGGAGAAATGAAAATGAAGGGCTGTCATGCATCTGTGGATGTTCTGCCGTTTACAACTCAGCAAAATAAGCCGCTCTATAATCTGCTAACCACTATTACTGTAAAAAAAATTTGTTTTAAAAACTGACAAAAAGCAGGCGGGTCAGCTACATAATGAAAATGACAATAAATGCTGCCGCGTTACGTTTAAACTGCTTGTCGTGCGGCTGATGTACAGTTGTGTTCAAATAAATAGCAGTGCGTTAAAAAAAGTGAATAAAGTGCAAATATTTTTTAATAGCTTTTAGTTCCATATTTCAAATGTAGTGGAAACATTACACATTCAATTCCAAATCAAAGCATTAACAAATTTTATCAAGTCTGCGTTATTCTTTTACAGGAAGCAAAGAAAAGGAATATTACTCTGTTCAAAAAAATAGCAGTGTCGACATTTTTCTCTTCAAACTCAAACACTTACTGTATAAACTGAAGAAATTTTTCAAGATTTAACTTCACTTTAAATTACTGAACTAATATTTAGTTGCATAACCATTGTTTTTGATAACTGCTGCGCATCTGCGTTGCATCGAGTCAACCAACTTCTGGCACCTAGAAACAGGTATTTCAGCCCAGGATGAACAAACTACATTCCACAGTTCCTGTGAATTTTTGGGTTTTGTTTCAGAAACTGCATTTTTAATGTCACCCCACAAGTTTTCAATGGGGTTGAGGTCGGGGGATTGAGCCGGCCACTCCTTTTTGTCTGGAACCAAGATGTTGCTCGCTTACTCGTGTGTTTGGGGTCGTTGTCTTGTTGAAACACCCATTTCAGGGGCATTTCCTCTTCGGCATACGGCAACATAATCTCTTCAAGTATTTTGATGTATTCAAACTGATCCATGATCCCTGGTATACGATAAATAGGCCCAACACCGTAGTATGAAAAACATCCTCATACCATGATTTTTGTGCCACCATGCTTCACTGTCTTCACAGTGTACTGTGGCTTGAATTCAGTACCTGGGGGTCGTCTGACGTACTGTCGACGACCACTAGACCCGAAAAGAACAATTTAACTCTCATCAGTCCACAGAATGTTATGCCATTTCTCTTTGGGCCAATCGATGTGTTCCTTGGCAAATTTTAACCATTCTGCACATGCCGTTTTTTCAACAATGGTGCTTTACGGGGGCTTCTTGCTGATAGCTTAGCTTCGATCAAACGTCTTCTGACTGTAACAGCACTTACAGGTAATTTTAGATCATCTTTGATCTTTCTGGAGGTGATGATTGGCTGAATCTTTGCCATTCTGACTATTCTTCGATCCGTTTTAACAGTAGTTGCTCGTTTTCTTCCGCGTGTTTCGGGTTTTTGTTGCCATTTTAAAGCATTTGAGATCATTTTAGCTGAGCATCCTATAATTTGCTGCACTTCTTTATACGTTTTCCCCTCTCCAATCAACTTTTTAATCAAATTACATTGTTCAGAGGAACAACGTAATTTGATTAAAAAGTTGATTTGGAACGGCCTATTTTACTTAGCAATTCAGAAGGAAATATATTTTATAACAATGTGTGAAACATTTGCTTCCCTTCTTCCTTAATAAAGGACAATTAATGACACCTGTTTTTTCACAGAATGAATGAATTCTCTAATTAAACTCCACACTGCTATTATTTTGAACACGCCCCATTCAATGAATGAGTCAATTACTCAGAACAAGCAGCGTGCATGTCATGACAGTTGGGTCTGTTGTTTTTCTATTACACTACTACATCTACAAGTAAATTATTTGCCATGCAGAAATATCACTACTACTAATAACAGTGGTTCATCAGGTTACTGATGTTGTACTGCTATTTTTTTTAACACAACTGTACAAGGCACATAGTCTTACAAAACCTTGTTTCCAAACCACAACATGGAAACTGTCACAGAAAAGCATGACTCAGGCTTTTTTGGGAAATCTAACAAGTGCTGTAGGAGTTGTGAAGATGGCAGACTTCTTAAAGTGAGAGACAACATGAATGGTGGTAAAAACAGCTGGTAACCTCAAGGTAGGCCAGGGCAGCACTGGTCAACCCTGCTCCTCAAGAGCCAGAGGGTATGATGATCTTTGCTTTGGCTTTACAATTGCCAAAGCATCCTGGTGAGGTGAGTTAACTGTGTAATCCAGGGGTAGGCAACCCTCTTCCAGGAGTGCCAGAGCTGGTCCTGGTTTTTGCTCCATCCTATAACTAAATAACTGGATTCATTTTAATTAATCAGGTTTAATGAATGCAGGAGACCATGTGCTAGAGGTACTCAGTGTTACACCATTCAGAATATTCAGGCTCAGACTTTTAATCATCCATCTCTTGTGATGAAGCTCAGATAGCACAAAAACCAGAACTGGCACTCCAGGACCCGGGTTGCCTTTGCGTTAATGAAGTTCTGTAAGTGATGAGCAACAACAACAAAAAACAACATTATACCTGGCTCTCCAGGACCAGGGTTGGCCACCCATGGGCCAGAACTTCAAAGGTTGAAACACACAGATCCGTTCTCCAGATACATACTCATAAACCTGTTAATATCATTGGTCATGGACTACACGGGAGGCCCATTCATGGTGCTGAGGCCCCCACCAAGTAGAACACACAGAGTTGGCTACTCCAGGGACAACTCACTTCAGTTAAGTAACAGGAGACTGTTACATGCGGTCAAATTGGGGTCATGTAAGTTCAAAAGACTGCATCAGGAAGTTGTAGGCAACCAGAAATACATTTTTTCTTTTAGGCTTATTTTAAGAAGCATTTGATTGGCTGATTGGCTCCCATTTTGGGCACACATTCCATAAGATTTCTTTTCACGGTTGAATGACATTGAATCTGTGGTATTGCTTCATTTTTGGAAATGCACATTGTAAATGTACTGTGAGTGTTAGAATGAATGTTGATTACTCTTGCACAACTGATACCATTATTCTTTTAAAAATTGCCCCTAAATATCATAAGATAATTACGAGTTATCGACTTTTCTTGTATGCTTGCTAAGATATAAGATATAAATATGGAGAGCATGAAGCTCAAAGACAGGTGTTGGACAGCCAGAGGTTATGCTAATTTAGCTTGTTATGCAGTATGCAACTGATTAAATGAAACAGTTGAGTAGACAGTTATCTCACTTCCCTGATTTCTTGGGTCTAAACTGTTTGCCGTTTTAAATTGAAACCAAAAATCCACATACCCTACGGCTCCCGAGGACCACAATTGTTCACGCCTGCTCTCAATCTTTGCATTGGTATTACACAAAGTGAGTTGCCAGACGGCGGCTCTGACAGTGAGAAGTTGGCACAAATGATTTACGATTCAGTCCCTTGGGATTTGGGATGGCACATAATCAATCTGAAGAGTGCTGCTGGAGGGTTCGTAGACTCCTTCCACTTGCCAAGACCCACAGCAGCTTACCGTGAGAAAAGAGCCGGCGTATACACACACATTCTCCATGTTGTCTGTGACCAATTTGCCACATTTTCATGAATTATCACAAAATAAATATACTGTCCAGAAAATACACCAAATTGGAACCGGGAGTAGGATAAACACAATTAATTCAGATTTACTAGCTGTTAGGGTCACTTAGCATTAATCCCATTTCAAGTTCATTGTCTTCAAACAAAACATGGTAATACTCATTTTTGGACAATATGTTTTGATGGTCAACAATGTCTGTTGACATTTGCAATCAATTGTTTTAACATGACAACAGCACAATGAAACAGAACATTAATATTCAAAAAGGTATATAGCAATACCATGATTGAAAGGTTTGTCCAGATATCTACAATAAATATGAGAATGTTATTGTTCAACATTTTCAAATATCCTTAATATGGACTTTATGATTGCGGCTTATGTAATTTCCAATGAAACATAAAAGTCATTTTCTCAACCAACAGTGTATGAAGCTAACCTTCAAACAAAAGTGTACCCACAGCCCTAACAAAACCAGAAACCTTACAATCTAAGCTAAGTTGTACACTCAAACAAAATAAACATTTTTGGAATAAAACTGCACACCTTTTGAGGATGTCCCGGTTATCATAGGTGAGGTAGCTGCGGCCGATGAACTGTGGAATCTCAATAGCCTCTGTAACAGCTGAGAGAGAGAGAGAGAGGTGAGTGGGGGTGTTAGGGAACATACTCAGCATGACCACTAGATGGAACTGAAGGACTTTTCAAATCAGTTACAAGAACTCAAACTGAGTTTACTGTATTGTATTGCAATTGAAAATATATAGATATCAGTAAACATTAATTAGGGCTGACAACTTTTCATAGAATATGGCTGAACTTTTATACTTCTGATGTTGTTCATCTTCATTAACATCATCTTGGACATATTTACAATGAAAAATAGTTGTAAAAAGTGGCCTGTACAGAGAGACTTACTGTTTAAGCAATAATTTCCACACTCTTCACAGCGGAAGCAATAAAGAGGAGATAGATTTAGGACATGGTAATGAGCACCTCAGTTACAGTGTCAAATGCAGTCACTCCAATCATATTCTATTCACAAAAACATATTCACTTATTAGCCACATTACAAATGGCAACTGATGAATCTACTGAGGAAAAACAGAGACCTGTTAGGCATGCATTAAAGACAAGGTCACTAAATTCAAACAGCACTTGTGGGACTCTTCTACCAACTTTTTTAGAGTAGCCATTAGTGATGAAGAGATGTCTAGAATATACCTAGTTATATAAAGTAGGTTAAGATATCTTCATGCACACACCAGAATTACTGCCACCCTCAATAAGTAACAAACATTCCTGAAAATGTGTTTTCTATGCTCAGAAATATGAGAAAATTACAGTTTTATTGAAATACCATTGCTCAGAGGAAGGACATCTTTAACACAAAAACATTTTTATTCTGAAAACAATGTGTCACAATTATTTCCACCCTTGCATTTAGTATTTTCTGCACACTCCCTGTGCCAAGATGTCTCCGGATCCTTTGGTCCTCACTTGTGGACTCTCTTCTTCAGCTCACCCCACAGGTTTTTAATGGAATTTAGGTTGGGTGATTGGAATGGCCACTGCAAAAACTTTATTCTGTGATCCGCTAATTATATTTTTTCTTGTGGATGTGGAGGTATGCTTCGGCATTGCCCTGCTGGAAGATCCAACCATGACCCAGTTTTAGCCTCCTGGCAGAGGCAGCCAGATTTTGGTCTAAAATCCCCTGGTATATTATGAGTCCATGCCATGTATCTTAACAAGTTTCCAGGGCAAAACAGACCCACAACATCCACTGCCGTACATCAAAGTGGGGGATAAGGCTCTTTTCTGCACTTGTGGCCAAAAAGCCTTAGAACCGGATTCAAATCAAAGTTCCAATAACATTTAGCAACTTCAGGCACTTACATTTGTGATTTGACTAAAGTAGCATTCTTTCTTCTGGCAAGCCTTCCAAATAGCTTGTTGGCTTGGAGGTGATGTCTAATTGTAGTAGGGGATACTTGGTGATGCCAACCTGCAACCAACTTCTGCACTTATTGTGATCCCTCGATAATTTTTTGCCTCTTGAACCATCCTCCCTCACTGTACGTGTGGGCAAAATGCACTTGCATCCTCTCCCAGGCAGGTTCATCACAGCTCCAGTTGTTTAAACATATTAATTATTGTCCTAATAGTGGAGATGCCATTTTCAGATGTTTAGCTATAATCTCTATAGCCATTGCCTGAAGGTCAACAACCTTTTCTCTCATTTCATTTGTGTGTTCTCTGATCTTCCTCATGTTGACGGATGACTAAGGGAGCTTGGCATGTGTCACCTTGTATTTATACCCCAGTGAGACAGGAAGTCACTTATAGACCACTAAATATATATGGAAACATACTTCTATTAGATTTTGTTCATAAGTATGTCTAGGAGTGCCAATGCCAATGTTGTGACACATGTTTTGGAGAAAAGTACTTTTCTCAAATATTTCTTTCCTTGTACAATTTTACCTCAATTAAAGGTTAGATTTCTCTAATATTTTGAGTGCAAGATCAAGCTGATGCACATAGCCTTTCATATGGCAACATATTTCTATTAGATTTTGTTCATGAATAATTAATTTTTCTTCAATTTTTACCTAAATTTCTATCATATTTTGAGTGCAAGATCAAGCTGACGAACCTAGCCTTTCATAGCCTTTTTTGCTCATCTTTACCACGGGTGTCAACAATTCAAGAGGGCAGCATCACTTTAGATCACCACTGAATAAATAAAAGCAACACATTAAGATTACAGAAAGCACAAACTGTATGCCTCAGGACTTGTTGGGGTCTTTCGGTGCTCACCCTTCTGGCAGTGCTTGCCATCATAGCCCAGTGGGCAGTCGCAATCGTACTCGTCCCATTTGGGCCGGCACGTCCCACCGTTGGCGCATGGCTGATCTACACAGGGGTGCACGGCGTTCTCTAAATTCACCCCCTCGGCCAAGTCTGAGGTCAGCGGGATGGTGCGGTCATTCAGTAGGACCTGCCAGAAAGGCGTCAGAAACAGACATCCGGATGTATGACAATGAGAAGGCAAAGGGCTGTTCTTTGCAAATTTTCCTTTAATTTATCTTACAGTTTACTCAAAAATTCACTATTTAAAGGATAAGTTCGCTATTTTGGACCTTGGACCCTATTTGCGGTCTGTCTTCCATGAACCTGACACATTGAGTCCATATTTTCGCTGATCGGTCCAGTATTGAGCTAGCTACAGATTTCCTGTAGGCTCTCACTGGGCTACAATAGAAGTCAACGGGGCAATTAGAAATGTTATGGAAAAACAACGATAAATGTGCTTTCATGTACAATGAATGAGACGGGAAGCTCAGGGTGTATTGTTACCGGTCTCAGTATGCTCTCCTGTGAAATGTATCTCAATCCGAACATTTTTACGTGCTTGGCATGGCTTGGAAGTAAGCATTTCTCTGTTGCTTGTTTTCGCTGCTCCCGCGGAGTACTATGTGTCGGGGGTGGGTGAGCGGGAAGGTGTGCTGGCCGTTTACGAATCTATGTGAGCAGTCTGCGTTTGTTTACCTGCAGCAACGTAGGCTACAATTTCCACAAAAAAAAAGTTGGATGATGGATGACTATAATGATTACGAAGACGAAGAATTCGATTTTGACTTTGACGTTACTGGCTACAGATTTGAGCCAGAATACACGGACACGGAACTACAAGAGATGGATGATAAGAGAGCAAGAGAAGAGAGAGAGGCTGAAGTTGCGCAGGTAATGTAAATTATTACAAATGATGATTACAAACACTGCGTTACAAATATTTCTGCTGTAGGCTACTAGCTAGTAAACTCCAACGGGAGGTCAGGATTTGTGATCAACTGCTTTTCAAGCGGCCTCTCTACAACGTAGCTAGACTGCGGAAGTTTACAGTGCGAGGTAGTGCGGTCGGAGAAATAGTTCTGTTTCAAATGGAACTGTTGTTTCAACGTTCGGTTTGCGTTTGCGATAGCCTACATTTCACAGGAGAGCATACTGAGACCGTAAGAATACACACTGAGCTATAAAAGCACATTTATCGTTGTTTTTCCATAACATTTCTAATTGCCCCGTTGACTTCTATTGTAGCCCAGTGAGAGCCTACAGGAAATCTGCAGCTAGCTCAATACTGGACCGATCAGCGAAAATATGGACTCAATGTGTCAGGTTCATGGAAGACAGACCGCAAATAGGGTCCAAGGTCCAAAATAGCGAACTTATCCTTTAACACCTCCATTCTTATATACCCTTGAAATTCAAGGACCAATGAAAAACCAACCTCAGTTCACCAATAGGGAAACAGGACATTTTATATGGGTCCTTATTGGACAGTATGACGTTTAGAGAAAGTGTTTAGTTGGGCATTCCATGGGTTTAGTGGAAATGCCCACTCAAGCCACCCATCCAAGCTCACTCATGCTAAAGAAAATATATCGACAAGAGTGCCAATTTGCCTGCTAGGTTGTCAAATTGAATTTTTCTAGTTTTGAATGACATCAAAGGCTCTCAAATAAAAATTCTTAAAACTGGTGTATTTTCATGGTGATTTCTGGTGAGTTCATGCTTCATGGTTCCAAACGACCTCCATTCCCCATTCCATGTGTGAGCATCTCAACTGTATTCTTGTGATGTTTTCGCTGTCTCGTGAAGGGCTGCCATATAATGGGGAGAGGTACCTTCTGAATGTTGCCGCTGAAGGGTTGCAGGATGCCTGCACTGCTCTTGATGACATCATAACTTGGAACACCGCCGATGTACAGCGGAGTGCTGCACTTGATCTGAGTGAACGCCCCCTGGTCGGCATGAGCACAGGCACAAATGAGGTCAATGACAGTCAATTACCAGTAATTAAGCCAGGGGGTTCGTAAACCTTTTAAATCTCAAGGCCCCCTAAACCATTCTGACTGAGTTTCCCCTCCTCTAAATTTATGGTTGACCTTTACCCAGCAGCCAGTACAGCTTGCAATGCAGCGGCTATTGAACATATGGAAGCATGTTTAAAAATGTCATCACATACCATGGTCCTACTGTATATCATATTTATATACAGTATATGACTTTGTAGTTGATATAAATGTGTAAATCATTACAATTATCAAAATATTCATACAAATCGATTTGTAAATTGGGCACGTCATATATGAAAGTCCAAAAGTATGCAATTTATAAAATCTGTAAAAAATATACTAAATATACTATTCTTGGAAATAGGAACATTTTACTGAGGCCCCAGCTCGGAGATTCGTCCGCTAAGGGTATAAAATGGTGGATCGCTGCCAGTGTGCATGTGACCAATACCTCTGCCATGCCCTCCGTGGGCCTCTGGTTGTCCACCTGGAGGATGCCGTTCTTGGCGGTACGGGAGACGCGCAGTTCATGCCAGGCATCCATGCTGACCGGCTCCAAGCTCCTGTGCAGACATGCCGATAAAACAGGGGAAGTCAATGGATTATGACCTGACAACCCTATTCAGAATGACCAGCACTGAGAGATCTGAATCAAGCCCCACCAATTACGACAAGGCTCCTGTGTCACTGCCTTATCAGACACAAATACAAATACTCAACCACCAAAAAGTACAAACTAATAATAAGAAACAAGAAGCAGCCAGTTAGAAGCTACAGTGGCATGAATAGAAATAATCACTTGACAACAAGCGCAATCAGGGTCACTTAAAAATTGTGGAGATATTTTGGATCTGAAATGTAAAGTGCTGGATGGTATATTTCTGCAGCTAGAGGGCGTAATTTACCAGTTAGTCAATCAGTCTGTTCCATGCTGCAGCACCCTGTGAATAAGTGCTGTTTCCTGTACAGTAGCTCTTATTTTGTAGCTTGGGTGCTGGTAGACTTCTTTAATGACTCTATGATTCATGTTTTTGCTTGCTTTATGCAAATCTATTCTACAAATGCATTTTTGATTAGTTACTAAATATGTATTTGAATTCATTAATGTTATATCCTCCTGAGACCAGGCAAAAAAAAAGTTTATGTATTTTTATTTTTTTGACACAAGTGCCTTGAAAAAAACATGTTACAGTGAAAATATTTTATATTTATTTTATATATAGGTTATATTTAATAAAATTTATTTATTGAATTTCCCTTGTAGTGTAGGTTTCAGCATAGACCGGAGACTCATGTCCCCTACAGCGGACAGAAATTAATTGAGCCCACGGCTGTGTCCGAATCAATGCACTCCTAAGCTATGGAGTATATTAGTTGAGTACACTGGTTGAGAAAGTTGTTAAAGGAGCTATATGTAACATTGACACCGAGCGTTTAAAATGGGTACTGCAATCCAAATTCACAATATTGGAGAGAGTCGAGACACTGAACGAACACGAGCGCAAGATGAGCCGAGCGCAACATTATATTTTGAGACGAGCTTATTCTATTTTGACAATGACAAGCGACGACGAGTCCTACACTGTAAGTTGATCAGCTAATGTATACGTTTGCAATTTGTTTATTATTTATTGTCTGCAAATTATAAACCAGCTCATGTGGATTTTTTATAACTCTGTCAATGTTACCTAGATGCATGGCTGGCTATGTTTACGGTCACACAGATATAAGCTAACGTTAGTGGTATGTTTAGCGAGTAACTATCTACATATATATATATATATATATTTAAATCTTTAGCTAGCTAGCTAAATGGAAACAATGTTGAACTTAGCTTAGGCATTCGTAAATCGGCTGTCGGAGTGCCAGAGTACATCTGGTTGTTCGTAATGGGCAGTGGACTCTGAGTCAACTCGGAGAATAGTGAATCACACAGGCCAAAACAAATACAGATGTTCCGACCCGGAATGGAAATTTCAAAGGAGAACAACTGGCTGTAGCATTGTTGTCAGAGAAGCCAGTATTTCGACTTAGCATATTTCCTTAATCTCTGATGACATATCATGGTCATTTTATGATTTAGTACAGTAAATTTGTTACATATAGCTCCTTTAAGTAGGCAAAATGTTCTCTAAATGTAGAGTACTTAAATCCCCGGATGATATATGGGTTTTCACTGATAATAGTATGGAGGATATTTTCCGCATACTGCATGTCACTAAACAGTATGCAGTAAGCAGTACACCGTATGGTAGTATACAATAAACAGGATGCAGTAGATAGGGCTCTAATTCGGACACAGCACACAATTAACTAGTACCGTACCTGATGAGAGCCGGCCCTGAGCCACAGTCGAAGCGGAACTCCAGGTACCCGCCCACCAATGCTATCGCCAGAAAGTCTCGGCTGCTCGCGTCCTCGCTGTAGAGCAGCGTTCCATCGGGTGTGGCCGGCTGGAAGGTTATCTCAAACTCCATGAAGGAAAGGTACTGCTTGGAGGACTGTGGCCAGGGGGCGCTAGTGTACGACCTGAGAGTCTCATTGAAGCTCGGCAGAGATAACAGGAAACCTGAGGCGTGTCAGAGGAAGCGTGCAGAGGGAAGCGGGGAAAAAAACTATTTAACACTCCCAAACTCGAAGACAGTCTACAAGACTCGATGAACAATGAAAATTAAAGGAGATGAGAGCACAATTAATGCACATGTTATCAAGGAGGATTCTCAATTTCTGCAGTTTCGTCAAAGAAAGAGGAGCGACTCACTCTCTTGGCAGAGTGGGCCTCTGAACCCAAGGGGGCACAAGCAGATGTATCTGTCCGCCCGGTTGGCATAGCACATTCCTCCATTGGCACAGGTGACCCCACCGCATACACTTTCACTGCACTCACCTGCCAGGTGAACAAATTCAAGTGAACCACAGGGAACCACAAGTACCTATTTAAAAATCTCAGCTCATTGTCAATGGCAGAAAAAAACAGTAAAACCAACTAAACTGATTATTATTAACTAAGTAACCAGAGGTGGAAATCCAGGGGACCTAAAGTAAAAGTCCTCCCCAGTATTTTGCTCCAATGACCTGGATTTGGTAATTAACATAATTCTTCAGCGAGGAGGTAGAACTAATTAGTGAAATCAGCTGACTGGAGTCTATGGCTGGAAGAAACACATGGTAGGCTGCTCAGTGCTAAATTAATGTTGGGAAATGCAAAACAAAAAAACTTGATCGAGATATTGCTCCTGGAAGAGTGGCACTTCACAGAAAAGTGACAGAGAGAAATATAGAAATACAGCTTTTATTGGACATAAAACAAAAGTGTGTGTGAGTACAAGTCAAGTCTCCAAAGCAGGTGTTTATGGAAGAATACCACACATACACGGAGCAACATAATTAATTGGACAGTGACACATTTTTTGTTATTTTGGTTCTGTACTCCAGCCCTTTGAGTTTGAAAGGATACAATGACAATGAGGTTGAAGTGCAGACTGCTTTAATCTGAGGGTATTTTCATCCATACCGGATGAACCTTTTAGAAATGATAGAACCTTTTGTACATAGCCAGCCCCCCCCCCCCCCCCATTTTTCAGGCATCAAAAAATATTGGACAGTTTAACATAATGTAGAATAAAGTAATAATTTTTAATATTTGGTCACATATCCTTTGCATGCCATGACTTCCTGATGTCTGTGACCCAACAATATTAAAAGACTCTTGATATCTTATTTTCTGGTACTCCTACAAGCGATACTACAACCTCTCTGCATTTGAATGGCTCTCTATGGGAATTGGGGGGTGGGACTAGATTTAGCTGTAAATTACACTGGAACAGTATGGAACACATGGTTGGCTAAATGGCTGTAAGTCATCAAGGGTCTGACATATCAAACAAGCCTTAAACCATCACTCTGCTGCCAGATGGATAACTTGAAGGGATTCTTCACCTTATTTGTCCATAGAGTTCAATAGAAAAATTTGTCTGGAGAAACAACCCTTAAAGTAATCCATCCATATCTACTGCATATATGGCAGCAGAGTGATGGTTTGAGGCTCGTTTGATACCTCAGACCCATGTACAAAATGTTCTATAATTTCTAAACGGTTCATCTGATATGGATGAAAATACCCTCAAATTAAAAGCTGACAGTATGCACTTCAACCCCATTGTCATTGCATCCTTTCAAACTCAAAGTGCTGGAGTACAGAGCCAAAATAACAAAAAATGTGTCACTGTCCAATGAATTATGGTGCTCACTGTATCTTGTGCAAAGCATGTGTAATATTGAGAAGAACTCTTCACTTCAGGACAAAACAGTCAGAATGTTTTACTTTTTTTTTTTAAACTATGCATCTATTGCGATGTTATGATTTTCAGGCATTCTGTTGTTCCATTTGAACATCTAATTCCAGAAACCAAAAAAAAAGCAAAAATCTAAATTGTAGATTTCGACTATGGACTTTCCTGTATGTCCGTGACAGCAGTGGCTGTCTAAGACATCGCCTTTTCATAAATATACTGTATCGCAGGGACTGGTATGAGCTTCTGTCAGGGCTACTATCCTGCTGTTGTTGATCAACCCGCATGTTGCTGTCCTGTCTGATTCAGGGGTGGGATGGGGGGATGTGTGTGGGATCAGGGGGGAATTGGAGGGGGGGCTGGGGTGGGAGGGCAGCGACGTGAGATGTTTAATATACTCACAGCACGGCAGGGGGCTGTGTCGCGCATATGTAACCCATAATCATTACTTCCACCACACCAGAGCACTGAAGGTCGGGACAAACTGCCCTACTAAGAGGGAATTTTGTACATGCAGACATGTGTAAGTGCATACACGCTTGTGTGTGTGTTTGGCCACGTGTGCATGTCCGTTTGCATTCATGTATGTTTATATATCTATATGTGGTACATGTGCACATCTGTGTGTGTATGTGTGCAAGTAAACACACATATGTGTGTGTGTGTGTGTGTGTGTGTATGTGTGTGCGTACTTGTCTGTGTACGTGAGAATTGTCCCAGTTCAGTATTTTCAATGATCCAAGAATGTCTAGCATGCTTCACTGATAAAATCATAACAAAGTCATCCCAAAGGCTTCCAAGGTAAAAAAAAATTTCTGACTGTTTTGTCCTGAAGTAAAGAGTTCTCACAATTACACATGCTTAGCACAAGATGTGCGATAGTCGAAACACCTTCTGCTTTGGAAATTTGACCTGTATTCACTCACACTCACATTTTATGTCCAATAAAACCTGTATTTTATTTCTTGTTTCCACACTGAATGTGAATGAGATGTTTATCTCAGTTCACACATACTTGTCAGAGACATGGCCTTCATTTACTACCAGACCTGGGACTAATAATTATTTGGATACCAGCAAAATTCCCACATATTACTGGCAACTTAACAGAGACATATTTTTTCAGCAATACACAGGACAAAATTATTCATTCACGTGACAGTATCTTAAGAGTTAATGCATTTCAAGTACATATTCGACCTAGATACATTCAACGTACCCTTCACACACCTGACTCCTATTCACTACACCTTTCTGCAGGACCCACATTCATACACACCATTCGAAAGCATTCCAGACACCCTTCACATGCACATACGTCATTCAGTACACTGTTCACACCCAACCCTTATAAACACCCTATGAACACATCGCCTCATTATTACATACAAATATAATCGCTATGACAGTAAGGGCTCTATCTTGACGATCTTAGCGCACGGTCTAAAACTCATGGCGCAAGTGCATTTAGGGCATGTCCAACTCCACTTTTGCTAGTTAGAAGGCGCATATTTTGAGCGCAAAGTAAGGCGCAAGGTTCAAATGGGCTGAACTTAGCCTCTTCATTAATTACAGTGGAGTGCAAAATTTTGCTTACCCCTGGTCAAAATGCCTTTTACAATTAATATCTAAGTGAACAGAAGCTAACGTGACCTCTAAATGGCACAAAGTTAAACACATTTCTTCAAATTTTAAAGCAAGATTACTTTTTATTCGAATTTTTTACATTTTTAAAACAATAGATGTGTCTTGGGCGTAACATGCAATAAACCAATCAGAGTGTCATCTCCCATTCCCTTTAAAAGGCACCTGTGTTTGCACCTTGGCGGATTGCTAATATAATTCCGGATTTAATAAGACTGCAAAAAGAGAGATTTACAGCTGGCGAGTGCACAACGTTAAAGTGTGCGAGCAAGGAATAGCCTATACTATGATCAATATTAGGATCAATATTATTCAGACTAACCATTATGACGTGTTTTTATATACACAATAATAATCTTAAACATTAGGGTTTAACCGGCACAGGTAATTCCAGACCAAACTATTTCCCAGAAATATAATAACCGAAAACAGGAAAATATTATCCATTAGCTGACAATAATGCTGTTGTTTTAGAAAATATATGCGGTTTAATCTCGTCAAAAGCACCAGCAACAGCTGAGCATAAGCTACTTGAACTTGGCTTCCCTCTCAGCTTAGAAAATGCCAAATTAGCCTGCTTGTTTCACAAATTTCATTTGATTATACAATGAAGCAGTGTCAAACATCAATTACATGAGGCTGTTCTCACAGCAGACAGATCGCAGGTAATACATTTCGACTAGGGACGTTCAAGCTTCATCCGAAGTTCATATTATATGCATTCTAATATTGATTAATAACATAAATAGCGTTATTTTGATGATGATGACACTAAATACACTAAAGCTGTCAGGTTGGGAACCCATAGGTTTATGCATATTTTCCCTTGTTTTATATTGTCCTGCTTATGGAAATATGACTGGTAGCTTAATGCCTTAAAACAAGCCCACTTTCCCGCCATTCCAGGGACAACGTGCGTCTATTCCGGGAGGGAAAATGTTTTATTTTGGGGGGAAATATGAATCCCCATTTCACAATGTAATCTTTATATTTTTATGTATGTTTGTGTGCGCCCCTGTGTGGGTAACAGACAGGAGGGTGTTCGCGTGTTGTGCACACGCCTATGTAGACGCATATAACATGTTGCATCTTCATATTGCGGAGTTAAAATAACATTGAATCAACTGCGACATGACTTAAGACCAGGTTTGTGGTGGTTTTTGCGGAAACGCTTTTTGCTGCCAAAATACACCAAAAATTATCCTGGCCACACCTCATCTTAAGACCAACCCGCCCAGTTCACTTGCTATGGGAGCAGGTTCATTTGCTAGTTAGACAACGTGAGTGCTGGACGCTAAAATGATCACTGCGACGGTCTGAGACCAGCAAAGACACTTGCGCTTGGGTTACCGCCACTTAGCACCAGGTGTAAGATAGGGCCCTAAGTATATGTGCAGCATTGATCAATCAGAATTAATTATTTGATTATCTGACAAATTTGTTTGTTTCATTTAGCAGAAATCCCGTCCTATTTCCAGTAAAACAGAAATGTAGTGGACAAATACAAAACTCTACTTATACCAGTAGAATGCAAACACAAATACATTACAGACAGTTGAAAATTACTTTGCTTTGACCTCTGAAGTTGAATAAAACATCTGCATGGTGTATTAAATTTGGCTCCCACTGCATCTCCCACAGTTCAGTGCCACAAATGGATCAGCTTCACATTACACTTACATTTAAAAATGAAAACGTACAGCGACCACACGTGGTCTCGCGGTAATGGGAGGTGACGTTCTTGCCCTGCCAATCGATGACGCGTCAGCCTCGTGTCCCAGTTCACATCCGCGGGTCCCCACCCAGCCCCCCTGCCATGTGGATTATCCAATGGAAGCCCTAGGCTGTGTCCGAATCAGAGCCCTAGCTACTGCGCCCTGTCTCCTGCGTACAGTGCACTGGCAGAAGTGTGCTTTTTAATGTGCGCTGCTTAGCAGTCCGCAAAAAATATCTGGCATACTATTTTCCAACCGCACTGTGGAAGTGTCGTAAGCACTTCCCACCAGTGTTGCCATGTCCGCGGTTTTACAGCTAAATTGGGATACTTTCAAAATGCAGTCATGGGTAAAAATTTTAAAAAGTAAAAATATGATGATTTTTATTTAAAATATGTTGGTTTCGGTTAAAAATATATTTTGGGATAGTTTTGAGTCGCTATTTGGCTGGAAAGTCTTGCAACATCTGGCAACCCTGGCAACCCTGCGCCCCACCCTTGCGCTGCAATGTCGCGTGTTGTTTTTGTTGTAGTTGAAGGAAAAAGTCAGCAAACCTGCACCTAATTTTTTTTAAATGAAGCGTCACGTCATATCTATGTGACCAAAATGTTTGTGTATTCTTGAAAAGTGTGCTCCCAAAACCCCAGAAGTAAGTGTGTCATCCGGGTGTTTCAAGTATACTGCTATTTTAAATATTTTTGGCCTACTCAACGACTTTCTCGTCTTATCAATTCGCCAAGGCTACTCAATAGTGTGGAAGAGTGCTGATTCGGACATTGCACCCTGGCCTCCCAAAAAGAACTGTGGTAGAGATAGGCAAGTTCAGAACAACAATAGCAAAAGGCCAGCCACGCTCAATCACACTCACCGATGTCGGCTCCACTCAGCGTGTGGCCCCTGGGCCAGGGCCTCATGTCCACGCCCTTGCCGTTGATATTGACGGCCTGGATGCAGCCGTGAAACCCCCGGTTGGTGCCCGCGGCCCTCGCCAGCCAGTATACGCTAGGGGCACCTCCAATGAAGAACGGTGTACGGAACGTGATCTTGGTGTATTGACCCTGAATTTAACAGGGACCAGGAAGTGTACACTGGTCAAGTATGACATCACAATGTAGTTTCCCTTCCTTATAATATCATTGGAAATTTAACGGAAGATATCACTGTTTGTATGCACTTGGTTAGAGTTTAATTAAATAAACACAGCAGACTGGGCTGGCATATATTTCTGAATAAGATTGACAGTATTCTTCAATTATTAAAGTCCATACATTTTAAATAGAAATTGATTTTCTGGAATGAATTTATCTCAGCCCATTATGTAGCATAATGGTTAAGGAACTGGCCTTGTAACCGAAAGGTTGCAGGTTTGATTCCCAGGTAGGACACTGCCGTTGTACCCTTGAGCAAGGTACTTAACCTGAATTGCTTCAGTATATATCCAGCTGTATAGATGGATAATATGTAAAAAATTATAAAAGGTTGTGTAAGTCGCTCTGGATAAGAGCGTCTGCTAAATGCCTATAATGTAATGTAATATGTTAAAAAAAAAGTGGGTAGATCAAAATAATTAAAAAAAAATTGGCATGTTCTTCAGTAAAGATGGCCAAAGATTCAAATGGCTTGGCAAACTGCTTTCATCAGTGACATCGTGTGTCATAAACTGATGGCAACCTATTCAAAAAGTCCACATAGTAATCATTAAACCCACCACTTTCAAAGTGAATTTCGCTTGTGTACACCGCACACCGTACACTAGCCTTCTCTCACCTGTGAGCGTCCGGAGACGGGCGTGTCGTTATCGAGCCTCAGCCAGCCGCTCGAGCCGTCCCTGTACACAGTGACAATGTGCCACTCTCCCAGCACCACCCGGCTGTCGCTCACAATCTGGGCCGCACCTGTGCCACAGTTAAACCTGCACCGGTCAAAGGTCACCACAATTGTTAGCATTCGGCAGGTGTACCAAGCAAAGAGTTGCTGCACAGGACCGTTTCCACCAGTCAGAATGAAATTAGCTTCTAGGATGTGGAAACTGACGCATCGATCTCGCACGCCGAAGGATGCTCTGTTTCACCCAGGTCAGCACTCATGTTAAGGAAATTAATTGGTACAAATTCACTTCCTTAACATGAAGGGTCAATTGTAATGTGCTTTGCCCAGGTTTTAAACCCCTAGAGCACAGAACTGCATTAAAACTGGAACATCCTTATTTCACAGATTTGGATAGCTGTTCCAGTTGTAATGCAGTTCTGTAGTCTAGGGGTTCAAACCTGAGGTTTAAACTCAAGCTAAGCATTGACCTGAAATGTCTCTTTGTTGTCTTACAGATCTGTTTTACTCAAAGACAAGCGGAGCTCAAACATCTTCATAGAGGTTTGCTGTGTTTGCAAAGAGTCTGAATGGGTTCAGTTAAATGCACTTAGTCTCTTTTCCTGTTTCCAAGGGTATGTCAATCAAACCAAAACAAACCTAATCGGGATAATCAGGCACCACATCTCAATAGTCTGTGGTGTATCTCCACACATCACTGGAAGTAAGAGGTTCTTGCCAATGAAAAGGAGTTTTTACAGAATGATTGACACTATGGCTTGCATCTGGTTAGTTAGCAGTAAAGATAATATCATTTTCTTGCCAATTGTTTCTCTGGGTTACACATTTCTAGCATGCTTGATGACAAAATCTTTCCATCTCCATTGCACAGTGTTAGGAAAATATCACACCATGGGAAAATATATGGCTGACAAAAAAACTCTATTAATTAAAAAAACTATTTAAAGAATGAATCAACAACTAACAGGCACTGTGAATCTGTTCTTCTTGCGTTGTTGCATACAGCTTATTGCGACACACAAATAAAGAAAAAAGAAACAGGCATAGCAATTTAATGTCAATTGAATCAATTAAAGTCGGTAACCACATGAAACATCACCCAGACAAGGTCTCTGTGTTCATTAGAAATTTTAATTTACATTAGTTTAAATCTGCTACGGCCCTAACACCTAAAATACTTTGGAAATCAACTATGACGCCAATGCTCAGTTAATGAAATAATTTGTTTTTGTGTTATATTTTGTTAATTGCATTAAACCAGCAGGGATTGAAGGCATTTGGAGACATAAAAGTAGATTATTCGCACAAGCTCACTTTCAAAAAAGCTCTCACCTCCAGCCTGGGCTGGCAGCCCATTTTTCAGGCCACATATTTTCCTGTTTCTTGGATTTTCAGTCTTTATAAGCATGAAGCCAGATCCTGTTCATGTTCATGTTCAATTCAACTGCATGCGCCCATAAAATGGCTAAGTGCATTTGATTGAATCTAGGACCTGTCCTTTCAGTCCACACAGACTTAATAATGTGCTTGAAAATATAAATGTGCTGCCTTTACAACAGCTACAGCAATGATAGTAGTTAACATCAGCTGGAATAAAAACATGACTAGACTGTGTTCCACATGTATGCTTGCTAGTGTACTATAATAATTATTAAAATATCTTAATTATCTTTCTTTTACTATTGTACACATGTTTGTGATGTGCATTTTTAACTGAATGAGTGTCCACAGCACTCACCTGTAGTGAAGCTTGCGGCGAATGAGAGCCAAGGAGGTGTAGTCCCCGCGGGCGTGTTCGTTCTCACCGCAGTACAGGAGAAGCCCGTCCTCAGCCTCTGCCTGGCACACAGACAGATGGACAATCTTCATATCAGCACCTAAGCACATAATGCTTGACACTTTCCATGGATTATCTCATTTGTTGCTTTATCTCAAATGTTTACATGAGGGTCTTGGTCACCAACGTGTTGTACTGGTGCCAGAGAGCTGCAATATGTTTGTTTCTCTCAGAAATAATCACTGAATAATTGACAGGAGTCACTGTATATAATATCCATACAGTTAGCCTAGCTCCATATCTGTTTTTCCTGGTACAGGTAAATTTTCCAGAAACATGTATCACTCCTTCACTTCAAGATTGACACCCATTCCTGCTCAGGGGAGGTTGAACTACATCAAAAATTAGGCTGTGTCAGAATGATTCCTGGCTAGTATTTTGAGTTAGCCTAGCGTGTAGCCCACACATCTCACCTTGAACTCAAGGGTGATCTGAAAGGTCTGGTAGGAATTCTTCAGGGGTTCAAAGGTCATGTGGGAGTAGCCATAAAACTGAGGATACTGCACTGCCACACCTGGGTGATAGAGGGATCATAGAAGGTAGCTTTTAATGGAAGTAGATTAAAGAGGGGCAATTGAACAGAGATGTAGTCTTTGTAATGTGCAATGCGTGTTAGTGCGATTCTGACATGGGAAGGATGCGGTCTTGCTCAACAACCAAAGTCAGAAAAGATGTCAAGTATGTGGAGAATTCAGGAGAGAGAGAGAGAGAAAGAGAGAGAGGGAGGGAGGACGAGACAGAGAAAGAGAATTATGTTTGCCTAAAATTATCGGTTCCTTTTCAGAGTGCACCCTTCCTGTCAGTTCTCTGTTTTTTTTCCATCAGTCTCCAACCCCACCCCCCCTGTCTCAGTCTCTCTTGGGAAGGGGGGGGGGGGGGGTGTGGGAGGGACAGAGCGCTGGAGGGAAGGTTACCGTGACTGCCACTGAATGCTCTTGTGGGCATGAAAAGCGATGACTGAAGCTCGAACCGTCCCCCAGCCTCGCCGTTCCACAATATCAATCTGCAGTCTTTACAGTTTAACGCCATGGCCACAGGGCTCTAGTTACACAGGGCGAGGACAAGTCCTGCACCAGCAACAGCACAGGAATCCTTCAGTGACTTTAACTCCTCATCGAGAGGACACTCTCCACACCGGTATTCTCACATATCCAAACAGGACAGAGCTTCTCTTAATGAGAAAGTAATATATCCAAACAGCTTGTGAAATGTAAAAAAATATACAGCATGGATTTTACACAAAATTATTCAGCAAAAATTTGACTAAATATAACTATTATTAGCACATACATGCTGTTATGTACAATTTTACCCAGGCATTGAACACTGTATGCAATGACACTACAAATATGAAGGCGCCAGCAATTGACATCAAGGGCCCTATCTTGGCGATCTTGGCGCTTAGTCTAAGCGCATGGCGTAAAGTCCATTTTGGGCGTGTCCAAGTCCACTTGTGCTATTTTAACGGCGTGTTTTTTTGGCGCTAAGCACGGCGCAAGGTGCAACTGGGCTGAACGAAGTCGCTTCATTAATTATAGGTGTGTCTTGGGCGTGACATGCAATAAACCAATCAAAATGTCATATCCCATTCCCTTTAAAAGCCTGCTTTTCCACCTTGGCGGATTGCTTGATGGCGAAACAGACATGCTCGTGCGTGTTTAGTGTGATCAAGGAATAGGCTAAATGGAGTATGATCAATATTATTCGGACTAACCATTAGCCTATGAGTTCCCGGTAATTCCAGACAGGGCTGTTATTTTACAAAATATATGCGGTTATATTTCGTTAAAAGGACCTGCAACAGCTGAGAATAAGCTATCAATGGCTTCAGTCTCACCTTAGAAAAGTTCATTAGGCTACCTGCATAGTAGGCTAATATTGATTAATAACATACATACCGTTATTTTGCCTTAATGATGACACTAAATAGCCTACAATAAAGCTGTCAGGTTCGCAACCCATATGTTCACGCATATTTCCCCTTGTTTAATAATGTCCTGTTTATGGAAATGTGACCAACCTGTTTTACTCGTAGCGTAATCCTTTAAAACAATCCACTTTCCCAGGAAGACCGTGAAACGTGCGACTTACAGCAGGGAAAACAGAGAACATGCAGCGCACGTGCAGAGAATGGCATTAAAATTAATTGTGAATTAATTGTGTAACGTGCTGCAAATTTGTTTTAGTTTCTAATTAGACTCTTAGTTCTCTTTAAAATCGTTTTGTTCAGTTATGGAATAACGGGTGAAATCAGCTGGGTTTTAAACGGTGAGAGTATGGAAACCTGGTCACTGTAATTTAAAAAATATGAAGGACGAAGAATAGCTAAGGTTACAATTTAGTTAACATGGTGACATCTCCGTTTTTTAACCATAGGCTATCGAAAAAAACCTTATGCACAGCGAATCCGCTGTAGCCTAGGCTATTTGAAAAACAATAAATGCAATATTCACTGGACAAGGTTTTGAACTTTTTTCAGTCACAAACCATTCTATTTACTTACAGGCTGTATTCATAGATAAACAGAGCTGTATTGTAATGACATCTGAAGCGCATTTTCAGAACTTAAATGTCCGTCTATTGCCTTGCGTGAGTTTTCCATTGAATGACAATTCACGCATTAGGTGTAAATGACAATTCGCGCATTAGGGTTGATATATGTGTTATCAGCTGCTTTTTAATGGATAGCCATTGTCCCGTACCATCGCACATCGCCTGGATGTTGATGGAGTGGGCTGAAAGCAATTTAATTTGCATGGCATTCCCCTTCGCTGAGGGAAAGGTAGGCTATGGACCCTTTTATTATTATGTATTTTTTGATATAGGCTACACAATAATACTATTTCACATTGTAATCTTGATATTTTAATCATGCTTGTGCGCGCCCATGTGTAACAGACAGGAGGGTACGCGCATTGTGCACACGCCTTTGTAGACGCACTTATATGCGCCGTTAAAATAACATGTATACAACTGCGACATGACTTTAGACCAGGTTAGTGGTGGTTCTAGCGCAAGCGCTTTCTGCTGGCTCAAGATAGCAATACGCCAAAAAGAATCCGGGCCACTCCTCATCTTAAGACCAACATGCCCAAACGGCGCAAGAGTACATGCTAGTTAAACGGCGTGAGCGTTAGGCGTTATAATGAACCTACCGCCGGGTGTAAGATAGCAAAGACACTTGCGTTTGGGTTAGCGCCGCTTTGCGCCGGGTGTAAGATAGGGCCCCAAATGTATCTAGAATATTTAAGTACATGCTAAGATATATTATATCCTCCTATTTGGGAGCATCTCTTACTTTGTAAAATATAGAAAAAGATGCAGGGGAAAATTAAAATGTAAAAGGAGAGAGTCGTAGAGGTCATGAGTGATTAAAATTTTTTAAAATGTTTTCCGACTGAATCATTTGTGGATATAAATGGCTGAATTATTTCTTCATGATTGGGTGTTTATGTAAGGAGTGGGGGGTGTGTACACACATGCGCTTATATTTGTCCTACTGTTCTGTTTAAGTGCACTCAGAGGGGAGGAAAGTACAGTAAATCACATTAGCAGGGTCGACGAGAGGAGACCTTGAACGCGACAAACGGGGAACAACAGACTGGCACGAGCGAGAAGAAAAACGGCGGGAGACAGCCTCCGGGGAAATGAAAGGAGCGAACTGGGAATTCTGTAACTCATCCAATCTCAGAAGGAGAAAAGTATGATATAAGGAAAAGGAAGAAAGGTAAACAGTGAGTGTCCTTCGGCAACAAATCAAAAGTGGGGATGTGTTTTTTTCCTCTGATGGTCTCTAATAATGGAAGCTCCTGTCCCTGGGGGACCTCACTTCAGCAATGGTGGATAGTGCTGTGATTAAGAAGAATTAAGACATTTCCCAGTGGAGGTGCAATTGGAAAGCTAATAAACCAAGAAAATATCATCTGAGATAATTACCACTGCTCTTTTTTTAGTTCCTTGCAATAAAATAGCCTCGTGAGAAACTTTAGGGTCCGATGAACCCATTCCGATGAAATGGAATGTTCCAGATGTGACAGGGAATAGGTTCTTGAACCACGGCCCTCATAATTAGCGTGGCCGTAGGTGAAAGCAAAGCCGCTTTGCTACGCTAAGGAATTATCACGATGGAATTATGAAGAAATTATCGCTTACAATAGGAAAGAGGCAGAAATAGCTGTACATTATTGTTATTGCAAGCTACAAATGTTCTTTCCAGAGTCCACTCAAGCTGCCACATATCCTTTACCACTTTAAAATGATTTACACATGACTGAACACAACTTTTGAGGACTCCTAATTGTATTTCTTAACCGGTTTTTATCCCAATGCTAATACCTTTTAAACGATGAGATGAGAATAATCCTACTGACTGGTACTCTCCCACCCTGAATGAAATATGCACTGGCTGCAGATCTGCTGGTCACAGTTGCCACTGGCAAAGGCCATGGACACATCAGTGTTTTAGGATAAGCTTCTTGGCAGCCCTCCATTTTTTTTGACTCTGTCACTTACTCGTAGCTTTTTATATTTTATTCATAACAGATTTATGAAAATCAAATATCTTTCTCTGCTCTTAACTATATCTGGGGGTTGCAAAATATTCTCAGATCTGAAATGGGGAGAAAGAGTTGGTAACAGCTTTAATTATGGATGAATCCCTCCTGCACCACACCAGCCACCATACAGACAAAGTTAGGGCAAACATTCCAGCATGTACATTTGGATTATATTAGGGTTAGGGATTAGAGGTTGGGATAAAAAAAAAACTAATTTGAATTGAGTCTGATCATTTGTGGTAATTTTATCAGGACTTTTATGTGAAAACTGTGCAAGGAATCTGCCATTGCAAATTCAGAAACTTTCAGTACACTCAGTTTGACATTTGACATTGACACAATCAAGAAATTTTTATGGCTAAATGACAAACATCAGGGGAGGTTGTCAGTAAGTGTGGAAGTGACATGCGTGGAACATTTTTCAAATATACATTGTGGGATTGTTTTAGGAAATGTTTGTCAATAATGTCAGCTCACAATTAAAGGGAATCTAACCAGTAATATTCCCAAATTTTCTTGAAAGGTTTTGGCTGGAATGGGTGGCTGCTTTTGACTCCATTACCCTCAGAGCAGGTGATTCCTCCTCGGCCCAGGTTACAGTGGCATCGCGACCCTCCGCTGTCATAGTCATTGATGCAGAAGCTGTCGGAGGGGCACACCGTATCTTCGCAGGGGAGGTCATAGAAGCGGGGTATGGGCCCCTTCCACTGGGTCATGGGTCTGGAGGGGGCGGGGGCAGGAGGTGTGGTGGTCGAGGGGGCTGGGACGAAGGTGGTGCTGGAGGCCTCTGTGGTGGTGACGGGCGTGGCAGGGAAAGAGGTCAAATCGTAGGCCACAGTGGTGGTGAAGAAGGCCTCGGGTGTGGTTGTGACAGGCATAGGCCCAGCTGTGGAGGAGGTGGTGTTGGGGGCAGGTGTGGTTCTCCTGTATATTATATTCCCTTTCCCCGTCTGGGACCTCAGCTGTGACTTCCTGTTGTCTGTGATAGCGGGGAACGGCTTGAGCTAAAAGCAAACGGACACGTTGAGGTGAGAAACATGTAGGCTTCAAGGGAGCTTTCATCACAGTCACTCTTCATGAGTCACTGACCTCCTCAATGTAGACGTCGTAGTCTGAGTCATCTATATCAAAGCCATCCTCGTCATAGCTCTTAGATCCTGTGATGTAACGTTGGCCATAGGTTCCACTGCCGACCTCCTCCGTACCTGTGTGTATGCCAGAAAAGGGAGCGGGGAAGGTGCATCAATTGTTATCGGATAGTTGAGTTTTCAAGAACATTCTGAGAACTATAAAATGCAGTGTTCCATCCAACATTGTCTGTCAACTATGGGACTATGGGAATGCACATAGTTTTTTGCCACAAAACATATTTTTGCCACAAAACTAATGCAGATCCAATACAAATTAATTCCATGATATGGGACTTTAAAGTTCTAAAGCTTGATATTGTTATATGCAGAGATAACCCTATAATTCAATGCTCTCAATTTACAGATGAATATTTATAGGGTCAATATTTGAAGGGCCAAACACACACAATGGCGTTTAATTTAATGCTACAATAGCAGGAGAAGATTCAAGTTACCTACAGTCTGTTTACATCACTTTTCAGACTGTTTTCATTGCACTTTCATGTTATATTACATAAATATGTAAAATGAAAACACACAAAGATAATATGTGGAGTACAATACATAGAGTACAATACATATTCAAATAAATCTTCAAATAATACGATTGAAACACATCACATATCAAAGATTTCATCGGACACTACACTACATACAATGCTTCATGTGGGCATTTTGCATATGGCTGTTCTGTTATTTATTTTAAATAAAAATACATTTCTAGAAAGATTCTTAGGGTAATATCCAAGTACATCAAACTGCATTGTTCTCTCGTAGGTTGATGATGAGGGTGGAAAATATCTTGTATTACAGGTGGGTTGAAGAGCAGCATGCACACAGTAGGAGCTGGTGACAATGCAGAGGATGAGGTGATTGATGGTCTCCTTTTTAATGAAACATGGGGTATACCCTGACCCCAGGCGTAGCTGTTACTCTGTAACCATGCCGATTCACTAGGTATCGGAAATTGCGCTCTGGGTACAGGGCTGCCCAAGGGGGCAGAGACAAGGAAGAAGAGCAAGATCCCACATGTCTGTCAATCAAGCGAGGGCAGGGAACAGCAGTCCCATTGCACAGCAGGACTATATTTGTTTGGCAAGGCAGAAGTTCTCAAACTCTTTCACAGTGAAATACACAATATGCACCCAGTAGCTCTGAAAGTAATAATAATAATGCCTTGCATTTACATAGCGCCTTTCTCACCAACTGGTATCTCAAAGCGCTTTACAATGATGAGGGGGAAACTCGCCTCTACCACCACCTGGGTGATGCAACGGCAGCCATTTTGCGCCAGAATGCTCACCACACATCAGCTGAGGTGGAGAGGGAGAGAATGATTTTAGCCAATTAAACTGGGGGATGATTAGGTGGCAGATTGAAAGAGCCAGATTGGGAATTTTGCCAGGACACCAGGGAAACCCCTACTTTTTACGATAAGTGTCGTGGGATCTTTAATGACCACAGTGAGTCAGGACCTCGTTTTAACGTGTCATCCGAAAGATGACATCTCCTATAGCACAGTGTCCCCATCACTGCACTGGGGCATATTTGATCAAAGGGAAGATTGCCCCCTACTGGCCCACCAACACCACTTCCAGCAGCAACTTAGTTTTCCCAGGAGCTCTCCCATCCAAGTACTAACCAAGCACACACCAGCTTAGCTTCAGCAATTCAGCAGGAGCAGAGTGTTTGGTGGTATGGCTGCTGGCAACATTCAAAGTAGGCTAACTCTTTCACTGTAAAATGCACCTAGTAGCTCTCAAATAAACTTTTCAGTCTAAAATTCACCCAGTCCAGCATATTATTTTTTCGCACAGAGAAAGGCTGAACGTTGGTCATTTCATAGAGAATGTTTTCGCAGAGCAAAGACCTGGCTAGATAAATGACACTGGCAGGAGTGAAACGCCATGCATCACGGAACGCTTGTTGTTGGAAGCCATTATGGTCATGTATGCAGGACCCAAACTGTCTCTCTACAGTATGCCATTAGGTCAGACAGCTACCTAAGCAACAACACAGTGCGCATATGCGCTTTGAAGCGATCGCGAATGGTGTTTTTAGCGTGGTGGCCTTTATCCTAATGCTTGCCTAAACCATGCAAACAAAGGCCAGCACCCTGCATGAGGTCAAACAATGATGTCATTTTTTATTATTGTGCAGTATAGGCATGACATAGGATGCACACCCGAATAGACAGTCAGTGAACAAATTAATCAATGAGGGCACGGGTCGCGGTCATCTCCGCAGGGGGCCCGGCCTGCTCTTAATCCCGTCTGATGAGGACAGGGAGTAACCCGATTTCACCCAGCAGAGGAGGGGTGACGCAGGGGATGGCCTCTCCATCCAAACAACTAGGGCTTAAGATGCTTAATTCAATTAGCCTGTGTTTACCCTCCGACAGCCATGGTGCCCCCGCCCCGCCTCTACATGGTCCCACATACACTCCCACCGCGCCCTGCTTGTTCAGCAAAATGTGATTTTGTCGCTACACCAGTTAGATCCCGCAAAGGCTTGGGAGCATGACAGAAACAAGACAAACGGGCCGCAGTGGTGCTTGGGTGCAAAACAGTACTGGCGCAATACGGTACAGGTTCTGGCTCTTTTTGAGTCCTGGTCCGGGTCCTCTCTGAGCAGAGTTTGCATGTTCTACCCGTGTTCACGTGGGTTTCCTCCGGTTACTCCGGTTTCCTCCCACACCAAAGACATGCATGTCAGGTTAGGTATACACCCTGCCAATGCCCTTGACCAAGGCTGGCCTCAGAACTGGAGTTGGCCCCCGGGCGCTGCACTGTGGCTGCCCACCACTGCTCCTAAGTATTTAGGATGGGTCAAATGCAGAGGAAAAATTACTCCACGGGGTCAATAAAGTATAATTTAACTATAGCAACTAAAGGCCTGGGTGCATAACCTGGAGGACATACAGCTGCACCCTTAAGCAGCACACTTACACGCTGCTTCAGTAAATATCCAGCTTCAGCAGTGAATAATGTGTAAAAATGTAAGCTACGTAAGTCGCTCAGGTTTAAGAGCATCTGCTATGCAAACATTAATGATTTGACATAAACCGCTTAACCGCATCTTCCCTCCTACATTAAAAAACCAGTGGCTCAATGGCTAGAAGATTTCAACACTGAGAGCATCAAAACTTATCCATCACAAATAAATGAAATGTGGTTGCTGTGGTTCAGAAATGGCTCCTGTAGTTCTTAATGTACACTGTGAAGTCTGAATGAAAAAAAGTATTACATGTTACCACTTAAATGCCTCCACAAATGTATACATTGCTATTAATGATGCAGTTGAAGAGGTAGTAAATTGTCATGTTTCTAATATTAGGACTTCTGTCGTCTCTAACGGCGGGGTGGTGATTCAGAATTGACACTCTGTCCAACGATTGTAGAATCAAATGCTTTATCGTTAAAGACAACGGTAAGATGTGACTCTCAAAATTCTGTCTCAATGGCCAGTTTTTTTTTTGTTTTTTTTTCTCCACCAATAGAAGTGGGTCTGTTTTCTCTGGATGGTGCTCTGTGGCCTGGGATTCATTAATCTGTTCTGCTTGGAGAGGTGTTTAAGTCAATTACACCATGTGGGGCTTGGAGCAGGCCAACAAATATGCAGGCCAATTTCAAGCAACATATAATTCAAATGAGATATCGAGAATATGGGTGGGCTTGTATGCTAACTTGTAATGATAGAATAATGTACTGTACTGCACTGTAGACTGATGTGCATTTGTCTTTGAGTCCACTAATGCAATGTGGATAAGGATTACAGAATAAGCCTGAATTGAGGATATTCAGTAAGTGACCTGCAAAACAATTGATGAAAAGGACAAAAAATCCTGTGCCAATCAGGCAACGAGACTCAGAGACATCAAAGTATCCTACATAGTTTAAGTTCACATGCTTCTATGGAAGAACTCTGGTCATAAATAGCAGGAACTGGGCAATCTAGTCAAAGCACAGATTAGTTTTAGAGCTGCTGTTGTTACAGAATCAAAACCTCTTTACCTAAACAAGCTCGTCAAAAGACAAAACACTCGCCCACACAGGCGCACGTGTGTACATGCAAGAGCATGTGCATGCCCACCCAAACACACACATACGCACTCGGATAAACAAAACACACTCGCGCTCTACTAATCTCAAGCAGTGAAAAGAAATGCCACCAAACAAATGTTCAGTTCCGTACAAACATTCTGCTGCAGGCCACTGCCTACACAGTACATCAACTTCCTCCATGATTCACTGGCTCCTGCTGGCACTATGTTACTCTGTTACACTGTTCATCCAAACAAAAGGAAAGGCATCTAGAACAGAGTTTCACAAAGTTAGCCTAACACAATCACCACCCACAGTGAAAATACAAACTCCTATCATTACACGGCAGAATGCTCTTTGGTAAATCTTTCTGATAGGGCCAGATTCATTCAGACATTTGACTTATCCGCTGTTTTAAGCGTCTCTGCAGTATATACACGGCATTACGCGCGCGGGGTGGAGATACGCGTATTCAGAGTTTCCAGTTTGTTCGGAAAAAAAAGGCAGTTTATGTCTAGCACCGTAAATAGATGATTCTGAAAAATACAGCATCTTTGGCAAAAATGTATATTAGAATGAGTGCATGTTCTTTGAAAAAAATATTGGTTTTATTTCCCTTTGCCTAGCCTAATTACAATTATCAAAGAGCTGTCATAAAAATAAAAATATGTAAAAGTAGGCTATTATTGACTGTGTGGTATATAATACCAGACCAATATTAGATGGATTCATTGAGAGACAGTGTTTGGATCATAATCGCTCTGACAGAGAGACAATTTTGTAGCCTACTTGTGTGATGATTTATTTGTTTACTTAGTAATATTGCGTGCAACCACTGTCCAGCGATTATTTTTTTGATTGTGTGATGGGTATATCCCAGTCATCAATAGAAGCTATGATCATTTTATCAATGCGATGTATTAATACATTCACTGCATGCCTATACCCCGGCAAATGCGGTTATTAAAGGCACTGTCACTGACACGTTGAAAACGCATAACCCCACAAACATTATTTTAGTAGATACCTGGCAACCCGGGGGGCGGTACAAGAAACAGGTCATTAGAATATCATGCCCTGTACAACCCACATTTTGAGATAAGCACCTGCGCAACACAAGTTAGAATATGGGGTTAAGTCAGCTCGCGTTAAATCCATGCAGGAGAGGCACTTAAGCACATGACTTAAGTAGACCATCTCTGAATCCGGCCCATAGAGTACATTGAATTGAATTGAATTAACACCGAACGTTTTATTGCGTGTCAACAATATCCAATTAAACATGCGAAGGCACTCACTTACCGAGGGTACGAACTGGATTGTTGATGGAGCTGGGTGGGCTTACTCCGTGGGCGTTAACGGCTCGAACCACAAACTGGTACTCTGTGTCAGGAATCAAGCCTTTCAGAACCATGGCGTTGGTTTCGATTGGTTCCCTGATGTAAGTCCACTCGGTATCCAACTCTGGCCTGAGGACAAAGGTTACAGGGATTTACACTTGAACATTCTGGAAACATCATTTTGGCCAAGGGTGGTATCTTCCTGTTTGAACCAGAGAGCACTGTCAGACAGCAGTGGGGAGCAGTTATAAAAACTTAAGAAGTAAAAAAACCTTTGGTAACCCATGTTTATAAACTGTAGAATGCGGTTGTGTGGTGGTGTCAGCCTTTATTGCTGTGGAAAAACTGCTGCTAACCTTTATGACTAACCTCTCATTAGCCCAAAGCTCAGTTTAAAATATATTTGTCCCCTTTTACCTTTAAAAGCATCAACAAAACAAACGAACAATACGCTGTAAACCCACAACCACCAAGCTAGATCTAAACACTGCAGCATATTTAATGGTCAGAACTGGTTATGAATCAGGACGGGAGTTTTGTACGCGAGCCAGCTGGTGGCCCTGAGAAGCCGGCGCTCCGCAAGGTCATCCCCCTGGTCTCCCTAAGCATGAGACCCGGACCGCGCCAGGAGAGCCAGCAGGATGGGAATACAGCCGGGTCGATGAAGTCCGCCTGCCAAGGCGGTGTGGGCAGGGGAGGGGCGGTGTAACGGGTGCGTGGCCTGGCGAATGGAGCTTAGAAATCAACCAAGGCATTCTGCTCCGACACGAGGGGGGTGGGGGTTGGGGGTAGGGCAAGGGCGCAGCGAGGCATGGAGGGGAGGCTTGGGGGCATACATCAAAGAGAGCACCTTGACTGCCCTCTGGAGCGTGACGGTGGGTCTGCGGGGTGCACGGTGGGGGTGAAGCGAAGGATCTTTCGGGACAAGCGTAGCTTCAAAAGCCCTCATAAATGCAGGAAGCTGCGTCCGGCTGCGCGTCGCAGTTTTCCGTTCTCCCTCTCTTCCTGTCCGTCTTGCTTCCAGTTACAGTAAATTGTTAAGCAAACACAAGAGCTTTAGCGTGATCCATCAAAACGACTCGGTTCGAACGTACTCTGGCAGATTTTGCTTTGATTTCTGTTCTGCCTATATTGTGTTACGTCGTTGCTTTTCCCAAGTGCAGTCACATACTGTGTCCGACAAGCATGGTGTCTTTTCTCAGGTTAACGCCAGTGTCCGACACACATTAAGAGGATGACCAGAGTCTGCAGAGGCCTGGCTCCAGTCGTGAGTGCGACTCTGGATGCCACAGATGATTGCTTATTCCCTCCTCCACAGTGAAGCTTGATGAGGAGCTAGCTGCGCCCAAGGGAGTTAAGGGAATGGGGTTCAGAGGTCAGGCTTTCTGACTAAAGCTAGCTTGGCTGCAGGCCCATGAGCGCCAGAAATCAGACATATTCAGTGAAGTCAATCATCACTCATAATCTGCATGCATTGAACACGAGGGCAATTTTGCAATGATGTACGTTTAGCAGGGCAAGATTAATGAGAAAATAATTAAAATGAGAAAACCGATAATCCAACCCCAGTTTTCACATTTAGAATACACATTATATACTGAGACTTAAAAAGGACCAGTTAGATGACATGCAAAAAAAAAACCTCTTTTATATGCTTCCAAAGTTTGGCTCCTCCCCCTCTCAACAGACCATTTTCTACAAGGCTGTCAACTGTACCACAATGCAACATATTGTCTCTTGATCATTGAGAATGAGGGTAGAGCCCTTATCAGTGTCACTCCATTCAATCACTAATGCCCTTTTGAACTTGCAACAACACAGGCCATGAGACATCGCAAGTCCCATATGACACGCATAATGGGCTACATTCTCTATCGCACAGGGTCAGGGGCCAGCTGGGCTTGGGGACAGGATGTGTGTGGTCCCCCAGAATGCATTTCTCCCTTTCAGTCCCACTCTATAGCTGGCAGCCCTTTAGACAAGTTTCTATTGGATGACTCAAAACAAAAATTCGGAATATCTGTTTGTGGTCAGACATGGGGAATACTGCGTTGTTCTGTAAATTAGTTAACTCTTTGGTCTGCTTCAATACTTCAACAAAGACGGATTGCAGGTGCTCTCTGACTAGTGAATGAGTAGGACCTAGTGCCCCAACCCAATATTCAGCCTGTAGCTGAACAACCTTACAGAACGGTACAATGGCACCAGAGGTGGAAAATCCAGGTTCAGAAAGTAAAAGTCCTCCCCAGTATTTCCAATCACCAGGATTTGCTAATTATATTATATTATATTCACGCTCATCTTCATGACTTGCTCCAGTGGACAGCTACTGGCCAATGAAGAATGACGTTTTTCTCTCTCTCCATTCACGCATTTCATGGCGAAACAGGTCTCAAAAGCACACTTTTAGCACATAAACAAATGCAAACAACGCGGATTACACCAATATAAAATCATGACATCCACAACCGAACAATTTAAACTTTTGAAAGAAATTTTGATTGATTTCATTTTGAAGAACTATTTTCTGAGAACTAGCAACTGTTGGTAACTTCTTTGCTGCACAGTTTGTTTACTAACGCATGCTTCAGGAAGTGAGCGAGACCATTACGGGCGCAAGAACGAAACAAGCTAACAACCGGATCGTCTTCCAAACCTTTGTTTGGAAAAAGTGTCAAATATCATGAATGGAGCTTTTTATCTTTTCAAACGTTTGGTTCTGGATGTCATGATTTCATATATTTGGCATAATTTGCGTTGTTTGCATTTGTTTATGTGCTAAAAGTGTGCTTTAGAGACCTGTTTCACCATGCAATGGGAGTGAATGGAGAGAGAAAACCGTCATTCTCCGTTGGCCAGTTGCTGACTACTGGAGCAAGTCATGAAGATGAGTGTGAATATTACGACTCATATCGGGGCCAGCTAGCTATACGATATTATGTTCTAACAAAGTTCTGCAAAAAGATGTGTTTTCTGCACATAGAGCATAGTAGACTCATAGTTCATGGTGCACAAAACAGATAGATGTGGTACTCATTCCTAAAGTAACAGATGTGCAATGCTAACATATGACCATACACTATGATGTGTGCATATGCTTTAATCCAAGAAAAGATGCTAGCTCTTTATCCCAGATAGCTAACCTCAGCGCTTGATCCCTGAAAGAGCGAACTCAGAAACACCTGAAGTGTCGAGACTAAGTTTCATCTCCATTTCCCACATTCACACTGCAGAGTGATTAAAAGGCCTGCTTCCCCAAACACATGACTGTTGCACAAAAAAAGCCATTCGAATAGACTGTAATTTCTTTAGGTCACGTTTATTCTGAATTTAGTTTTGACATGCATTCGGACGTATAGGTTTGCATGCATTAGCACCCTTTGTGCTACAGCCATTGATTAATTTATGCACTTACTGCATACTATGCCACAACAATAAGAAAATGACATCGAATGCACTTCAAATAGACAGTCAGTGAACAAATTAATCCACAGCCATTGATTTTTTACAACCATAGATTTTTTATGTCATGCCTATGCCGCACAACAATAAAAAAATGACATCATTGTTTGACCTCATACATGTTGCAGGTCTCATGTTTGCATGATTTATGCAAGCATTAGGAATTAGATTGCGAATTGTGAATCTTTGGGTTCTCACACGACGCTTGTGGAACAATGCTTTTTTTCACAGATAAACACTGGCTCAACAGAGCTTTTCAGCTTTCCAAATACCCAACAGGACTGTTCTTTCTCTCGTTGTCAGCCCCGAAAGAAGCATGCGTTTTCAATTACCCCTCCTTTGAACTTGGCCGCCTCCGCTGGTTTGAACTTTCCATCATCCATGGCCCTCACCACACGCAAGTCGCTCGCCTGTGTTTACTTCTGTGGGACCAAATCCATCTGGGTTTGTCCCTTTGGTCTCTTCCTGTTGGTCTGCCCCTGCCCCTATCTATCCCGCTTTGTACACACAAAGCCAAGTGGGTGAGTGGAACAGAGCCTTTGATTACTTTTAAAAAAAAATTTTTAGAAGAGTGGTTCCCGGTTAGTTGGCACTGCTGTAGATATGACTATACAGAGAGACACAGGGATGTGAAGCCTTCTGATTGGCCCACATGCTTTGCAAAAACTGTATTTACTATGACATCATAATTATGAGCCGTTGTTAAGGACATATTTAGTATTTGTGAGGATGAACAGTTTTCTAGATAAGGGTTGGGGAGCAGTGCTCCAGGAGGATCATATCATTTTCTGGATTTAAGGCCAATTTTTTTCCAGCACTTAATTATACAGCACCCGTAAATTAGATTACGGGATTTAGACCACAGTAAAGCATTTTATATAGGGACACAAGAACTATCTTCATGTGTCAATCATGAGTCGTAGATGCATTGCCTGGACTAACACACGGCCAACTCCGATCCCGCGATGCTATCATAGTTAGGTTTACGTTTGCTTTTTACCCTAAGATAATACCCAGGGAAGTGCACTTGTGTAACTCATAGCGTACCTGGTTGGGCAGGCATGGATAATGCAAAGGTCATGTGAGCGTTTTCCATCAGTCTGTGCAACAGCCATGGCTTTGGGCTCTCCGCCATATGATTGAGTTTAAGCCCAGACACATGTTCTCACTTCTGTTCCTTTTGTTTTTCCTGATCAGTTTTCCTCAGTTGTTGTTATGACTGTAATCAAATCCTCCAGCTGAGGTTGTCTGTCTATAAAACCAGCTGTATAAACAGACCAGTGCAACACAATAGTTGAAAATGAATAGCACTTATGTAAAAGTGTTCCCTGTACAAAATAAATGGAAAAAGTCAGCTTTAGCCAAAGCCAGACGCCTTCTCCTGTACATTTTTTTTCCACAACAGGGGTGTCTAGCAGGGGTCAAAGGTCACAGCCTATGTATGGCCTGTGTGATGTCACTTTTTTAATGTCAAACCACAATTGCAATACCAGAATTTTAACAAGCTGTTAATTTTTCTTAATTAGGTGTTTTTAATGTTTAGAGGGATTATTTACCCTCTTAAGCCACATTATGTTAGCAATAGCTATGCATGCCATGAAGATAAATTCATATGTTCATTATGTTTATTGTGTTATATTGCAAACAATTACAAAGAAGAGGTAACAACTGAGGTGAATAGGCTCCTAATTGAACACAAGTTTAAGTTCCTTCATAATTTTTTCCTTAAACTTGTTAACACAATGCAGGTTTGGCTCATTATCATTTGCTTTTTCTTATTTACCAAACGGTTAGTTTTAGTGGCCATGTGTCCACAATTTCACCAATTATGAGCCTATTGATTCACCTCAGTCTTCAATTTGATCAGTTAAAACGTTTTTTACCTCTTTTTAATTGTTTACAATACAGCACAATGTGAATATTGGACTTTTATTTGTCATGGCATGCATAGCTATTGCTAATATAATGTGGCTTAAGAGGGTAAATAATCCCTCTAAACATTAAAAACACATAATTAAGAACAATTAACAACTTGTTAAAATTCTGGTATTGCAATTGTGGTTGGAACGAAAACCAGCATACCCAGGGGCACTCCAGGACCAGGGTTGAGAACCACTGTTCTATAACTTTTACCAGTAGTGATTGTCAGCATTAGAATGTTTAGTTAAGAACATTCTTATCACATACTGTATTAAATATTTTTTTGACACCATTTTTCTTACACCATAAAGGGGCAGTTCACAGAAAAATTTAATTTTGATATGTTTCTACATAGATGGAGCCGGATATCTACAGAACTAGTGAGTTCTCAGCGAAACTACTTGGATGGAAAGATGCCACTCATCTCAAGAAGGTATGTAGAAACATATCAAAATTACATTTTTGGGTGAACTGCCCCTTTAAAGGGTTAAGGACAAAATTTGTCAGGAATAGCATAACATGGTCAACCACCTCAAAAGCTCATGTAGAACCACTATAGAGACTAATGTTCTCTCACCTGATGTAGGCCACCAGGAAGTGTAGGACCGGTGAACTTCCCTCACTTTTGCCCTGTTGCCATGACAATGCAAGCTCTGTGTCCGACACCACTTTCACCCCAGGTTGGGTTGGGGGAGACGGGGGCATGCACTTATCTGTGGAAGGGAGGGAAAGGAAAAAGGTTAGAGGCTACTGTTGCATCTAGATCAGGGGTGGGCAACTCCAGTCCTGGGGGGCCGGTGTGTATGCAGGTTTTTGCTTCCACCGGTTACCAATTATTTAATTAGCCCAATCATTTACATAATCTGATGTTTTAGCTACATTCCGCAATATGAACAGAAGCTGATGAAAGTTCCTGTGCCTGTATGCATGTATTGTTGCGTTTTATCATGATCTAATTTATGAGTAAATCGATGTTGGTGTATGTCACTAATTAACTTATTGAGCCAGGGTAACTGGTGGCAGCAAAAACCTGCATACACACCGAGTTTCCCACCCTTGATCTAGATCAAATTTGACTCACTCAACCTGACTCAAACCACAACAATAACAGTCAAAGCAATGCTGAATACTTGAACATCTGGTAATTTTATGAAAATGAATCTTTCTTAAAAACATTGAAATATCTCCAATGCTACAACATATTGTGGTTTTAATGAATATTTAAAATACATACATTCTCCCTTTTTTTGGAGTGCCATTTCAGTTTCTCTACAAACCTCATCAAAACAAAAGTGAATTTTTTAAATTCCCATTTGAACATCTAATCTTTCATTTTAAACAGCTGCAATGGTTCCTCTGACAGTCCCTCGTATGTGTTCATAAAATATTACATTGCATGAAAATGTCAATCTTTTTTGTAACTCAAAGAATCCTTTGCTAATAGACATAATAGACGGACCTGACAGTGATGAAGTGAATATGATGAGTGCACATTAGTGCCAGTGTGGAGAGTTATCATTTGCATTGTGTCGAGTGTTCCTCACCCCTGACAGTTCTTAGCTGCGTGGATATACTGTACCCTCTGGTCCCTTTTCAAGTGGCTCTCATCAGTCATTAGAATCTATTCTTCTCCTCTTTCGCAATCAGCCAAAAAACCAGACATTAATTTCACTGCCCGATGTGGAACGGGCTCAAGGAAAATGATGTAGCAGGTGGCCTTTTAGTGTCTGCGGAGTGAAATGTGGGTTTTCGCTCGGTCCACTGGTCTGCCTTTTTTACGCGAATGATGGAAAGGGGACGAGCAAACCTACTCACCGAGTGAAGCGGTGCTGACGTCCCGCAGCATGCTAGGCCTTCCCTCCCCAGCCCAGCCGTACGCTCCCACGCTGACGCGATACTGCGTGCCCACTCTCAGGCTCCCAATCTCCACATCCTGACAGCCAACCACAGCCAGTGAGTAACACTGTAGCAATAGCACGCATTAACATCAGCGTTGTTCTCAGGACTTGTTCTTTTCTCCATTTAGGCGATTTTAATTTCCTGAATGCTTTTTCGTACTCTTCCTGTCATAAATTCCAGTGACAAGTTCGCTGTTGTAACACACATTAGCCTGAGCAAAAATGAACTGTGGCGATAACAGAGTACCGCACGGAATAAACAAACGCTGAGAAAAATGGCACTTACAAAGCTGGCTTGTCCATCAAACTGTCCCTGGGAGCAAACAAGAGGAAACATCCTTTGTGTCAGTGCTTTACACAGGCTTCTATAATACTAATAAACTGCCACCACAAAATACACAGCAAATATATTACCGGAAAATCTGATTTGTAACTGGTGATAAATGCAGCTGGAGATAATATTTTAACAACATATAACAGACCATATTCCACTGCATGAGCCACAACTATATATATTTCTAACTGAAGGTGAAACTCTGTGAAACTGTCAAAATGATACATAACTATGCAAACAACTGCATATACTGCACGGCTTACAATCATCATTCTTAATGCATAGTAACAGCCTCGGAACATATTCTAGCCTATATACAGTACTTCATGAAAACAAATCACAGACTTTCAGTGGAATTCACCTTCATACTTCATTGTGCTACGTAAAAAAAATACCGTTTACATTTCTTAATGCTATCATCGGACACCAGTATGTACAGTAATATGACGAACAGTGCGCACAAGCTTTCTCATGGCTTAGAAAGGAACGGAGAGCTTACAGTGGTAAGACTTTCCAGGCTGAGCGGAACCTCCAATGTCACTGCTGTGCTTGCCGTCCGACCGTTCCTCACCTCTGTGTAGAACACCTGCATTACAGACACACACACACACGCACACACACAAACATGTAAGGTCTTTGTTCTTCATTGAAATTCACTGTCGCTACTGGAATGAGTTTTTCGGTCCCACGGTTTATCTTCTTGAGATGAGCCTTTTGGTCCGGTTGTTGAGTGTCCTTACGGCATTGTGACAAGGAGACGCCACATCATGCTGGATCAGTGTAACTTGCCTGCTGGCTCAGGTTGCTTATCTAACTCAAGAGTATAGATTAGAGGGAGCTCAAGCAAAAACACATTTACAACACTTACACACAGCACTTAAGCTTTCGAGTGGGCAGCTGTTGTATGACAAGAATCTTTGATTCTCCACTTTAAGAAAAGGTACAAGAATGCTAGACTGCATTCAGTGTGGACTTCTGTGGACACGGTGAGGCCGTTACATAGCGACTAACTTACAGGGACCAGCACAGTCTCTGTTATCAATCACAGAAGGGCCATTCTCTGTCATCCATTCCCGGAACTCCACCCTGCCGCAGCTCTCACAGACGTAGACATGCATATTTAACTAGACAGGAAAGCACGCCCTCAGCCAAGCTGAGCCATGAAGCACCCGGAAGTGAGCTTATGCCACGCATGTTGAGTGCAAAACATTGGAGCTCCCAATAACATGAATGGGGAATATCAGACCTTTAAAAGGCAAAATTAAACTTCCCCGATCATACTCTCAAACTCAATTAACGGTTGTTATGTTTGATAAGAAAAGCAGATTGTGAAAATATGTAACATTTTTAAGGCAAATGTAATTTTAATAAATATTTTCTCAAAACCTCTGGACCAAAAACAAGCATTATTTCAGAAACTGCTGCACATAATTAAACTTGTTAATTGCTGTTTTGTAAAATCATCACAAAAAATTCACCGATGAGGTTTTCTTTGGCTATCAAACCAGCTTGGTTTTCTCCATTGAATTCTTTTGCACTGAGCAGGCACACGTCCGGGTGCTTCACTGCCTGGCCAGCCCCTCCCACCCTCTCCAGTTCCTACACTCTGGCCATGACTCAATTTGATCCCTTCTCCCCATTGAGGACGCATATTTGAGTCAACTTCATCAAAAAGCTTTTGAGTGGGCGACTTTTTCTCACAAATGGGGGCACTTAAAATCCTCGGATGAAACCCTTATTTCCGAGGGGATTCAGGAGCACACTCATCCGACAATTTCAGAAAGTAACTAACTACCCTTTTTATTTTTGTTACTTCCATCTTCATTCATATTCTACACTTTGTAACCATTGTCATATGTAAAATGATTGATATCCTCAATAAAAAAATTAAAAAAATACAAATATTACAAATTACTTCCTCACTAGTTTGGAAAGTGTGTTGCAGGATTTCTTTTGCAGCACTGCTTGCAAAATGAGGGGAGAGGGCACATATTAGACATGGGTCTGCGTGGACAGGGGGCAGAGAACAGGGATGATATTCGGCTATAGCCTCTACGTATGTTCACAGAGAAACACGGAACCCGCCCCTTCTTCGAAACCCCTCCCACATTAAAGGCAATCGCCAGTAAGAAGAGTCTCCCCTTGGTTAAATTTATCCAAGTTGTGTTATGTGTGTGCAATCTACTTGATAATTTACACACTGTACAAAGACAAAGGGCATTTTCTCCCCATGTTGATTAGTACTAAAGTAGTCTTGTGCAAAGACGATCTTACATCCTGTCTAGCATCCTCTATAAGACTTTGCCAAATGCTTTAAGTACAATGCAGTAAGTTAGTTAGTTAGTCATATGATTACCATAATGTTCAGCTCATCTGTGGGCCACAGGCTATTGTTAGTACAGGATGGAATTTTTCTAAGGTACACTGTGGTCTTGACTTGACCTCTTGTCTGGAGCAAATTTTCTTAAATTAGTACAATGAGAACCAAAAAGGGACACTAATTGGGGGGAAATAGTGCAGTCACAGTGCAGTTGGGTAGAAGCAAGGATTTGCTTAGGAAAGACCGGTTTAGGCTGTTCCACTCTGTCCTTGTTACATATTTCAGAGGCTTCTCATTTAAACTGTTCAAGCATAACTATTGCTGTTCCTCTTACTGCAAAGACAATGAATTAAAATGCTTAATACTAGACTATACTTTTTAACTATACTAAAACTAAGGCAATACAGATGCCCAAAACATACATGGCAAAACATAATGGTACATAATTATAATGGAACTTATTGGTCAAATAAATGGTTGTTTCAGTCAGGATAAATGAGCACCCAAGTTGTTGATTTGTACTACCCCTCTAATCTTCTTAACAGTAACATATGGCCCACGCTGGGAAACATAATGTGGAACTGATTAATATTAAACCCTCTTTAGAGCAAAACACAACCTCCTCCAAACAAATGATTAGACGTTTAGCTTTTTTCATTTCCACGGACAATATGCATTCAGTGAGCCACAAATTTAGTACAGGGCTACTTTACAAAAACACGCTGAACTTACGAACATCCTTTGTTTTTATGATTAGAAACACATTCATGGAAGCTGAATAAATCCACAGGCCGCATCTCAATGATGGCATGAAACTCGGAACTTCAGAAGGAAATCTGCTGCTTAAAAGATCCACCCACACAAACATTGTGGGAGAGATCGAGAGGCCAACAAAGGGCTGAATCATAGTTTACCAATCTCAGCTTTTGTTTTCCTATCAGTGGAATTTCACAGTGAATTATAGGCGCAAAATCAAAGTCAGGCACTGCCTCTGGCTGTCATGCCTTGCCTTCTGACTGCTCTTGTAAACCTGCATACAATCTTTTTCAACACCAGTTGTGGGTCAGCAATTTTTTAATTTGAATGCCATGGCATAGCATTTGACCCTTCATAACATCCAAGGCAGGCACAGTGAAGAATAGGGACTTGTCTTTGGAGGATTCCTGAGAAACATGCTTGTTTTCTTTGGCCAGTGCATCCACTGAGTGACTTCACAGAAGGCTGGGAAGTCTCTCTGTTAATACAAACATATAGATGGAGACTTCATTTTTCTAAAATGCGCTGATGCTAGATGACATTTGTTAAAGGATTTTTTATTGTAATGTTTTTTTTTTTACTTCAGTGTTTGTCACTGTCTAGCCAATGACTGGTTCCAAAACCCCACCTCAGAGAATATATTTAAGGAAGTATGTGCCATTTTCCTGAACTTTACAGTCATGCTAAAAAAAACTTATCTTAATACTTCTTTGTTCTTTGTTGGGATGAAGGGTCGTTTATGCTGACTTATTTTTCCATAGAGTTCAATAGGAAAATGAGTCAGGAGAAACAACCCTTAAAGTGATCCATCTATATCTACTGCATATCTGGCAGCAGAGTGATGGTTTGATACCTCAGACCCTTGATGACTTACAGCCATTTAGCCAACCATGGGTTCCATACTATTCCAATGTAATTTACAGCTTAATCTAGTCCCGAATTCCCATTGAGATCCATTCAAATGCAGAGGTTATAGTATCGCTTGTAAGAGTACCTGAAAATGAGATATCAAGAGTCTTTGGATATCCTTTTATACCCAGTCATGATAGCCTGTTTACTTGTGGAATGTTCCAAACAGGTGTTTCTTGAACTTCTCAGTCTTTTTTTTGCCCCTGTCCCAACTTTTTTGGAACGTGTTACAGGCATCAAATTCAGAATTAGCGTATATTTACAAAAATCAATAAAGTTGATAAGGTAAAACATTAAATATCTTTTCTTTCTACTGTTTTCAATTAAATATATGTAAAAGATAATTAACAAATCACTGCTTTCTGCTTTTATGTGCATTTTACATACTGTCCCAACTTATTTGGAATTGGGGTTTGTATATAATTCCGGTTTGCTTAGTTTTCAAGAAATTGTATTATTATTTGACATCCCAAAATCATCTTTTTTTTGCACGTCAGACTGCGATCAGCTTGTCAATCTTACGGAGTTCCATGGGGAACAGGGATCAAAATGCATCCGGTGTGATGGAGGGGAAAGGGTCGGAGAACCAAACACGACAGAACAGGGATCTAAAAGCTATCCACTAAGGTGGAGTAACCACAAGTTTCAGGAAACACAGGAAACACAAACAGAAAAGAAAAGTATTCCTACGGGAGCTAACCCCCGGCGTATAAGCCAACAGAAAACACCCAGAAAAGAGGGTGTCTTAACAGACAGCTAAGAGAAAGAAAACCTCCAGCTCAATGCAAAATAAATTTAGCTACTATAAAAGGAGGGACAGGAGAAAAAGGTAACAAAGGTTAAAGCCTCAATGAGGACTGGGAGAAAACCAAGGGAAGAAACTCTCTGAGAAAAAGGATAAAGAAAACCCTAACGAAGAATCCTATAATGCTCAAATAAAAGGGAAGTTCAACGTATCTTTTCGTAATGACAGCAGAAAAGATAAGTTGTCTCCTACTAAGTTTCAGAACCGAAATTACCAGCTAGAGCGTAACCAGAGTTTACACAGAAGCACGAATCAGAGGAAACGCCCTGCTTATATAATGGCACGCGCCTGAAACCAATCAAGACTAATAGGTCTCTAGAGGAAAAGAAAAAAAGACGCGAGTGCCCAAAAGTCACCACAACCGGCAGAAAAGTACAAGAAGGCTTAAAACCATGACATGCGGTTATTGACTGGATCCTTAATTCTCCATCTAGAGGTCTTGTATCACTCTTGTATTCTCACCTCTTAACCTATATACATAAAAAAAACATAATTTGTGGGAGAAGGAATTACTCTCGGCTGATACTGATAAGACTAGGGTGAATGTGTGGGAGAATATATGTTGCTCTTCAAAAAATCCAAATCACCAATTAATTCACTTTAAACTTTGTCACAGGTTATATTGGACACCACATAAGCTATATCTCACAAAAATAGCTTCCAATCCTTTCTGTACTTTCTGCCCCCAACAACAGATTGGTACATTTCGACATAATATGCTATGGGATTGTTAAGTTTGAATATATGTGATCTTGTAACATCATTGACAAAGCCTAATAAAAATTTGATCACAAAAAAAGTATCCTTTACTGTATGTATAGTATAAGGTTTTTAGAACATATTCTACTCTCCTTCCACTGAAAGATTAAACCCACATGGACGTGTTTCAGTCCAAAATGGGTCTGTACATTTTATCCCTTTTGGAGATTTTGGAGCTAAAAGACAGGATGAAGAACCAGCCAGGCTGACCTGAAAACAATGTGCACTCTTCCATAGACGGTCTCTTAGGTTTGTGAGTCTCCTTTGGGAGCAGCAACCCAAAGGTAAATGATCTGAAACAAAAGCCTTTGCAAAGGTGTGTGGATTGAGAGTGCATCATTAATTTAGAAACTTCCCTGAAGCCATGGGGGCCATTAAAAATGATTCTGCCACATTCATTAGAAAGAGAATTAGAAATGAATTAAACACAAACAAACAAATCAAAAGAATGGAAATGCAGGATGCTCAACTAGTGCTGTTTCAAAATAAAGATGGAACAATCTTCACAAAAGGCCTTCCAACTGTCATACCCAGCTTGAATTTTTAATTCAAAAACTTTATGGCTGGACTTGTATCCTTTTCCTCTTCAGGATCACAATTTAGTCTGTGTGGGCTGGGGTGTGGGGTCGGTCAGTGACATTTTGAAGCTCCCGGAACCGACACGTAACCCCCATACACTGAAAACCACATCCATTCATAATCCGCAATACACAGATCCATCACAGGGATGTAATAATGCATACACATTATGTATAACGTAAAAAAAACAATGCTATTGAGTTCTGTGCCATTGTAAGATTGTAAAGAAAGTAGGGGGAATTATTAAACAGTCTCATGTGTCTCAGAAATTCAGTCGCCTTTTACACTTACCATGATACAAGACACTGTAAGGGGTGAAAGTAAAAACAAATCTGACCAGATTCCAGTGTTTTAAAGGAGCTATATGTAACAAATTTACTGTACTAAATCATAAAATGACCATGATATGTCATTAATAATTAAGGAAACATCCGAATTAGAGCCCTATCTACTGCATCCTGTTTATTGTATACTACCATACGGTGTACTGCTTACTGCATACTGTTTAGTGACATGCAGTATGCGGAAAATATCCTCCATACTATTATCAGTGAAAACCCGTATATCATCCGGGGATTTAAGTACTCTACATTTAGAGAACATTTTGCCTACTTAAAGGAGCTATATGTAACACATTTACTGTACTAAATCATAAAATGACCATGATATGTCATCAGAGATTAAGGAAATATGCTAAGTCGAAATACTGGCTTCTCCGACAACAATGCTACAGCCAGCATGTTCTCCTTTGAAATTTCCATTCCGGGTCGGAACGTCTGTATTTGTTTTGGCCTGTGTGATTCACTATTCTCTGAGTTGACTCCACCCACTTCCCATTACGAACAACCAGATGTACTCCGGCACTCCGACAGCCGATTTACGAATGCCTAAGCTAAGTTCAACATCGTTTTCATTTAGCTAGCTAGCTAAAGATTTAAATATATATATGTATATAGTTACTAGCTAAACATACCACTAACGTTAGCTTATATCTGTGTGACCGTAAACATAGCCAGCCATGCATCTAGCTAACATTGACAGAGTTATAAAAAATCCACATGAGCTGGTTTATAATTTGCAAACAATAAATAAATTGCAAACTTATACATTAGCTGATAAATTTACAGTGTAGGACTCGTCGTCGCTTGTCATTGTCAAAATAGAATAAGCTTGTCTCAAAATATAATGTTGCGCTTGGCTCGTCTTGCGCTCGTGTTCGTTCACTGTCCTCAACCTGGAAACCCGCGTGAGCTTCGAGTCTGGGGAGGAGGGGGAGGGCAGAGACAACTTTCTCCAATATTGTGAATTTGGACTGCAGTACCCATTTTAAACGCTCGGTGTCAATGTTACATATAACTCCTTTAAAATCCTGTATGGCAGTGCTTTCAGCTGAGGCCTTCCTCTCTTCCCAGATACTTTTATTACCTCCGCAGAGGAGGTAATGTTTTCACCTGCATCTTTGTGTTTGTGTGTTCATCTGTTAACAAGATATCTCAAAAAGTTATGCACGGATTTGCACCAAATTTGGTGTGAAGGTTGGGCAGAGAAAAAACTGACTGAAAAGCTGTATAACCTCAGAACGGATTCACATAACACCACCAAACTTTGATCAAAGGTTTGTCATGGGTCAAGGAAGAACTGATGAACTTCGGACAACAATTGGCTAAAAGGGGGTGTGGCTGTGGGGGTGGCCTATTCACAAAAACCCACATAACCTCATAACGGATTCACGCAACAACACACAACTTTCATTAATGTCTTTGGTAGACTTATGGGATGTTGTTAGTGCTCTACTGAGCACATTTTCTAGTTGTCACTCATTTTTGTCCTGCACATATCTGCACTTCAGTGTCTATTTCTTAATGGTTCAGAAAATTTATTAAGTGGCATATCAATGAAGCTAAGGTGCAGGGAAAGTCATAGTCCAGTTTTAACACTGCATCTGTGTTCTCTTTTGTTGTCAGTCATCATAAGGGACAGCATCCAGTAAGGACTAGGATTGCTCTATAGAGGCCTCTTAAGGATGGTTTGAAGTGACAATTATGCAGCTGTACCTTGTACCCTGTGATGGTGCTGACATGCCGCCGGGGCATTCTCCACCTGACGCCGAAGGCCGTGCAATTCACCGTCTCCAGCTGGATGTCCAGGGGTGGACTGAGACGATCTGCAGCACAAGAAGCAGAGAGACACATCAGACGTGGCAAGTGATTGCAAAATGGCAGCCAAAGCATGCTTAATGAGATGCCGCAATGGCAGAAATGCAAGGGCATAAAACAAGGTGCCCTGCACACACTCTAAAACTTTTAAAAACGATACTTTTTTTGTGAAAGCTTTCTTTAATTGCTGCCTAGAAATTCATGTCATAATTGAGTGTGCTGTTGAATTCCAGAATGAAAAATGGAAAAACACATTAATTCACAACACAAAAGCATGTGTCACACACTCACACACACAAAGCTCTGTTGGTTACAATGACAGCGCAGACTTTGTCTTAGGTTCGGGCTTTGTGCAAACCCAGACAGCAGTGGCTTATTTCTGCTTAAAGATGATACTTAGTGCACTCCTCTTGTTATTGTTTTTGGTGCCTGGTTCTTCTCTTCAACCGTTCGCTCCTTTTATTCCCAGAGGTAATGGGCATATTGCCATTTTAGAGAAACTTTTTTTTTCGAGCTTCACTAAAAATCGAGTCTTAGCACCAAGGGAGGAGAAAGCCGATTGTGGTTGCCATTGCCCATGAGAGATCAATGGAGGACAGGCAGATAATCCCGACTCAGAGAAAGTGCTGCGAACTGCCGTCTTAGTTTCCAGCTCCCCGGTGCGGTCCAGGCCGTAAATCGCTCTGGTAACTTTATTGATCACGAAACCCAAGCGGGCAGATGTTGTGGCTCCGCGGCAACTCGCGTAATGGGCTGAAATGGCGATCTGCCGTTAACACTTGGTCGGGTCGGGGTGGCGAGGCGGGAATGGCTTCTCGCTGTGCACGGTCAAATCGCGACCAGCCCTTGAAAGCAGTTACTGTTTGAAGCGAAACTTTAAGAGCAGGCTCTGCGGCGTGCTCTGCATGCTATCCATCGCTGTCAGCTGGGGTCTGCATGTCCTGAGGGGTGGAGGCCTGCAAATTGGCTGTAACAGTGATAGATTTAAGGGCTCTAATTACATGGACCCAAGCCACCAACATTTGAATGAGAATGTTACACTCTATTTTGGGATAGATAGAACGTTATCTATATGCTTTAATTAAGTTGGGAGAAAGAGACAGTCAAAGCAAAATGGAAATAAAATGTATTCTATTGAAGTTTCACCATTGTACATGAAACTGATTTAATACTGGGGAGTAGTGATAGCCGCAATGGAATAACCTTTTCATACAGTATATCAGCACTGTCAATGGCCAAAAAGCAACTTATTTTTAAAATGACAAGCGGTAACTAAAACTTGCAGTTTCATGATTCGCAAATCAGTTTGTGCGTTTGGAAATCCAAACTTATGCTTGACTATTTGTGTGAGTGGTACACTGAGATCTGTTAGGCTGAGAACCGATTCTATTTTTCTTAGCCCACCCACTGGGAATATGATCAAGCTGTCACAGGTTGAAAGATCTGCCAGCACTGGCTTCACAAGAACCAGCAGAGGAAAATAAAGCAACCAAAATTACTAATTTCAGAAGCAGTGATATTTCATTTAAATGAGTAGCAACCAATTCAACGGATGATGGTGCATAACAACAGATGTTGGAATGACAACAATAGCATGATGGGCACCTGCCAGCTCTTGCGAGGGTTTTTTTTTGCTACAGTAATCAAAGCAGTCGTGTTTAATCATTCATTTCTTTCTATTCTGTGCACACTGATATGTGACCCTGCCCTTGGTGTCCCAACCTGCAACCCAACCTGGTTTCTGCAAGTACCGAATATGTTTCTTGTTCAGCCTGCAGCTCATGCTTGTAGACCCGGACACATTTTCTTGCCAATTTGTTTGTAGATTTTTTTAATGATTATTGTTAAGTTGAATGTTATTGTTGGGGAAGTAAGGATTAAGTAAACTGTTTATTTTCTGAATCCAGCAACAGTCAGTGAACCTTGTACAATGTTCAGCACTGAATACTGAACACAAGTGCAGGGGAGGCCCTAAGCATAGGCGGTACACCTAAGTAGTCGTCTAGGGTGCCATTATAGAGGGTTAGGGGTTAGGGTTAGGAGGGGGCATCAAGCCAGGATTTTCTTTTTGTGGTGGGATATATTTTGATATAATACAAAATGCATGTTTTGAGAATTTGAAAAATAAAAGTTAGTTATGCCCCATCACTGCGCCCCCTTTCATCGCTTTTTGGTTTTGCCCAGCTGTGTTGTCGTGTGCTCGCTGAGTAGGCTTGTGCCATCGTGTGCAAGGCAGCATCGTCCCATCTAGCCCTCTAGCCATCGCCGATGGTCGATTCTATCGAGGGGTGCGCGGGGGCGGGGCTATTGAACAGCTGGCCTTTTACTTACTTATTATGGCATACCATTGCTAATTGTATTCACTATTTTGTCCAGATATAATAAAGAATAATATACAACAGATTTCACGTCTATTCTATATTAGCTAGTAGAGGCTATTTATCTGACCTGGCCACTGTCCAACGAGACGGTCAGCATCACGGTCAGCGCTCAGGAGCTATAGTTTCCCTAAGCCTTTCTGCGCCCTCGTCTGTCTTATAGCAATTTGTTTAATTTTACTAATTTCATTTCATTTTGTGAAGAAGCTAGACTAGCAGTCATCACATTCATTATTATTTTTGTCTTGTAGTGAGCGATTCACAAGATCCCCTTTATGCCGCGTGCCATCCTGCACAGTCTATCTCCATCTCCATCACGTAACTTCTCTCACTTAGCACTATCGGGTTAGACCTTTTTAGCTAACCTAATGTAATCAAAAATACATAATAATTTACCCTGAAACTAATTATTTTTATTGATAATCAGAAACTATTTATAGCCTAAACCTATGAAATAAAGAGACAACAAGACCTATTATAGGCTTACGTTTGACTGAGATTTTTTTTCGTTATCGGGGACTTTTTTCACTGATTAAATGGTTAAGCTAGGCTATATTACATTGTAAATTACATTATTCACTATTCTACATAAACCTGTTGAATCAATTTGAGATTATAGCCTCAACTCCTAAATCGTTTCAATGTTTTGCTTGAGCGACGAAGACATTCCGTGTATCAATATAGGAATATAGCGGCCACCTTTTCATCCAATCTAGTTTATTTCTCTGATAACATCTTTCATTAGTCTACAGTCAGATTGTACAATATTAGGCTATATTTGTTTCCATGCCCCGAGTCCGACACCGGTAAGCTTGTTGTGCTGTTAGAAAGGCTGTTGAGGGATATATGGCTACAGCTCACCACTCCGTAGCCTAAGCCTACACTCAGTTAGAGACTGAACAATAGTTTATCAATAGCATTATTGAATACGAAATATAATTTGTTTAATTAGGCCTGAATTCAATTATATAGTTAGTTGCACTGTGGTCTAACAGAAGGTAGGCTATCAGCGTGATTTTGCTCAATTCAGGTAAATTATGGCGCCATTGTGCTGCATAGGCGATCACATTTCAAAGAGGCAGACAACACGTTACATTGTAAATGCATGGTAGAGTAGAAAATTTATTAAAAACACAGAATGAGAGGCAAAATTTTTATTTTAAGAATAAAAAAAAGAAAAATCATCCAGGCATCGACAAAGATAGCCATCGCCGATGGGTTCAACCATTGTCAATAGTTGATTCCATCGACCATCGTCCCAAGCCTACCGCTGAGTAGGGGTGGGAATCGAGAACCGGTTCCAAGTTGTCCGGTTCCTCGGAATCGTACGCATTTTAGCTTATCGATTCTCTTATCGATTCCAGCATGTATTCCCGACAGCTACTGGAACTATGCATAGCAAAACAACGTCACGTCATGCGCTCTGACATTTTTCATTCCGTCAGCACTATGGCAGACTCGAGAAAAAAGCGCTCGGTAGCCTGGCTACATTTTACACAGAAAAATGACCAGGCTATTTATAACATTTGTAAATGTTCAATTTCAAGCACAGGTGGAAACACCAGTAATATGCTCAAACATTTATCCACACAACATGGGTTGAAATTCCAAGCGTGCCGTGTTTTTGACCGTCTACAGGCACCACAGAACTATATAAGAATATATACAGATCCTTTCCAAAAAATTAGAATATCATGGAAAAGTTGTTTTTTTACATAATTCCATTCAAAAAGTGAAACTTTCATAGATTATAGATTCATTACACACAAAGTGAAATATTTCTAGCCTTTATTTGTTTCATTTTTCATAATTTTGGCTTACAGCTCCAGAAAACCCCCAAAACAGTATTTTAAGAAATTAGAATAGTGTGTCGAAAATCAGCATTTACTTCAGTTATTTCAGAGAATGAATGGTTTAGACTGAGTGTCACACTCTGTACGTGGTGGTTTTTGAAGCACTGACTCCAGCCTCAGTCCACTCCCTCTGCATCTCCACCAAATTTTGGAATCGTCTTTGCTTGACAATCCGCTGAAGCCTACGGTCATCTCTTTTCTCTTGTGCACCTTCTCCTGCCACATTTTTCCCTTCCACTAAACTTTCTATTGATATGCTTGGACACTGCACTCTGTGAACAGCCAGCCTCCTTATCGATGACCTTTTGTGGCTTACCCATCTTCTGGAGGGTGTCAATGATGGTCTTCTGGCCAATTGTCAAGTCTGCAGTCTTCCCCATACTGAACCAAACTGAGATACCTGTCCAATTTAACGACACATCTGTAGAAAAACTTTGCAGGTGTTTTGAGTAAATTAGATGATTAGAGTGTGACACTCAGTCTAAAACATGACGTTGAGAAGGGCAATCTGATTTCTGAATTAGAAAGCGTCACCAAGTCAGCCATAACTGCAGATGGATGGACCAGCTTTAGTCAGGACAACTACCTGACAGTGACACTGCACTACACTAGGAAGGGTCAGATCCAAGAAAATGTTCTCAAAACAAAAGCAGTGTATGAGGCGCAGACAGGGGAAGTCGTAGCCCAGGAGATAGAGGGGATTCTGGAGGAGTTTGGAGTCAGGAATAAAGTTATGGCAGCCACCGTAGATAATGCAGCTAACATGGATGTGGCAGTGAGGAGGCTTCACCTCATCAAGTTAGGATGTTTTGCCCATACATTGAACTTGGCAGCTCAGAAGATTTACACCAGTAATGCTGTGTCCAATTGGGCCACACGGATACGCTCTGTCGTTGTGTGGATGAAAATAAGTCACATGGCAAAAGTTGTTCTCCAGAAGAAGCAGCGACTTCTCAGTAAGAATACATTTCAATACTACTTTCATTTAAATGATATAATACAATTAACATAATATTATGATAAATAAATGAACAGATGATGGTCAATATAAATGATAATGTGATAATATGATATTTTGTTATTTACGTACATGTGCTCTTGCTCATAGATGTGTTTTTTTCAGACCTGCCCCAGCACATGCTCATGCTGGATGTGAAAACAAGGTGGAATTCTCTCTATTTAATGATAGAGCGATTCTTTGAGCAGTTCCCCGCCATTCAGGCTGCAGTCATGGATCCCCAGCTAAAGAAGTCAATTGAGAAAGAGAAGTAAGATGGTGGATTAGTCCAGTCATCATCACTCATCATACAGAATAATTGTTTGCTTACTTATGCTATATAATATTTAATTATTATTTACTATTAGTTATCGAGTTATAGATAGTCTAGATACTTCATTGCCGCACATGCGCCGTGGGCCTGTACAAGATCTGTGACTGTGATTGTTCCTTTTTAAAATTAAGGATGATGAGGTACAGACCTTTCTTGAGGAGGCCACAGTGATGGATCCCCGATTCAAGTCAAAAATGAATAGGGATGCGGATGCCATATGGGACAGGGTGAGCACTGCAGCAGTGGCAGCGAATACCACAGTGGCAGAAGAGGTATTTGAATTTGACAATCCCTTTGATTGCAGCATATTTATATTGAGACCTTTAAGCTACTGGTTCCATTGTAATTATTTGGAAAATTTCTTATCTCAAGCTGTTAGACTCAGAGCAACAGACACAGAAATCTATGTAATCTTAGCTCATTATGATGATCATATATGGCATGGATTAAAATATTAAACTTCACACTAAGCCTTTTTATTATGGACTATATGATTTCTTGGTGCAACTGTTTGCAGAGGAGGACAGCGAGCTGCAGGCAGCACATCAGACCACCCTGTCCATCCCTGAGAGGGTGGATCAAGAAGTCCAGCTCTACAGAGGCCTGCCTTCCATCTCTGTGTCAGCGGACCCTGCTCAATGGTGGTGGCAAAAGAGAGACACTCTACCTCTCCTGTCAGATTTTGCCCAAAAATTCTTGTGTGTTCAGGCATCCTCCACCCCATCGGAGAGGGTGTTCTCGACAGCTGGAGACACCATTAGCCCAGAGAGATCCCGGATCCTCCCAGAAAAAGCAGATATGCTTATTTTTCTTCAGAAGAATTGTTGATTTAGTTGTATTTATTTTAGTAATATTATGTTCCAGAAGACAGTGTTATGAGGCAGACAGGTTCAGGTATTTTCTTTGAAAGATACTATAATTTATTTAAATGTTATTTTGTACCGTAGTGTAGTGTCTGTGTTCAGGAACACCTTGTTATTTTTTTTAATTTAGCCATCTTATTGTAAATGTTCTGAAGGCATTAAAAACCATAAGTTATCACCAAATGTTGTTTAACACTTTTTTACCCACTTCATTCCTAGTCATTACAGAAGTTCTACAAATTCATGTTATTTTAACACCCAAATACCTGAAATAAATTCATATATTATTAATGTGCAATAATTAATTGCTTTTCAGTAGAAAAGTACAAATGAGGAAAAGAAAACAAATTGAGTGTCCTGTAATAGTTGGTCTTTTAATAGCCCCGGGAACTAATCATATTTAAGTTCTGATAATGCAGAAACCAACGCAAATGTTACGGTGCAGCTTTAAGAAACACGCCTAGGAGTGTAACTAACTCATAAGTAAAGTTTGCTTTACTTATGAATGCTTTATACTTTATAAATATTGTGTCATTGAATCCATTTTAGATGACCACCCAATAGTAATAGTTGGTCTTTTAATAGCCTGGGAGCAAATAATATTTAAGGAATCGATAAAGAATCGGATCAATAAGCGGAATCGATAATGGCATCGGTATCAATAAAATCTAATGATTCCCATCCCCTGAGTAGCCAATACCGTCCACTGTACCGTCAAATCACTTCTGGTTTAACCCAAGTAGAATCTTCTCTTCCATAGGTGACCTATGTGAATGCGTGGGTTTGACGTTCAAATTTAAAAATGTGTTCAAAGCATAGCTATAGCGGCAAAGGCTGTTACTTGCTTTCAGTTAGCTAGCTAAAAAGGAAGAGCAAATATCTGAGCGGTGCTCAAAAAAGACAACTAGCCTTGAACAAATGCAGAGCTGAATAAAACTAAGCTACCGAAAATATTGTAACGTTAGCCGTGGCTCGCAGTTAGTTAGCCACTGGGGAGCTAGCTAAGTTAGGTGTGTGTCGTTTGTCTTTGTGTTTTGTGTTGTGGAGTAGCTAGCTAGCCACTGTGCCCAGAGCAGTGTAAAAGGGCTCGCTGCCCATGTTTTAGGGCAGACCATTTAATGTCATTCCTACTGAAACCCTGTGCTTGCAAATAAACCAGAATGTGCCTTGTTCAAGATCGGCAAGAAACTGTTACAATATCATCACTCTGGTCACTGCTAAATCAAGTCGGAGAGTGAGTAAAGTTAGCTAGTTTATTTCTCAAGATGACGAGTAAAAAGTCTCCCAATGGTGCCCAAAAAACACTGCAAAAAACATTATTTGAACAAGCTAAGTCAAAGCAAAAAAATTACTGACTCTTACTGACCAGTAAGAGGCAGCGAAGCTTCGACATTGACGAAATGCAATAGCAGGTAATTTTGCCGACATACAGTTGAAGTCGGATGTTTACATACACTTAGGTTGAAGTCATTAAAACTCATTTTTAACCACTCCACAGATTTCATATTAGCAAACTATAGTGTTGGCAAGTTTACTTGTTGACACAAGTAATTTTTCCAACAATTGTTTACAGACAGATTATTTCACTTTTAATTCACTATATCACAATTCCAGTGGGTCAGATGTTTACATACACTAAGTTGACTGTGCCTTTAAACAGCTTGGAAAATTCCAGAAAATGATGTCATGGCTTTAGAAAATTCTGATAGGCTAATTGACATTATTTGAGTCAATTGGAGGTGTACCTGTGGATGTATTTTAAGGCCTACCTTCAAACTCTGTGCCTCTTTGCTTGACATCATGGGAAAATATTTAAAAAAGAAAATTGTGGACCTCCACAAGTCTAGTTCATCCTTGGGAGCCATTTCCAAATGCCTGAAGGTACCACGTTCATCTGTACAAACAATAGTACGCAAGTATAAACACCATGGGACCACACAGCCGTCATACCGCTCAGGAAGGAGACGCGTTCTGTCTGCTAGAGATGAATGTGCTTTGCTGCGAAAAGTGCAAATCAATCCCAGAACAACAGCAAAGGACCTTGTGAAGATGCTGGAGGGAACAGGTACAAAAGTATCTATATCCACAGTAAAACAAGTCCTATATCAACATAACCTGAAAGGCTGCTCAGCAAGGAAGAAGCCACTACTCCAAAACTGCCATAAAAAGCCAGACTACAGTTTGTAACTACACAAGGGGACAAAAATCTTACTTTTTGGAGAAATGTCCTCTGGTCTGATGAAACAAAAATGTAACTGTTTGGCCATAATGACCATCGTTATGTTTGGAGGAAAAAGGGTGAGGCTTGCAAGCCGAAGAACACCATCCCAACCATGAAGCACGGGGGTGGCAGCATCATGTTGTGGGGGTGCTTTGCTGCAGCAGGGACTGGTGTACTTCATAAAATAGATGGCATCATGAGGAAGGAAAATTATGTGGATATATTGAAGCAACATCTCAAGACATCAGCCAGGAAGTTAAAGCTTGGTCGCACAGTGCACCCAAAGCAAATAAAATATATATTCTCTATTCTATATTCTTTGTGGAAGTATGCCGGCGGAGCGATACTTTACGTTACCTACGAATGTAGTGCCGGCAACAACAAAGAAGAGCAACAAGTTGCAATGGCCACGTTCGCTCCGCCGCCGTACTAGCACAGAGAATATAGGTCAGCACAAAGTAAAGGATTCAACGATAGTTTGACTTAAAAAATGATGGTATAAACACTCAAAATAACCCCGATAGACTGTCGTCGTATTTTATTTGCTTTGGGTGCACTGCGGAGTGTTTAAGTGCATTTGGTAGTGGATGCTACCTGCTACCATAGAGTTGCGCTAGCATTAGCAACGTGTGTATGCCCAAAAGAAGGGACAGCATGGAATTAGCTGAAAATGGTTTCCATCAATCAACTACATCATGGGTAAGTCGTAATTGAGACATTATGTCCAAAATTCCGAACTATCCCTTTAAGGACAACAAAGTCAAGGTATTGGCGTGGCGATCACAAAGTTCTGACCTCAATCCAATCGAAAATTTGTGGGCAGAACTGAAAAAGCGTGTGCAAGCAAGGAGGCCTACAAACCTGACTCAGTTACACCAGTTCTGTCAGGAGGAATGGGCCAAAATTCCAGAAACTTAATGTGAGAAACTAGTGAAAGGCTACCCAAAACATTTGACCCAAGTTAAACAATTTAAAGGCAATGCTACCAAATACTAACATAGTGTATGTAAACTTCTGACCCACTGGGAATGAGATGAAAGAGATAAAAGCTGAAATAAATCATTCTCTCTACTATTATTCTGACATTTCACATTCTTAAAATAAAGTTGCGATCCTAACTGACCTAAGACAGGGAATGTTCACTAGGATTAATTGTGAAAGGAATTCAGGAATTGTGAAAAACTGAGTTTAAATGGATTTGGCTAAGGTGTATGTAAAGTTTCGAGCTACCTCTGTGGCAACAGCTTGCAGCCTCCATACAGATTCTAGCTGTCCTCACAGTTTCCAGTTAATCTATTTCTGTGACAGTGAGGCTGGAATGTAAGGAGAATAAAACAGGCTCAATTAAAGATCTTGTTTGACCGGTTGTATTTAAAGCATGAGTCCCATCTGCCCAGTTTTCCTGATGTTGCCACGGCATCTAAACTCTTTTTAACAATTCCTGCGACGGTGGCTTCCGCAGAGATCATTTTCAAAACTAAGAGAAACCAAAAAACTGCTACGCCACTTCAACCGTAGTCCTCATACTTTCGGTATGCTCCTAGTTCAGTCATAATAGGCACTACTGGAAGGAAGCCGCCTCCTTCAAATACATTAAAGTTATATTGAAAAATGCATACCATTTTGAAACAGACCCACCTTGAGCACAGGGGCAATCCTTCTAAAAAATTAACGAAATACTTAGCTACTGTTTGCAGCCTTGGAGGCAGCAGGTGCCTGCCGGTAGTCACTGAGGGAAGTAAAGTACCTTAGGCACCTCTGTAGCGAGTAGTGAGCATAGGAGCAAGCGACAAGATAGCCTCTCCTGCACAAACACTCGTTTTAAAACATAAATATAGGTGGAGCTAGTGTCATTATGCTGAAGGCAATGACAGGTAGTTTGAACCACAGCTTGACACACATTAACGTTAGCTAGCTTACTTAGTAGCCTAAGCAGTATGAAGAACGCAGAAGTTACGGCTCCGATTTGGATACAGCCTAAGCTCGTTATAGAAGTTCACAGAACCGTAGCCTGAAACCTGCTGTGATTTGTCAGTAATGTAGGCATTAGCAAAAGAATTTCTTAAAATCTGATTGGTGGAGTAGACTCAGTTAAAAAACGCAAAAAAGGCGAAGGGGTAGTCAGCGAGGGGAAACCAATGCCGTGTCTGTCACTGTTCTGAGTAGGGACACATCGTAAATCAAGCTAGCTATAGTTATTTTATTATAATGACAGAAAATTACATTGACACGTTGTTTCCTAAATGTATTTTGGCAAAATTAACCAGACAGTACTCGAGTGCTGTCCTCACGCGGTTGCAGAGTGGACAAATGATCCAACTCAGTGGCCTCCGGTATCATTCCCTGACATCTTCTTCTGACAATCCCCCGGTAAGGAATACTACATTAGACTACATTATGATCCAGTGGCGTACCATCAGCAGTAAAATAGGCCTTCTGTAACCTTACCTTATACAGATATTAATCTCAACCTGTTTCCATTTATAGTTCTTAATTATCAACCAAGCAATTAACTGAATAACAAACATCAATGAATAGAGCAAGTTTTTCTCTTCTAGCATTTTTCTTTGTGTCATAAAATTATTATTATATATGCAGTGGTGGAAATGGCCAGGTTTTATTGGGGGACCCTGCTCCTGCTAGGGGGGTTCTTTTTGCGAAAACACCTCTAAATCCTTGATTCTGGTGAATTTTTACACTTGAATTTACCTTAGAATAATCAAAAAAATGCTTTTACATTCATTGATCAATGCTTGAGTGTAGTGCATTTTGTGCATTATTTTTTTATGTGGGTGGATTTTTTTGTTGTTGGTTAAAATAAGAGATGAATGCTCAACTATCTGCTCAACTCGTCTGTGTCTCGTCCTTTTTTAACTGAAATAAATTGCTGCTTTAATTGGTGCTGAATTTGGTCTGGCCCCTCATCTGACACCTGACTGGATATGGGTAAAACTGCCAAGGCAAAAACCCTTCCAATAAAGCCTGCAGGATCTCAGAGGCACACAAGCTTCCCCATGAATGACAAGGTAACCGCACATGGGGAAGACCTACAGTATCTTGCCCTACACTTTGTATTTACTAATGTCCTCTGTCCCCTTGATTGGACTCTCTAATGCCTTGCCCTATGCTTTCCCTAATCTAAACAGCCACAGCAGTAGCTCAACAGGGAATCACCAGTAATTCACCCACAAAAACAATGTTTCATTGCAATTATTATAAACCTCAGTCATTTCGTAAAATCGTCAAAATCGTATTTTTATGAAGACCAGCCCAGTTTATCATTAAAAACACAATGATTTGCGAATGAATGGAACAACGAAAATTATGTCACGACGTCAGACAGGGGCGGTGCCTGAAAATTTTGTTTTGGGGTGCTAAGATGGTGCTTTATAGTTGTGTGTGAGTGCTCATGAAATTTAGACACCATGGAGTTAAGTGACACACGCGAGTGACCGCAGATAACCTCGCACAGACCATGGGCAGCTATTTATATTGTAGCCAGCTATTGCAGCGCTAATAACAAGCATGTATGCATTGATTTAGCTTAGATTATGTACTGCCATCTCACACTCAAAACAAATACAATGACCCAGACATTCAGAGAATACTGGCAGCATGACAGATATAAAGAAGTTATTTACAAAGGTGAAACAGCTTAAAGAAAAGCCCCAGAATTCCAATGCAGGATTGGAGTGTCACCGCTTGCGAAAACAACAGGCTGTGAAGTTGCACTGCAGGGCAATAAAATGGCAGGATGCTACTAGCAGTACACATTGTTTAATAACCGTCATCTTGCCACAGTCACAGACAATAAAATGCACCGTTTCTACAGTAACGTTAGCCTACCAGATGTAGGCCTACTTTCGGTTTATTAGGCTAGACACATTTTTCTTTTTCTTTTTTACAAAATATGATACGCCAAAACGTTAAACATGTTTCAGGAATCAAATATCCTACCTGGCTATGACGCTACTACTGGCGTTAGACATCATTGCATTGATTCATAAGAGAATAAATTGATATTTTAGGAGTTAAATAGAAGCATGTCACCTAGGTTTGAGGACATTTTAAAGCAAACAACTACTTGTATTATCGAGTTTCCTGACAGCTTTCAGCAGCATACCTGTTTGCATAGTGATGAAAGCTCACTCGCTAGACTTTATTTTTTCAGGGGGACTCAGCACCACGCCCTCTCATTATTTGCCTGCAGGGGCTGTCATGTCTTTCAATTGATTTTAGGAGCCACTGTCTGGACTGAGGGTGCGATCAGCGCTGAAATGATATTGTTTGTTTCATGTACACACTTTAGAAAGAGTCTAAAACAGCTATAGGCGGTTTTACCCTATTAAAACCATTCAATATATTTCTACATTCTACATGTTCCGGCCCATTTCCACCACTGTATATATGTATTGATAGCTAGTGCACTGGAAAAAGCAGGGGTATAGCTACAGCATTAGACTTGTTTCCATTTATTTAGCTTGAGTAGCCTAACAATCAAACAATGAATTCGCTGAATAATCAAGACCAAAATGTAGCCTATGATGATTAAGAAATGACAATGATAAAGATAACTAACTTGAGATTGTTTAACAAGGACCAGGCAATAATCTGAATGTGTTAAAGAATGTAGCCCTAATTTTAAGACGGCACTCAAATTAGTCAAAGCAATTTAAATGTTAGAAAGCATATTTAAAGACTCTTAAGTGTCTCGAACTGTAAATTAAAAAAATAAATAAATAAATAAATTTACAATCTATGAAACATTGAACATTTAAACATGGAGCATTTAAAAGTGAAAATGTTCGCACGATAACACATCATCATAAATGTGGATATAGAAAAATGCAACAAGTTTATGATGCACAGAATGTTAATCTGAAAATATATGTAATAAATATAATGCTATCTCAAAATAAATTGGTAGCCTAATAATTTATTTATTGGTCTGGGTTATTAAGCGAATCAATTGTTTGATTGACAATCAGGCAAAGTAGACGGAAACAGTTTGAGAGTGATGATCCCTTAAAGGTAAGATTACAGAAGACCTATTTTAAAGCCGACAGTACGCCACTGTTATGATCCATGACCATGAAAAGTAGACTAATGTTAGCTAGCTGATATACGGTGATAATCGAACGGTTTCACTTTGAACATTCTTTTGTAGATGCAATATTAATGATTTTCTGGGCTAGTGCCGTTAGCTGTTGTTAGCCACGGGTTACTTGGCATTAAAGAAAGGTGCAAATCCGGGTTTTTAAATCTGTTTGCCATGCAGTAAGCCACACATAAGCTTTTTGCTATTTTGAATTGCAATGTTTTTAATATATTACTAGATAACTGGCCGCTTCATTGATTTCTTATGGAAACTAAAATTTTCGCCCTGGGGGTTGGGCCTGGGGTTTTTGTGGGCGTGCCCTCTCTTGCTGGCTGGATCTATAGGGCCAGCCCTGCACAAGTGGTATTGTGTGCTAAAACTCCTCACTTAACCTACATTTAAAATATATTTAATTATAATTTCATTTAATAATTATTATTGAAAATCACAATCATAAATTAAATCAACTGGTTTATTGATAGGTTTGTTGATAGGTTAGTCGAAAAATAACCTGGTGGAATCAACCAACAAGTCAAAACAAACTCTATATCAGGTCTTAATAATTTTATTCAGTGAAAAACCGGAGAAGTCAATTAGAGAGGGGGCTAAGCACTATGATATTATTATCAAAAGATTTGTGGTTTTAGCCTCTTTTTAACAAGAGCAAACATGAATATGTCCGGAAATAATTCAGCCTATTGAATACCTCTACAAGATGGAAATTTACTCCTGCTTTCAAGAACAGAAGTGATGGTTGTTGGCAATAATTGTTAAGTGTACCCAGTAGGGCATTCACGACTGCTGCATTTTAGTAGTCATCAACTACTCCCAAAAAGTAGTCAAATAGTCGATTAATTGCGGGAGATATCTCATATTTTTTTCACCCAATAACAATGATCAATTCTTATCAAAAAGGTCTCAAATACACCAGCGGGACCAACCTGGGGGTAGGTGAAATAGCAGAGTCCTCGACTGGCTCTGAGAGGCTGTTTACAAATATGATTGCCGCGATCTGATTGGACTAAACCCCCAGCAAACTTGTCTGAGCTGGAGATACTGTTTGACTGCAGTAACAACGCGACTGCTTTCTTGCAGGGATAGCGGGAGTCTTTCCTTCTCTAAATACCTTAAATTCTGTTTATTTAACATGGCATAACGTAGAAAATGATTGTTCAAACAAATCAGTTATGTCCACCTTCGGTCGTTAGAAGGCCATCTCAAAAGCTCTGAATAACCTACTATTATGCATTATGATTAGCCTACATGCTCAAACAGTTTGAAATACAAGATCAACTTCGGATATAACTTGTGAAACTACTGTAGCAATCTCGCCAATAAACACGAATGTCCACAGGTTGCATAAAGTTTATGAATGTATTGGTTTATTGAAATAAACATTATTAATAGTGAGTGACACATTGACACAGCGGAATGAGCTGTCGTAACGACACTATTCAGATTATTAACATACATTTTACCCAAATGGCTAGTGTAAAGAGAAAAATACAAATGGCTAGTGTAAACAGAAATGCAAAACTTACTCACCATAATGAAACGCCATAACGAAAGTGCATGGTGGTAAACGTTATTCCATGTGTGTGTACACTGTAGAGATGGCAATGTAAAGCAAAATATTTATCTGCCTAGGCTACTCGCTCTCGCCAAAGTCCTCCTCATTTATGATCCTCGTCCTGCGCTCCTGGTTAGCGTTCAAAAAGATAAGGGCATCCACATGAGCTGGGTGTAAGCTTGATCGCTGCCGGGTAATCGTGTTCCCGGCCAGGGAGAAAACCCTCTCACTTGGGGTACTGGTGGCTCGGACAGCCAGGTAGCTTTTGGCCAGCTTGGCCAGACGGGGGAACTGCTTCTCATTGCGTGCCCACCAACCAGAGGGTTGCTCATCGTGGGGATGCGGGTCATCTGGAGATATTCGTGTACCTCCTCTGGGCAGGTGTTGGCACACTATTTTACTGGCATAGTGAGGCCCAAACAGTTCCTCATAATCACTCTCGAGTCGTGTTTTTTTCTTCCCGGGCTCCTCTCCATTGTTGTTGTCCACGTTAATGTCTGTGGGTGCGTCATCGTATGCGCCACCTGCGGAGCAAATCACAGTCAGAATGCCGATATCGCCTATTTTAAGCATACACTACTGCGTAACTACAAGATAGAATTATTATACAATTATATTATCAGCTATTAAAATAACAGCTATTAAAATAGTGAATATATCTATAACTAATTTACCTGTAGCTGCAGGCTGGTCCGCCTCTCCATCTTGCAGTAGCTGAATCAGGTGGCTTTTAACCTCCACTCTGGTTTTCTCCGGGAGGAAATGGAGGTCTTTAAACCTGGGATCCAGTATGCAGGCCATGATAGGAACCGACCCTGCCAAGTCGTCTTCAGTGTCCAACTTGAACCTGGTTTTCAGCTGTTTTCGCACCGCGTTCTTAAAGTTGCGAGCTGCCACTACGTCAGATTCTTCAACTCTCAGCACCCCATCCTCCGCCATGTTGAGGATAACAGGGTAAATAAATGAGAGCCCAACGTGCATTTCCCCACACATTATTGTAGTTGCCTTTGCCAGAGGTCTCAGCACAGGCAGTAGCTGCTGGATCAGCTCCCATTGTGAGGCTCTCAGTGAGAGGGCTTTTCGTTTGGTGGATTTGGTGACAGTCTCATCTTCGAGTACGGCTTGGACAGGGATGTGCTGCTCGTGAAGTCGCTCCAGCATTGTAAAGGTTGAATTCCAACGCGTGGGACAGTCTGTCTGAAGCCTGTTCTCTTTGACATTGAGCTGGGCCTGCCGCTTCTTCAGCGCACAGGTTGCCACTGCCGAGTGGCGGAAATGACTTACCACTCGCCTCGCCGCATCGATGGCTTTCGCTACTTCAGGTAAATCCAGCCCTGCCTTTATTGCCAACTGCAATGTATGTCCAGTGCAGCCAAGGTCGTGGGAGAAATCTTCACACAAAGTCATCGCCAGGTTCATGCTGCTGGCATTATCGTGTATAACGCAGAACACTACCCCCCACTCTCTGATTGTGTCCGTCAGCCTTTGGGCGATGTTGGCAGCGGTATGCCTCTCTGGCATCAGGCAGGTGTGGAGGAATTTTGCCTTCATCTCCCAGGTGGCGGAGAGATAATGCGCTGTCACGGTGATGTATGGCTCCATGGTGGGAGAAGTCCATAGGTCTGTGGTGAGTGAAACACTCTGATCTTTCATATCGGATGCTAATTGCGCTCGCAATTCATCGTACTGGTGTGTGATGGTGTTCCACAGCGTAGTGTGTGAGGGGATAACGTAGCCCGGTTTGAAAAAATGGATGATGTCCCTAAAGCCATCTCCAGACACTGTAGCAAGCGGTCGAATATCCTTCACAATGAAATTTACTAACAGACCTGTTATTTTCCTTTTTCTGTGGTCGGTGATCGGACGTTTGGAGAATTCTCCGATTGTCGTCTGCCTAACGTTACTTTGTTCACTCTGTTGGCGCTTCTCCTTGCTAACGTTGCCGCTGCTAGCGCTAGCCATAAGCGGGTGTAGCTTTAAATGGTTATGCATAACGCTGGTACTGTTGTGGTACTTTAGGGTAGCCTTACATATATTGCAGCTGACGGTTTTATCTGCTCTGGTAAAGTATTTCCACACTGTTGAGTGTAGTCGAGCATTGGGACGTACATCCAGGTTTCTTTCTGCCTCTTGCATGTCTGCTGTTTTAGCGCCCACACTGCACAGTGTTAAAGTCACGCATGACAACTATGACTTGTCAACAACTACCCACAGCGCCCCCAGCTGCATATCTGCTGTAGATGCATTGCCACTGCTTTATTACTGCACCGTGCTAAAACCACAGATGAACGATTAGTCTACAACGATGCACAGTGTTGACTAGTGGTTTTGATAGTCGACTATTAGTACTAAATTCACAGATTTTGTATAAGTTATAGCTACTTGTTTGTTTTATTTCCATTTTACAACTGTGGTTATTATTATACCTAATGCACCACATAAACCAATGTGTCAAATGCATTAATGTTAGCTAGCTACAAAATCTATTTAGCCTACACTACACTCATTGTTGTATTAGCCTACCTGCCAAAAGAGCATCTAACTGACAGAATGATTACAAACAGTAGACAAGTTTTTTTCTCTCCACTATTGTTTACAGTTGTTTATTTACTAGGTATTGGTAACAAAATTAAACAAAAATCCAGGTATGCACAGGCTATACAAAGATATTTTAACTTCCCTAGAATATTATTTTAACCAGCCTTAGCATAATGTCTGAATAGATGATTTCTGTGCATTCTGGAAACATACCTTGCTTATTTTGAGCAAAATGTTAGGCTTTATACTAAGCATCCACATAGATACAGACCCACCTATTCAGCTATATTTCTTTGCATACAAAGTTTGTTTTTGTGGCAGCACTAACGTTATTGGCCATAACATATGCTGCTGCAAGTAAAAGCTTACTTATTGTTAATCAGGTCAAGTCATATTTGTAGTTTTGTTGGGTAAGGCTGTCCTAAATTCATTTTTTTCTTTAAATACATTTTTTGTTTTTTTCCCAAATTTTAAGCAACACACACCTTGATGCAACCATTCACAGGGGAAAGGAGAATTGTAATGCTTTATGATGAACTCAAGCATTTGTTGTGATAGCTATCTGTCTACTTCCTTTCCTGACATTGATCCTATTTAAGAGGTAGAAAAATTGACTGAGAGGTTCCAGGCCAGTGGTACAACAGTGGCGCCAGTAACTTTGAAAAGCCACTGGCCAAGAGGGCCAGAGGAAAATTCACTTGGATGTCGACCCCTGGACATTCAGACTTCCAATTGATGATTTCAACTGAATATATCACAGATTGGCATTCAAACTTACAATCAAGAAGGAAACCTTATCAAGAAGGAATCTTATGGTATTCTGTGGCCATTCTGTGGCCCTGACACCCCCATAGATAGTTTGTTCTGGTGTCTCCTCTCCTGGTGAGGACACACCATGACACCCTAGATTTGTATGTATAGATAAGCCTCAGTGTGGTTTTTAATTCTCCAAGAACATTTCTTTGATGTTTGTGGAGGGGAGAGAGAAACAAGCAGGCTACTGAATAACAATGTAGTTTTGTATGGACCGTGAACAAGTTTGCCCTCTCCAATTATATTGTCTCTTTCTCGAAGGCAAGATCTGAATGCTAGATACACATTATCATTGTACATTTTAACCTTGAATCTTTTAGGCTCAAACCACCCAAACAAATGCATTATGGATGCCAGGAAATGCATCATCAAGAGTGAGGCAACTAATAGACCATGGGAAATAGGGGAGTGAATCCATAGTATAAAAAATGTTCTCAGTATATACTACTTGGTAACTTCATGGGTACCTAACCATTCAATATCTGGCGAAGCAGCCTCTGTTCTACCAATACTCAAACGGAAGCCAATAATCAGAATGTTAATGTAAGGTAGTTGTGCTTAGCTAAAATATTACACCAGTTTGCTACTCCAACTTCTAAATAAACAATACATATCAGAAATCCAGCTGGCAATATGGTACATCACACCCTCAGCCATGGTATCAGGGCTTAGTTTAAGTAAAATTAGACTCTCAGTTTCTAATCCCAGTGCCCCACTCTTTTTGCCCTATCTTATTGAGTTCCTTACATTTTTATGTTCTTGATTTGTATGCAATACATCATCAGAATTGTTTTGCAGACAAACAATTAAAGTAGCTTGTGGTTATTATATTTTATGGGTCAAAAAGCCGTTTGTTTCATAAAATACCTGCCTACAGATATATAGTGAAATTGTAAGGTAATTTCTATTTCCATTTAGAAAACATTTAATTCTCTTGGCGAAGGGCTACACAATGAAACCAGGGATTCTGCTATTAAATGAAATGATGCTGGTTATTCTCACCTCTTTACCATCCACACAAGTCACAGCAGCTCAAAGAAAGCAAACCAAAAAAGAAGCAATAAAGTATTCTGAACAAAATATTTGTTTTAAATCTCAGCATTGCCATGAAGAACTGCAGACAAAATACGGAAGGAAATGTGTCCTCCCATGCCACCAAGTTTCAGGTTTACTATGTGCCCTCATTTTCAGTCAAAGAAAGGGACATTTAAGCACAAGACACCTGTGCTAGCAAACCTGACTTTCCTAGAGATCCATCAATACAAGACACTCACATGTCAAAAGCCGCTCTCCACTGACATTGCCCCGTAGTCAAGCAAATATCTTGGATGATTTAGAAAGCGATAAAAATTCTAAAGGAAATGTAGCACCTGAGTGACACAAGGGTATTAAAGGGTATGACATAGACTTTGCCACCTAAGCAATGTTTCAGACCTGTGAGAAATGAAAGAGACAAGAGTGTTTTCAACGTTGTCGGCTGTGGGACAATCTGAATTGCTGGTTGAACCTTGAAACAATGTTAAAGGGGACATGAAGCACTCGGTAAAGTGGCTCTGTTTCGTTAGCTTTTTACCTTAAATGAGATATGAGCGTGCGTTCAAATCTCAAATCGACCCATAGTTGCTGGAAAAAGAAGTTAAAGTTTGCTGTTTTTCCACTAGGGCGCAGCCATTTTGGACCAACTGCGGTTGTGACGTCACTGCAGTGATAGAAAAGCACCAGGTGTTGTTTGCTTCTGGTTTAGCTTCAATAGACATCCACTAGTTCTGTGTTCCATCTCTTATGACTAGCAATGGCACTTTTTCTAGGTAAAACGATGCACCCCATGATCAGCACTGATTCCTGACCTTTACAGTGTCTACTGAGGCCAGGATCCCCACAGAGCAACGCACAGTTACAATCAGCATTACCCAGGGAGCAAGGGTTTCAGACGGCTGAGTATTCTCAACCTCATTGCTTGGTCACGGCTTGTGTAGCCAACTGGGTACCTACGATCTGCTTGTGTCAGCTGAACCCCCTGCACAGTCCTTGACTGCCGTGTCCAGCTCAGCTGGTGGATCGCTGAATGAAAAGAAGCAGCAGCAGACATTTCAGAATGTGCAAATGTGTGCCCTCCAAAATTGATAGAGGGCATTGCAGAGGAGGAACAGGCCGACAGGTATGATTGGCTATTGAACATTGAATAAGAAAAGAAAATAGGCGCTAAGAAGTTGTTAAATGCAGAAACACTATTGCACCTACAGAGAAACTTTGTGCATGTGCTGGATTTCAATTTTGGCACGAGTCCCATGTGATATAGCTGTTTAAAGGGTGAAGAGATGGAGCAAGGGAGCTTTGCTCAAGGGAGCACCTATCCAACCAATGATAAGAGGCACAAGGACAAACCTCTACGCATGTTATATGGAACTAGACATGAATTAAGAATAATGACCGTCTTGAAACATACATGTGATAATTACTGCTGAATTAACAGATCTTGGAAGGGATAGAGGTTGTCACTGAATGTGATCGTTTCCTCTAAGCTATTAGAATTACTGTGCACTGATAGCTATTCCTACGTATGAACTCTGGTACAGCATCATTGCTGAGTACAGAATGATGTATATTGGCTGCCCCACCAACATTAAGCATTCATTAACAAATACGCTATACATTTGTTTATATGGTAACCACAGGCCACATCAAAAAATCTTCCCTGCCACTCCAGTGAAACATCTATTTTTCATATCCACTTTGCAAGTTCAGTTTTATCATTTTGACCGAGAGGTAGACAAATAATTACAGTTCCAGGCAATTACCCCAATTCTACAAAAATATTATTTTATATTTCATTTATAAACCAATTTGTACCTGGAACTCTCAGGTTTGTAGCTCAACCTTGGTGCAGGTGTAGCAAATTATTCTAAAGTGAAATGTCACAGCACAGAGTTAATGAACAGAATATGCTCTGATTTTAAGGGCAATGTCAATCAAGCCCACTACCCAAATGAATTGTTGAACAACGGCACATACTCTACTTATTCTAACCTCCCAATGAAATTTGCTTTCACTCAGGGAAGTGAAAATCAACAAACTTTTCCTGCATTTAAATACTGTGTATTTCAGCTGAACAGCAATACAGGCTCATGAGCCACATTGCTCTATAATTCTGACAGAAATAATAAAATCCACACAGTAGGCTATGTACTGCATCTTACAAGGACATTTTAGCTCATAGACCAAGCATGCATAGAAAGAATAGAATGTCCATTGTTAGCCCTGTATCAAAAGTATCAGTCCATTGATCAACATATACATCTGACTTTCAAATTGATGCTCATCTTGAACGTGAAGGCAAAATGTCCATATACACCTGTATGGGGTCTGCTATCACTCCCAGTTTGCGATGACAATCACCCCCATCTCCCTGCCCCCGTAGTCAGAAATACTACGACTATGAAGCGAGTCAAAACGCCTTATACGTCCATTGCAGTACAGAAAACTAAACTAACCTACACCTGCATGGTAGCCTACGGTTGGTACCACGAAGACCACATTTACTTTGGCCCTCCAGAGGCAATTTCCACATAGTTTGTAGGCTAGGCTAGCCTACTAGTTTTATTTAAATGTCAATATCTCTAAAAATATTCCATGCACATCCATTACATTACATTATAGGCATTTAGCAGACGCTCTTATCCAGAGCGACTTACACAACTTTTTAGCATTTTTTTAAACATATTATCCATTTGCTGGATATATACTGAAGCGATTCAGGTTAAGTACCTTGCTCAAGGGTACAACGGCAGTGTCCTACCTGGGAATCGAACCTGCAACCTTTCGGTTACAAGGCCAGTTCCTTAACCATTATACTACACTGCCGCCATACACATCCATGGGTTACAGTTCGAATTTAAGAAGCTGTATTCAGAAATTTGCAACAAAATAGCCTACATTTATTTCAGAATAGTCACTAGTAGCTATATACATATTAATCATAACATAAGTAGCCTAATGTATTTAAATTTTAGTTTTTTTTTAACGTAGCCTACAAAACCGTGTGTGTTTCTACACAATAACAGCAACGTATTTTAGCCCTAAGTGTGATAGATGGTCACTGTGGAAATGTGGACTGTACGGGACTTTGGCTAAATGTAACAAGATAAACTCTTCAGGGTTAATCAGAAAATAGCTGTAGCTGAATATACTGGTATGTTCGCTGCTGCTACAGATTTCTCTACAATTCACAAACAGACATTTACACCAGGGGCCCTATCTTGGCGATCTTGGCGCTTAGTCTAAGCGCATGGCGCTAAATCCATTTAGGGCGTGTCCAAGTCCACTTTTGCTATTTTAACGGCGTGTTTTTTTGGCGCTAAGCACGGCGCATGGCGCAACTGGGCTGAACCTAGTCGCTTCATTAATTATAGGTGTGTCTTGGGCGTGACATTCAATAAACCAATCAAAATGTCATATCCCATTCCCTTTAAAAGCCTGCTTTTCCACCTTGGCGGATTGCTTATGATGGCGAAACAGACATGCTCGTGCGTGTTTAGTGTGATCAAGGAATAGGCTAAATGGAGTATGATCAATATTATTCAGACTAACCATTAGCCTATGAGTTCCCGGTAATTCCAGACAGGGCTGTTATTTTACAAAATATGTGCGGTTAAATTTCATTAAAAGGACCTGCAACAGCTGAGAATAAGCTATCAATGGCTTCAGTCTCACCTTAGAAAACGCCAAATTAGCCTGCTTGTTCAGCGAATTTCGTTTGATTATGCAATGAAAGTGTCAAACATCAATTCCAAGAGTTCTCGAAGTTCAAGCTTCATCCAAAGTTCATTAGGCTACCTGCATAGTAGGCTAATATTGATTAATAACATACATACCGTTATTTTGCCTTAATGATGACACTAAATAGCCATACAATAAAGCTGTCAGGTTCGCAACCCATAAGTTCACGCATATTTCCCCTTGTTTAATAATGTCCTGCTTATGGAAATGTGACCAACCTGTTTTACTCATAGCGTAATCCTTTAAAACAATCCACTTTCCCAGGAAGACCGTTAAACGTGCGACTTACAGCAGGGGAAACAGAACATGCAGCTCACGTGCAGAGAATGGCATTAAAATTAATTGTGAATTAATTGTGTAACGTGCTGCAAATTTGTTTTAGTTTCTAATTAGACGCTTAGTTCTCTTTAAAATCGTTTTGTTCAGTTAATGAATAACGGGTGAAATCAGCTGGGTTTTAAACGGTGAGAGTATGGAAACCTGGTCACTGTAATTTAAAAAAATATGAAGGACGAAGAATAGCTAAGGTTACAATTTAGTTAACATGGTGACATCTCCGTTTTTTAACCATAGGCTATCGAAAAAAACCTTATGCACAGCGAATTCGCTGTAGCCTAGGCTATTTGAAAAACAATAAATGCAATATTCACTGGACAAGGTTTTGAACTTTTTTCAGTCACAAACCATTCTATTTACTTACAGGCTGTATTCATAGATAAACAGAGCTGTATTGTAATGACATCTGAAGCGCATTTTCAGAACTTAAATGTCCGTCTATTGCCGTGCGCGAGTTTTCCATTGAATGACAATTCACGCATTAGGTGCAAAGACAATTCGCGCATTAGGCTTGATAGCTATAGGTGTTATCAGCTCCTTTTTAATGGATAGCCATTGTCCCGTACCATCGCACATCGCCTGGATGTTGATGGAGTGGGCTGAGAGCAATGTAATGTGGCATTGTTTCCCTTCGCTGAGGGAAAGGTATGTGGACCTATGGAACCTTTTATTATTATGCATTTTTGATATAGCCTACACAATAATAATATTTCACATTGTGATCTAAATATTTTAGTCATGCCTGTGCACGCCCCTGTGTGTAACAGACAGGAGGGTATGCGCGTTGTGCACACGCCTATGTAGACGCACTTATATGCGCCGTTAAAATAGCATGTAAACAACTGCGACATGACTTTAGACCAGGTTTGTGGTGGTTCTAGCGCAAGCCCTTTCTGCTGGCTCAAGATAGCAATACGCCAAAAAGAATCCTGGCCACTCCTCATCTTAAGACCAACACGCCCAGTTCACTGATGATGGCGCAAGAGTTACGCCGTCAAACATGCTAGTTTGACGGTGTAAGCGTTAGGCGTTATTATGGACCTAGCGCCGGGTGTAAGATAGCAAAGACACTTGCGTTTGCGTTAGCGCCGCTTTGCGCCGGGTGTAAGATAGGGCCCCAAGAATGATAATTTACAATAGAGAAAGGGGGGATAGAAATATGTTGACGTTGAAAATAGCCTACAGATAGCATTTTCAGAAACCTATCCAGACATTTTCGCCCTGTCAATGTAGCCTATGTTTGTGGGTCAGATGATGCCAAATAAGTAATAGTACTAATTCCTTAACAAAATAATAGTTATGTTATTTGCAAACATAATTCTGTGAAAACAAGAATGTCTAGGCTGTGTAGGACCACACAGGTTTCTAGAAATCTAATATAAAATAAATAAATACATAGTAATAATAATAATAATACATTTTATTCATGCTGTGCTTTTCATAGACCCAAAGCACTGGATGCAGACAATTGTTCAAACATTTACTACAATTACTGTAGTAATTGCGACATGTGAATCTCAGATTATTTCTACTATAAATTATTGTAGTTTCACAGTTTGATGTGGCACATACAGTTTCATTGACCACATTCTCTTGAGATGGTAAGATGAAAAAACACAGGGCCAAGTTGCATTAAATAATTTAGGAAAGTTTGGATAGCATTGCTTTGGAATAGAGCTAGTTTAATTTGTGTGAGCTAGGCAATATTGTTAGTTGTAACTTGGCCACATTTTGATATCAATACTTTTAAAGGCAGGCCTAGTTTTTGCAAGGTGGAATTAAGAACTTACAGACAGTGCTTTGTAGGCCATGTGTGAGTAACTTGGCATTTTTTTTACATTGAAAACTTATTTTTTTGTGAGATAGTACATACTACCAGATCAGCAAAAAACAAAAGGTTATTTTACTCCACCAAATTTGGAAAAAGAACAACCAGATGTTATTATCTCAACAGAGAAAAACAAAACACTGAATTATGTTTCTGAAATAGACCACTACTACCTATGCTTTATTCCCTCAACAGAGAACACAAACTTCCTGCAATATCGATGTAATGTGCATGTGTATGCCAAAAAAGTGGGTGGGGGCAGGGAGGGCACACTCAATTGCCAAGTACAACACTGCACTGTGCTACGCCCTAATTCCAAGAGTATCATTCCCTGAAAATGTATCAGTGCTCTGAGCTCGGATCCTTCTACCCAAAACACATCTAACGCCATATCTAACTTAGTGTCTATTAAGTGTCTGGCATGACCACCCACACCCTATGCTATTTAAATCAGAGCTTACAGTTGAGTTACATCAATTATATTATATATTTTTTTCAGTTTATGTTGATACTTGTATTTATATGTGCTACCATTATTGATTTGCAAATGTCATTGACCCACATTGAGCCTTTCTGCTTTTGTGGACATGGTGCAGAATGATTAGAAAGACATGTGACCTGGAGTATATATTGTGGCTGCACAGTTCTATCGATCAATTTGTCAAGCCTGTGTATACAGTAAGCATTATATGCAAGTTCATAAAATAAACACAATAATGACAAACAATGGTGGTCTCTATATTACAAACTGCTCAAATCCTAATCAGAATGCCTTGTTTTATATTTTCAAAACATATATATATATTTTTTATATGTTTTCATATTTTTGATTAGAAGCTGAGGAAAACTACAGGGTTCTTTTGCGGTTTTTACAATGAGGCAACTCCTAACCAGTTTGTCACTGGGTCCTTTGCTCATCCTCAGAACCAGCTTATCAAAGTTCCCCCATAGAATATTCACATTTGAGAAAAATGCAAGAAGAATTTCAGTAAATGTTCAGTCTCAAACACCCCAGCCCTTATTCCTTCCTTAGCTATCACATCAAATATACCATTAGCACTGACTCTAAAATGACAGACTAAAGACTGGAATTACATTTGGCATGCAGATATACTCCTCTACATCAGTTAAATAGTTGGCACTCTGAAATCAATGGGCTCTTTTGATGTTAGAGCACCATAATTAAGTTGACTAGTACACATCCCTTTCTTAAATGGATTCCAATACTCCCACGCCACCACAATTTAACGGCCGTGATAATGTGCTGAGGGATTATTTTATCTGGACTTTGGGACTGATATTGAAAAGAATGCAATAAGCTACATTAAAACAGATAGGACACAGAATGTGCCATACATTTTTCTGCTGTGTCATTTATAGAACTGCAAAAAATGTGCACAGTGGTATGTTGAATCATTACATGTTGCGTCATGTTTTAACTTCCCAAAATTGAGGAATAAGGGGCATTCTGGTCTGATAGATCATCTACTGACATAATTTTATACACTGCAGTTTGCTAACATAGTTCCATTCTGCAATTAAATAAACTATAGATTTGCACAGGTTTTCTGACTTTACATTTCCGAGGTACAAATAGCACCAAAAATGTTGCAACTTCTGTTAAGGGGCCATGTCCCTGAATCCCCTTATTAGGGGGCAGGAGAACCGTTTGCCTTAGGATCCTAATGTCAAGGACAAAGATTTGAACGTGTTGTGACATTCCGTCAGTCAAGAGATGACAGACGTCTATAGCAAAACGAATTAGTTTAAGAATTCACAGTACAAAAAAACCCCTCTAATATCAGTATTGTGTGCTAATTAGGCTCCGTTGTTATTTTAATTGCCGATAGATCTTAAATCACCACACTCGAGCCGCCAATGCTTCATCAGTGCAATTTTTTTCATATGCACGTGATTTTAAGTTGGAAAATGTTCAATTAAGAGCAGGAAATTTGCATCGGCGATAACAGTTGGAGTGGCAGAGTACGGAGTTGACAAGTAGCGGCTCTTCATTGATGAAAAACAACCATACATGTGGTTATAGCCCTATCTTAAATGGACACACACTGCAGACTATACACAGCTTCCCGTGACTTAAAATGAAGGTAATTCAATAAATATACATCCGGGTAGCCTATACATTGTTGTGTATTGGTAGTAAGTAGGCTAGGCTACGCGGTTTTACCCTATCGATAGGCTATCCATAGGAAATGCAATTGCTTTGATCTGCTCAAATACAATATTATATTTGTTTACATGCATACATACATGAAGAAACCTTGGGAACTTACCAGATTTTCTCGCATTGGACCTCCTTGCACAAAATGAAACGTCGATCGCACAAATTATAACAAGCGAAAGAAATGTAGCGTTTCTTAATTTGTTTGAAAACTCCATGTCTTGCTAGCATAAAGTTTTTAAAGTTCAAAAAGGCATAACTGGCCCACAGTCGGAAAATGTAGCAGTATTTCTAAAATTAAAATAAAAAATAGATTGGAAACTAAAAGTTGCGCAGGTGAGGGCAACCCGTCCTTTCCCGCACAGAAGAGTGAATATTTTAGGAACAGACGTTCGATCCTTTCTTGCGGTCGGAGGGGAACGGGGGTTTGACACTGATGAGATTACAAGCTACTAAAGATCAGTAAAATACGCAGCTGAACGGGGACAGAACAAACGCACACTTGGACATGACAGCCGAAGTATTCTTCATAATCCGTTGAACGAATCCATGGGATGTGTCGCAGAGCCGGTACAGTGCAGAAACAAGCTGCACCACACAGTTTCTCTCGTTTCGTCTGATTTGGGAATTTGTTAAATGGCACGGAAGAAGAGAACAGGGGGACATTAGAGTTAAGAGGATAAAGGGAGTCTAATCCACCCAGATGGAGACTCTGAGATTGCTCCAGCTACTCAGACTAATATAGCAACACTCCTAGGAGGCATTGAAAAGTGGCTAAATAAAAATTAATTAAGTAGGTCTAATTAATAGAGCAGAATTAATTTAATCTTTAGTTAATAAGTGAATAAATAAATGGAAATATTAGGGATATTATCTGAAAAATGAATAAATAAATTAAAGATATGTCTTCAGAAGACGCGCATTTACTTTATAATTCAACGCTACTATTGTCTGAATGTGGAGGAAAGAATGTCGCATATTAGGCTACATAATTGTTCTCTAAATAAAGATAACGCAGCTATTCAATCAACTAGTTTGCATTTAGCTGCTGCTAACAATTCGAAAACTAGTCTGCTGTGGGTGAAGGATAAAGTAAATTAAGTACATTGATTTTTAATTTAAACCTGTTTTATCATTAAACATGTTTTATCGCCAGGGAGAGAGGAAGCAAAAGGTAAAATGACAAAATGATAATCACAAATTCACCTGACAGATTGTTGCCCAAACATTTATCCTGCATTACAACTTGTTGGCAGCACGCGCGTCAGCCAGCAGGGGTCCCAGAACGCTGCGCTGTTATGTGCGAGTTCCAAAGTAATTTAGCTTACCCTGCTGCTAAGATCATTGAAATCTATACTGGCTGACGAGTTGACAAACAACAAATTTACTGCCTGATTGTTCTGAGACATAATAGTCATGATGGTGTTAAAATTAATGAAACAATTTAACTTAATCTGACCCCAGTGCCTTACTCCAAACTCACCACTGACACAAATCGATATGCATAATGACATAATTTATACAGTCAAGCCGGAAAGTCTGCACACTCCATTCACCTTCTCCACGTTTTATTACGTTACAGACATATTCTACAATAGATTGAGTTCATTTTTTGTCTCAAATTTCTACACAAAATAGCCCATAATGACAAAGTGAAAACAGGTTTTTAGACATTTGTGCTAATTTATTAAAAATCAAAATGTAAAATATCATATGTACACAAGTGTGCACACCCTTTGATATGACACCCAAAAGTGAGCTGGAGGTGCATTTTGTTTCTACTGATACTGCTTGAAATGTTTCTACAACTTAATTGGAGTCCACCTGTGATAAATTCAATTGATTGGACATGATTGGGGATTGCCAACACCTGCCTATATAAGGTCCCACAGTTGACAGTGCATGTCAGAGCAAACTCCAAGCCATGGGGTCAAAGGAATTATCTGCAGACCTCAGAAACAGGATTGTGTCAAGGCATAGATCTGGAGAAGGGTACGGAAAAATCTCTGCAGCTTTACAGGTCCCAAAGAGCACAGTGGCCACCATCATTCATAAATGAAAGAAGTTTGGAACCACCAAGAATCTTCCTAGACCTGGCCGCCCGGCCAAACTGAGCAATCGGGGAAGACGGGCCTTGGCCAGGGAGGTGAGCAGGAACCCGAGGGTCACTCTGACAGAGCTCCAGCGTAACCTTGTGGAGATGGGAGAACCTTTCAGAAGATCAACCATCCAGGCAGCACTCCACCAATCAGGCCTTTATGGTAGTGGCCAGACGGAAGCCCCTCCTTAGTAAAAGGCACATCACAGCCCGCTTGGAGTTTGCCAAAAAGGCACCTAGAGGACTCTCAAACCATGAGAATCAAGATTCTCTGGTCTGATGAAACCAAAATTGAACTGTTGAAGGTTTACCTTCCAACATGACAACGACCCGAAGCACCCAGCCAAGAGAACAAAGGAGTGGCTTCGGAGAAAGTCTGTGCATGTCCTTGAGTGGCCCAGCCAGAGCCCAGACCTGAATCCAATTGAACATCTGTGGAAAGAGCTGAAAATGGCTGTGTACCGATGCTCCCCATCCAACCTGACGGAGCTTGCAAGGATATGCCAAGAGGAATGGGCAAAAATGTCCAGAAATAAGTGTGCCAAGCTCGTAGCTTCTTTCCCAAGACGCCTTGAAGCTGTAATCGCTGCCAAAGGTGCAGCAACCAAGTATTAGGCTAAGGGTGTGTACAGATATGTAACCTCTAAATAACCTATTTTTGTCAGTAAAATAAAATTGCATATTTTCTGAAAACCTGTTTTCACTTTGTCATTATTGGCTATTGTGTGTAGATGTTTGAGGCAAAAAATTAACTCAATCTATTGTAGTATAAGTCTGTAACGTAATAAAACGTGGAGAAGGTGAAAGGAGTGTGCAGACTTTCTGGCTTGACTGTATACACTACCGTTAAAACGTTTGGAATCACTGAGACATTTGTATGTTTTTGAAAGAAATTGATACTTTTATTCACCAAGGTAGCATTACATTTATCAAAAAATACAGCCAAGACATTGATAATGTTACAAACTACTATTTCCACTTCATTCTATTTCTACTTTAGCAATTGCAGCCATTTTCACACATAGTCCCCCCATTTTAGGGCACCAAGAGTAATTAACATAAATTTTAATAAAGTCATCATATTTAATATTTGGTTGCAGGTCCTTTGCATGCCTTTGCATGACGTCCTGATGACTGTGACCCAACATCAAAAGACTCTTCATATCTTATTTTCAGGTGTTCTTACACAGTACTATAACCACTCTGCATTTGAATGGATCTCTATGAGAATTTGGGGGTGGGACTAGATTCAACTGTAAAGTACACGGGAATAGTATGGAACACATGGTTGGCTAAATGGCTGTAAGTCATCAAGGATCGGGGGTCAAACGAGCCTCAAACCATCACTCTGCTGCCAGATAGGCAGTAGATATGGATGGATCACTTAAAGGGTTGCATATCACTTTCATATCTACTGCATATCTGGCAGCAGAGTGATGGTTTGAGGCTCGTTTGATACCTCAGACCCTTGATGATTTACAGCAATTAAGCCAACCATGTGTTCCATACTATTCCCTTGTAATTTACAGCTTAATATAGTCCCACCCCCCCCCCCCCCCCCCCCCCCCCAATTGAAGGGTTTTTTCTCCTGACTTATTTTTTCATAGAGTTCAATAGGAAAATTTGTCAGGAGAAACAACCCTTAAAGTATTCCATCCATATCTACTGCAGGTCTGGCAGCAGAGTGATGGTTTGAGGCTCATTTGATACCTCAGACCCTTGATGGCTTACAGCCATTTTACCAATCATGTATTCCATACGGTTCCAGCATAATTTACAGCTAAATCTAGTCCCACCCCCCAATTCCCATAGAGATCCATTCAAATGCAGAGATGTTATAGTATCGCTTGTAAGAGTACCTGAAAAGAAGATATCAAGAGTCTTTTGATGTTGTTGGGTCACAGACATCAGAAAGTCATGACATACAAGGCCAAAGGATATGCGACCAAATATAAAAAATTTAAAGGCACAGTCAACTTAGTGTATGTAAACTTCTGACCCACTGGAATTCTGATATAGTGAATTAAAAGTGAAATAATCTGTCTGTAAACAATTGTTGGAAAAATTACTTGTGTCATGCACAAAGTAGATGTCCTAACTGACTTGCCAACACTATAGTTTGCTAACATGAAATCTGTGGAGTGGTTAAAAATTAGTTTTAATGACTTCAACCTAAGTGTATGTAAACATCCGACTTCAACTGTATATATATATATATATATATATATATATATATATATACGTATATATATAATTCACCTGGAATGGTACGTATGTTGTAAGGGATGGCCGATTAAGGTACAGCAGGACAATTTGAATCTCCCGGGAACTAAGCAATGCCATTTTATATGTATCATTAGATTTATGAATGAATGAATTGAACGCAACATACTAATTTAATACACGGTTGGTAAACACTTGCATGGTCATTCAATTTTCAAGTGGGTCTGTTCGTCAGGGGCCTCAGTGTAATCAGATTCTTGTTTTCACAATCTTTAAGCAGTTATATTGGTTTTGGAAATGAGATATTGCATATGCCGTACCATTCACTGATGGAAGCAAATCTACCACAGAAGTCCCATTGTGGCATTGCAAATGTTGTAATGACATTCCCTCCTGATTCATCCCTAATCTAATGCTATCCAGTATCCTGAATTATCATCAGGCTCTCAGACTGCATTACAACATTAGATGATATGTCATGGGAATCTAGGTTTGGGCATTGAGCCCTGGCTCGTGACAGGGAACAATGTCCCAGATTAAAGCAGCAATGCCAGAAATCTGAGTATTTTGCAGATTGAAAGCAAACGTTTCTATTTAAATTAATTCTTGAGATTTACTGATGAGACCATGCTGCTGCAAGCTCTGTAGCCAGGCTTCCTCGTGGTTCCTGCATTACATCTGAAGACGGGAGGGTCTGGCCCACAGCTCCTTCTGATCGGCCGCTGTCGGCACTAATCCAGACTGTACTTAACGTGTCACGACACGCCCGAGTTTGTCCTGCTCCGCGTTGGTTTCTGTTTGTCGTGCCCTGCAGAAATGTGACAGGAAGGCAGCTAAAATTGGTTTCTTACAATGTGTCCAAAATATCAAAGGACCCATTCATTATGGAGGTATTAGTGCATATTCTTACTAAGTAAATGGAATGACTCGGGCTGCATATATTGAGCTGAGTGACCTGTTGTTGTTGATGACGATGCAGTGCATTCACTTTTGTGCTCCACACAATCTGAAAGCACTTGGCACTGAAAGAGAGGAGCTCACTATCAATATGATCTCCGCAGAGTCACCGAGGTACAGAGGGAAGCATTACTAAAGCAATGAATTTCAGCCAATTTGACCAAGACACTGAGGAACCCCTTTACTCTTTGTTGTAAGTGCCATACCATTTCATGGCCAGGACCTAATTTTAATGCAGAGGTAGGCAACCCTGGTCCTGGAGTGCTGGAGCGGTCCTGGATTTTGCTCCATCCAAACGTAGAACTACATAACTGGATTACTTTTAAATAATCAGGTTCAATGAATGCAGGTGACCACGTGCTGGCACTCAGCATTTCACCAGTCAGAATATTCAGGCTCAGGCTTTTAATCATCCATCAAACTCTTGTGACCAAGCTCATGGAACAAAAAAACAGAAACGTCATCGGGACTCCAGGACCAGGGTTACCTGCCCCTATTTTAGCGTCTCATCTGAAAGTCGTACGTACGTGCACTTGGTACTGTAGCCTACCGTGGCCATTTCCATTTTGACTCTTATGAGCGTTCCCCTTTCAGGGGGGAAAAACAGGAAACAGGATTCCTGCCACTCTTCTGAAAGACAAGTAGCAATGGATCTCCCTCTCTGTGTTAGCCTAATAGTGTCTTCTTTCACCTCATTGCATCTTCTCCGTCTCCCCTGTCAGTTACTATGCAGGAAGGAAATTAAAATTTACAACCAGACATCAAAAGGAAATTGTTGAATTAATTACTCATAGGAATATTGTTTTCCTGAGGATATTGGATAACTTATTTAAATTGAGGAAACAGGTACTTCTCTTTTGTTTTCTCATAAAAATACCAAGAAAAATGATTTTAAAAAGGACAAATTAAAGCCCATCATTTAAAAAATAATTTGAACAATAAATAAATAGCCTAAATAATATGTGGAAAAACTACTTGTTTTTTGTTCACTCTGCAGCAACTTGCTCCATGATGGTTGGTCACTTGAAATAGTTTAATTTACCTCTACGGTGAGAATTATGTTGCCTGTCTTTGGGAGTGAAACATTTTATTTTAATTGGAACAACTGTTCCTTGCAATACAATTTATTTCCCAGTGAGTCAAAGTCCAGAAACAGAACAAAGACTGAGAAACAGTCTAGCTAACATTGGGTGGAAGAGCCAGTCAACTGTTTTTCACACTGTATAATCACTGCAAAGAAAATAAAAAATAGAATCAGCTCAGAAAGGGAACTGAAGGTAGTGTACATCTGCAGACTGGCTGCATTTCTCTGAGTATCTCAACAATAAATGCTTTAAGCTCCAGCAACACTACAGGAAAAGCATGTTAGGAAAATCCAAATGTTGCATATTAAGGACAAGCATGTAGACAAACAGATCATTAAAATGTTTAATAATGTATGATATACCTGCCTTCAATGACTTCAACTTTGAAAAACCTTTAACACAGGACCGCCACTCTCAATTTACTTTTGTTAATCTTTGTTATTTACTGCCACCTTGTGGATGTATGAAAAATATACTTCAAAATAAAACTACATCTTGAGTGAGACTAATAAAAAACACTTTCCAAGTATTTTTACTGGAGAAAAAAAAAGTTTTCCATGATCACGTTTTTATCAGTAAATAACTAGTTTAATCTAAGCCTGCTGCGAATAAATAGTTAAATAGCACAGTGGAATGGTGGTAAACGCAGAGACAGATGGGAAGTGGGCTTTATTGACTTGTGATAAAACCACGCTCTGGCATTCCAGGGCAGCCTGTTCGCAGCTGTAAATAAAGCCCAGACACGTGTGCGGACCACTTCAACGGTTCTGACCGTGAACCCAAAACGCATTGCTTTTCCACTTCGGATAAACCTTTGATCTCCTGTCACCTGCCCCGGCTGAACACACTGAACGGAAATCTCGTTTTCTCCCCTCCCAATAAAACATTATGACCACCGGTAAATCACACTCTACCAAGGCTCCTGGGGTGGGGGCACACAGGTCTTTAATATTTACATGTGCAAAAGCTGTCGAAAAAAGACCCCTCACAATAATGGAGCAAGTAGCCTAGACCAACGAGCCCTACAAGGGACTCTTAAATAAATTTTGCGGTCACTGGAATTTTTACAGTAAATAAGAGGGCCTGTTAAGCACCTGATATGAAATAAAACACACACCTTTTTCCTCAAAAAATAAGGCAGAGACCATGCTGAATTTTGCTGGTGCCGTTGCTGATTAAACAACCTGAGGTTTGTATGTATGGTGTGTGGAGAGTACTGGAAAGCTTTGACCGTAGCTATGGGACAGGACTCTCCGCTGAGAGTGCTGAAAGTGTGACCATGATGCCAGAATGCAGCCAGCAGGCCTTAGATCAGCGGTCACCCGGCCTACACATCAAAACACAGCTGAAGGTCTCTTTCCTTTTAATGAGTCAGAGTACGCAGACGCCAAGTCTGAGAATTTGCCCTGCCGAGGGAATTGTTTTTTGGGCCACATTTTTGTCACATATCTGCTGACACCTGTCACTTCCTGTCAGTGTTTCCCAGCCGGTTATCTCGTACCAGGCATAGTCGGAAGATAAAAACTTTGATGAGGGGATTGGAGAGGTATCCTATGCTCTCGTCCTGAATTTCACACACACTCGCGCAGTAGCCTACTGTTCCGGCGCTAGCCCTAGGCCTGGCATGTCAGATAAAAACTTGTCTTTTTATGGTCTAGCGATCCTCACTCAAAAATAAAGATGGCTGGTTTTGGTCATGTGGTTTTGGCTAACTGTTAGGCTATTCTTTAGCATCATTTCTTAACATTTTAACTGGAACAAAGAGTCAATACATCTTTCAGTAGGCTATGCAGAGTGTAGCACACTGGTCTGGGGTGCGTTTCCAAAAATCATCGTAAGGCTAAGACGATCGTAAAACCCTTCTTACGAAGCTTCTTGAATTTAGGGTGCATTTCCCAAAAGCATCTTAACTTACAACGCTCTTAGAAACGCTCATAGATTAACAATTACTCCCGACCAGTCGTAGATGGTTAAGTGCGTTTTAGAAGCCCATAGATCACCAGAGAGAAATCAGATTCTGCTTCTGTCAAAATGATTGATGGGGCATATTTGCATAATTTTATGAATATTCATGAGGTTATGAAAAAATATAATTATGCATAACAAATTTTTATTTATTTTTTATTTATGATATATTATTATTCGGGGTGTTGTGGGGGGTTGTTTCAAGGGGGGAATGTATTGGCATTGTGATGATGTCATTTTATTGGGGGGTGGTTGTTGTAAACGTTGTTTTATGGTGGGTCTTAGGGTGCTTAGGGGAAAACGTTTTGGTATTTTTTATTAGAACAACATCGTGAAAAAGTAATGGTGTATATATATATATATATACATATATATATGTATATAAAAGTATAGGTTAGTGGCAATAGTTTTAAGTTTTAAAAAAAAAAAAAACAGAAACAGCAGGCTGTTAAAACATGAGAAATAGCGGTAGGGTATAGTACGTTAGTTGTCTGAAAGAAAGAAAGAAAGAAAGAAAGCATGCCATTTTTAAAAATGTTTGTTAGAGTCGAAGGAAAAAACTCCGACAAGTTTTGGAGATGTGTGCGAATGGCGCCATAGAGAGAGTTAATTAGTGTTAGTGTTCTAAAAGAAAGCCTAGGAGGACTCGAAAGAAAGACTAGAAAGAATCAAAAATAAAAGAATAGGCTATGTAACATTTTACAGAATTAAAACGCAAAACCTAAAATTACTCCGCGGAGGTCCGTGGATAGAGAAGAAGCGTTTCCAGAGACCTTTTCAGACTGCCATCGACATTGCAAATGGAGCCATTAGCTTTTCGTAGGCCGTATACCTGAAAAGGGTATATGCCCCATAGTATCCGCTTCCTGTCCCCATTGAAATTGACGGACATTTACACGGGCCAATGAGCTGGATAGGGCTGGAAAAGCTTATGTCAAGCCGGGGTTTGAGGGCTAACAACAGCTGCTGGAAGGAGGGTTGCGCTAGCGGGTGCGCGCGCATGCTAGTGCGATGTTAGAGGCAACCTTTGAGTGACACGGACAGCTGTGGGGGTTGGCGGGATCTCCAACAAATTTTGAATCAAAGAAAGAATAGTGTTATACATATAGCATAGACTAGAAATAATTCAACAGGCTGCAAAATGCCCCGAACCCCATTGAAAAGGCGGCTATCTGCCCTAAACGTCTATATGCCCTATAATGTTGTTCACTGGGGCAGAATCATGAAACAAAACTTTTGGGTATCTGTACAAGGTTATGTAATAGGGCAATACTTAGCGCCAATATGACTGTTTAGTATCGATGGGCTTGTAAAAAGATGGGTTATTCAATTTAAACAGGATTGAGTCGTCATATATAACCTATATTGTTTAAACGTAAATCCTTTAAATTTCGGGCTACAATTCACAGCAGGAAACACCATTTGAGTGACTTGGAACAGCTGTTATACTGGCGGGACATCCAAGGAGAGTTTGAATGAAAACGTATAGATTAATACATGTTGAAAATAAACCTTAGACTAGTGAAACAAACAAACCGCTCAGTAGACTATTTGCACAAGGTCCATATATAATTTTAGCAGAGGGCGTCGGCCTAATAGACTAGCTATTTGAGACTAGCTAATAGACTAGCTATTTGTTTTTTAAAAACAAAGTTAAAATATAGGTTATTTGCTAGATGTGCCTAGCTACTGTTTAGTATCGATGGGCTTGTAAAAAGATGGGTTATTCAATTTAAACAGGATTGAGTCGACATATATAACCTATATTGTTTAAACATAAATCCTTTAACTTTCGGGCTACAATCACGGGGGTGGGGGTAGGTGTGGAGTTTTTTCAAGTAACCCCCCCCCCCCGTTAAACTATAAAAACAGAGGGGTTTCACAACATTTTTTACAGTAGGCTAGCTGTTCTGATTCACTCTTGACGCTCAGAAGAAGAAGACAACAACCATTTGCAAGCGATGTCTGTAGATTTTTCAACACAAGGTATGTGCGACTATTTTAATTATTGTAAAAGTATAGAACTTACAAGTTGTTAATTAAACATGTTGAATGTTCTATTTCTTAATTTAACGGTTGTTAATGTAAATGTATTACAGACTTGGATGAAATATTGAATAGCGACGGGGAACACGTGGTCCGGGGTTTCCAGGAGTTTATTGAAGCTCTACCAGAGGCCATTACCGTTAGACAGAGTAAGATGTTTTTACAATTTTTAAAATTTACTTTAAAGATGCTTTATATATATATATATATATATAATTGGTGAATGTTTAATTGTTTTTAGATGCTGGTGTAGGCTACACGTGGTTTACGCAAATGTGTAGCGGCCAGGGCTTAGCTTCAACAAAACGCTATTCGCTACAATTATATTCAACGTATGAAACTTTTAAACACCTTGCTCAGCATCTTTTTATGTGTTTTTATTTTTTTGATATTTGGTGAATGTTTAATTGTTTTTAGATGTTGGGGTAGGCTACACATGGTTTATGCAAATGTGTAGAGGCCAGGGCTTAGCTTCAACAAAACGCAATTATATTCAACGTATGAAACTTACTTTGCTCAGCATCTGTTTATGTGTTTTATTTTTCTGATATTTGGTGAATGTTGATTTGTTTTTAGATACAGTGTACACGAGGCCTAGGAAACTTGTATATGCCCAGGTATTAGCTTCAGAAGACGATCTTCGCTACAGTTATATTCAGAGTATGAAACTTTTAAGTACTTTGTTCAATATCTGTTTATGCGTTTTATTTTTTTCAGATTTTATTTTTATTGTTTAAAAGGCCCTGAAAACCCTCTAGAGACGGTTACAGAGACAACACCTTGCAGGCCTAAAGGACAGAAGAGAAAAAGTGGTGAGATAAGTTAAGTTTTCTCCTAAACAAAATGTTTGTGTGTGTGTGTGCGTGCGTGCGTGCGTGCGCGTGTGTGTGTGTGCGCATGTGTGTGTGTGTGTGTGTGTGTGTGTGTGTGTGTGTGTGTGTGTGTGTGTGTGTGTGTGTGTGTGTGTGTTTTAAAATAAATGTTTGCTTATTTAAGTCTTTTTTGTTTAATTTTGTAATTTGATTTTTAATTAGAATTTTTAATTTTTAAATTAGAATTTTTTTTTTTTTATTTTTTTTATTTTTTTTTTTTTTCATTTTAAAATTTTTAATTTTTAATTTTTTTTATTTTTAATTTTTTTTATTTTTAATTAGAATTTTAGAATTTTTATTAGAATTTTTAATTTTTAATTTTTAATTTTTAGAATTTTTTTCCTTACAGACGGTGAAATAACGGATGACGAATTATTGGGTGCGGTGATCGACCAGGATATTTTAAATACATCTAACGAAAGCCGGCCTAACAAACGCGTGAGCCCAGGACCACGGACATCGTCAGAACAGGAACAATCAGTCCCAAAGACAACAGCGGCAGCCGACCAAACAGAGGAGAACAGGACACCTCCTGCGACTGTCTCAGACCAGATGAAACAGAACGATAGGATCTTAGGTATATTGAGTCAAATTGTGAACATTTTTGACAGACTATTAAAATAAAAATGGCTCCTAAAATAACTTGTACGTGTTCATGTTCAGGGGGCCAGAGTAAAAGGCCTGCCACAGAAAATGCTGAAAACCAGGACCCTAACCAATTAGAATTAACTAAAAGTTAAATGTTAACCCGCATCTCTTAGCTCTTGTTGATGATGTTAATCAAGCCTCTATTAACACAGATGAACCAAGTAATGAAGCTGTAGAGCTTGATGTTTTTGCGGGTTTATTAAGAGCGCTGGACTCTGTAAACCGTGAACTCGCTTGTCACGTTGAAACAGATATGAACCCAAACACCGCAGAAAATAACACGCATGGTCTTACAGAGCTAGAGATGCACTGTCGATAATAACCTGCATGGACTTCCAGAAGTCAACCAAAATGGTGGTGGTGTGATTAATAACGCAGACCTTCAGGTGATATGTAGGCCAGCATTCAACAGTGCAGAAATTCAGCTCCGTTGTAACTTTACATCTTTGTACAATGTTCATAACTACGCAGAGTTTTATGTGCACATCTTAAACACTTTAGAAAATCTACTGGCTAAAGTTTGTGAGCTGTCGAACCCCAGCGATGCCATACAGTTAGAATTAAGGGGTGATTCTCTGTCTCAGGGTGTAACTGTACAGCTAAACGGTGATGAAATAGATTTGGAGGTTTTTTTGAGTATGATTGAAGAGTTGGTTCAAAACAATTTTGATATCCTGGCTGATGAAACTCTGATTCTTGTGGCACACATTATTCAGAACCCTAATGGCGGTGGAGACCGGCTAAAATTATCATCATGTCTCAAGAGCGAAGTCATTCGCAAAAAGCTAAAACATTTAATAGTTAGCTACAACGCCGATAATAATCTCTGTTCGCAACATGTTTGACACATCTTTTAAATCCGACATTCACAACGTGTGACGCTGAAAGAGAGGCTGAACATTTACAACGTTCCGTAGGTTTGGGTGTTCAGGATAAGGTTAGTTGTTCGGACATTCAAATGTTTGAGAGGTTCTTAAACATCAAGATAGTTGTATGGACACACAGTTCAAATAACGGCGTCTTAAACAAGTTTCAAACGAGCAACACACCACTCAAAAACATTTTTTTTGTACCTCGAGGGTGGACACTATTACGGTATAAAATCATTGACAGGTTTCTTAGGCAGTCAATATGTTTGTACATTTTGTTACAAGCTGTACACCTCTAAGCATAACCACTCATGCTTACATTATTGTAACGTCTGTTTTTGCGCAGAATGTTTTACACATCGTTCATCAACAACGATAAGGTGTAAGGATTGTAAGCGAATCTGTCGGTCTAGGTTTTGCTATAATGAGCATAAAGTTTTGAAACGGCAGGAGTCTAGCTGTAAAATGCTCAGTTCGTGTGATACTAGCAAGTTCTGTGACAAATGTGCGCGAACATGTGTCATAAGTAGCAACACATCTAAAACACACAAATGTTGTCTAAAGCTCTGCAAAGCCTGTAAGGCTGTATTGACCCCTGAAGTTGAGCATGTGTGTTACATACAACCTGTGAAAACTGAACACCCCAACGTACGTTATGTTTTTTATGATTTTGATCATACAGGCTTTTTTTTTTAAAAGGTATCGAACCCCAAAGTACAAGGGGTATACATTCATTGCACATAATTCGAAGGGTTACGATGGTTACCTGCTGATGCAGTATTTGGTTAAGCAAGGTGTTACGCCAAACATCATAGCGCAAGGCAGCAAGCTCATGTGCATTACAGATGAGGCTTTTGAACAGAGGTATATTGATTCACTCTGTTTCCTGACTGAAGCTGAGTGCCATGCCTGGCGCTCTAGGTTTTGACAATGCAAAAAAAGGGCATTTTCCCCATTTCTGGAATAAAATTGAGAACCAGAATTACATGGGACCGTACCCGCCTCCCTTGTACTATGGTTTTGATACAATGATGGAAGGAGAGGGAGGACTTTATGTCCTGGTATAATAATGTGTCTGGGGGTGTGTTTGACTTTCGAAAAGAAATATCAGAGTACTGTCAGAATGACGTTGTTATTTTGCAGGAAGCTTGTTTGCGGTTTAGAACAGAGGTGCTTGGGAGCACAGGTTTAGACCCGTTCCAGCTCCAGGCTATTACATTACAATAGCCTCGGTGTGCATGAAACAATACTGCACAAACTTTTTGTCCAAAAACACCATCACAGTCACATCACCTGATAATTACGCGCAGCAGCAGAAATCATTTTCCACAGCCGCCATTCAATGGTTAGAATATGTAAGTCATCGGGAAAAGATTTTCATTCAGCATGCCTTGAACCGGGGGGAGGTTAAGATGGGGAACTGTTATCTAGATGGGTATCCAGAGGTGGATGGCGTTCGGACAGCTTTTGAATTTGCGGGGTGTTTTTTTCATGCTTGCCCTCAATGCTTTAATTTAAGCACAATTAATCCGCTCACAAAAACAGATTTTGGTTCAATATCTCACAAATTTCAAGAGAAAATTGATACTCTGCGTCGTGTATACAACCTGAATGTTGTAGTTATGTGGGAGCACGAATGGGTAAGTCTTAAACGTGAGAGTCCCGAGGTTCAGGAGTTCCTGCGACATCATGACTACCCGGAACGTCTGGAACCTCGGGATGCTCTGTTTGGCGGTCAAACTAATGCTTTGCAACTTTACTACAAGGCTCAAGAAGGTGAGTAAATACACTATTTTGATTTCACCAGTCTATACCCGTTCGTGAACAAAACTAAAGTTTACCCAACAAATCACCCCATCATCATCTTCCGTGACTGAACCGATCAAAAACTATTTCGGTCTGGTCAAAGCCAGGGTATATACCCCAAGAAAACTTACAATACCTGTGTTACCGTACAGAGTATCTGGTAAATTAATGTTTCCACTTTGCCGGTCCTGCGCAGAATCTGAGCATCAAGGTGAGTGTGAACATTCTGATGAGTTGCGTTCTCTCACAGGTGTATGGTGTACCGTTGAAATGCTTAAAGCTCTTGAAAAAGGTTACATCATCAACAAAATCTTTGAAATTTGGCATTTCCAAGATAGGTCCAATTCACTTTTCAGTGACTATATTAAGACGCATTTAAAGGGCAAACAAGAAGCATCAGGATACCCCTCTTGGGTTTCTGATGAATCTGACAAGGCTGCCTATGTGCAGAGTTATTGGGAGAAGGAGGGTGTTAATTTAGACCCAAACAATATTTCAGTAAACAAAGCCAAGAGACAAATTTCCAAACTGTTTAAATAGTCTTTGGGGCAAATTTGGTCAGAGAAGCAACCAGACAAACACAACCTTGATCCGTGATCCTGAACAGTTTCTGCAATTCATGTTTTCAGATGAGTATGACATCTCACACTTTTCATTTCTGACAGAAGCCGTAGCTCTGGTACAGTGGAAACTTACTAAGTGTTTTCCAAAGGTCCCCAGATACAGCAATGTGTTCATCATGGCCTTCACCACAGCTTATGCCCGGCTCGAGCTTTATGATGTCATGGATAAAATGCCTGCCAGGGTTCTGTACCACGACACAGATTCTGTAATCTTTGTGAGCCGCCCAGGTGACTGGATGCCTTCTCTAGATTATTTTTTGGGAGAATTGACTAGTGAGCTAGACCCCGGTGACCACATTGTTCAATTTGTATCAGGAGGGCCCAAGACGTATGGTTATAAAACACGGTTAGGTAAAACATGCATGAAAGTGAAAGGTATAACCCTGCATCATACTAACACGCAAGTTGTGAATCTTTCATCCCTCAGAGAATTTGTACAACACTATGTACAGAATCCAGAGGCCCCAGCTCGTGAAATTACAACCAACACACAACAAATTGTGAGGAATAAGAGAGGATTCTCTCTCAGCAACCGCATAGTTTCTAAAAGATTCAGAGTAGTTTACAACAAAAGAGTCCTGCTCCCTGATTTCAAAACCTTGCCATATGGATTCTAGACAAGTGTTTGGGGTTGAGGGTTTTGATAGCCACCTTCAACATCCTTTTTCATGCATAATCTCAGGTCCATCAAACAGCGGTAAAAGCGTTTTTGTGAAAACACTGCTCGAAAATGCACAACATGTATTGTCAACAGTACCGCAGAACATTGTATGGTTTTATTCGTGCTGGCAACCCATGTATGAATGAAGTCAAATGTACCCATGTACCCATGAAGTAAAATAAAGAATGTACATTTTGTAGAAGGTCTTCCTGAATCTTTGACCGATGAAGTTTTGCTACCTTTGCACAAAACCAATATGGTAATTGTTGATGACCTTATGCAGGCTGCCAGTCAGAGCTCTGAAATTGAGAGCTTTTACCAAGTATACACACCATAGAAACCTAAGCATCATATACACTACTCACAAAAAGTTAGGGATATTCGGCTTTCGGGTGAAATTTCAGGATGGACCTAAAATGCACTATAACCTTTACAGGTGAAATTAATTTGACCTTCTCTAAACTTTTGAATGCACATGTCCAACTATTCAATGTTTCAGTACTTTTTGCACAACTTGCTGTTCTCTAACAAGGAGCTGAACGGCAAAATTCACAACAGGTGTTTGATCCATGAATCGACCAATAAATTTCCTGGTTCAATTAGAATTGGTATTTAAACAGTCCTCTTCATCATGCTGTTCACATTTTGACATCACGAGACCAAGACGACACCTAACAATTGATCAACAGTACCTCGCCATTGCGAGGCTTCAAACAGGATGTTCTCAGAGGGAAGTGGCCACTGAGCTTAGAGTGTCACAGAGTGTCATCAGCAGGTTGCAACAGAGATACAGAGAGACTGGAAGAGTCACAGAAAGGCATAGAAGTGGACGTCCTTTGGCCACATCCCACACTGATGACCGCTTCATTGTGAACAGTGCCCTGCGGAACCGGATGATGAATGCCACTCAACTCCAGGCACATTTAAGGGAGGTGAGAGGCACCCAAGTGTCACGTCAGACCATTCGAAACCGTTTACATCAGCGTGGTCTGCGTGCTAGATGACCTGCAAGGGTACCTGACCACACCACCAGGCACAGGCGTCATCGTCTTGCATGGGCCAGGGAGCATTTACGCTGGACGAGGGACCAGTGGGCCTCAGTGCTGTTCTCTGATGAAAGTCGATTCACGTTGAGCAGAAATGATGGCCGCCAACGATGTTGGAGACGTCAAGGAGAGCGCTATGCATCAGCCACTGTTGTCACCAGACGACCCTTTGGTGGTGGCGGTGTTACAGTGTGGGCAGGTGTGTCTAGTCAATACAGAACTGCCCTACACTTTGTGAATGGTACAGTGACAAGCCCATACTACCTGAATAACATCATTAATCCAGTCATTGTGCCCCTGCATGAACAACACAGGCCTAATTTCATCTTCATGGACGACAATACTCCAGCTCATCGAGGTCGCATCATTAGGGAAAGGCTGCTGGAGACTGGGGTACCTCAAATGGAGTGGCCTGCACTTTCTCCAGACCTGAATCCCATAGAAAACCTATGGGATCAGCTGACTCACCGTGTAGAGGCTCGTAACTCTGTACCCCAGAACCTCAATGACCTGAGGGCCGCCCTTCAAGAAGAGTGGGATGCCATGCCTCAGCAGACAATAAGTCGACTTGTGAACAGCATGAGACGTCGTTGTCAAGCTGTAATTGATGCTCAAGGGCACATGACAAGTTATTGAGACATTGACATTTTTGTTGTGGTATACCCACCACTGTTGTTGGCTTTTGTTTCAATAAATTGTTTGAGATGAGGAAATCACCATTGCATGCTTCTACTTAAATGCCCTACTTTCATGATAGGTATAATATCACTGTTGCGTGAAATTACATTTTCCATAAATTTCACCCGAAAGCCAAATATCCCTAACTTTTTGTGAGTAGTGTATCTTGTTCAGAATCTTTTCTTCCATGGTCGAAACAGCCGCACAATAAATCTTAATGCAAACTACTGTATATTGTTCTGTTCAAAAATCCAAGAGATAAAATGCAAGTTAATGTTTTGGCACGGCAAATGTACCCCAGACATTCAAAGTTTTTCCTTGAATGTTTCGATGATGCGACCAGAAAACCTTATGGCTACCTATTGGTGGACTTAAAAGCACAGACGCCTGAGGAATACCGCATCAGAACTGGTTTGTACGCTCCAGAGTGGCCGGTAGTTTATGTGCTAAAGAAAAAGTAATATGTCTGCACGTATTAAACGGAACTGGATGCTTCTAAAAGCCCTATTTGAAGGTAATGCCCGGCAAAGACGTACTATATTACAGTCTGCTTCTGGTGAACTTATAAACACAATTTGTGAACTAGCTCTCAATGTTTTACGAGGCAATATACCCCTAACAGATACACAACTGAAAAAAATAAGAAAACAAAAGGTCGGAATTAAACTGTTGATTAACAAAAGATCATCTATTCGAAAGAGGAGAAAAATTATTTCTCAAAGTGGTGGATTCCTTCTGCCTCTACTGAGTGTCGCAATACCATTTCTCACCAGTTTTTTTTAGCAGGTCGCAGTGGCGTTTAAAAAAAACAAAACATGGAGCATGCCCAAAAAATGTTTCTCGTGCCTCAAAGCCAGCTGGACAAATTAAAGAATCTTACTTTTACCCCGGAGCCAATCCGACAAACTGTTGAAAATGATTTGGATCAAACCATACGTAACATCTTATGAAGGACTGATGTTGGTCCTCATGAGAAGTCAAAACTGTACACGATTGCTCTACAGCGTTTCATAGCGCTGGTCAAACAAGGTGAAGCCGAAATGCAACATTTAACCCTATCATTGCCTGTTGAGGGCCCGATAATGTCAGGACAGACACCGCCCGAGTTGAAGATTTTGTACAAAGCGTGCCACCTAGAAGCCGGAAAAATGCCACCTACATATTGGATAAAATTTTGAAATCAGGAAATGTCGCAACGTGGAACGATAAAGGGGAGTTTGTGTTTAATGGCACAGCTGTAAGTGGTTCGCATATGTTGGATCTAATAAAGAACATAACAGCCCCTCACAAGATTTCTGACGATAGAAGACCCCGGGGTTGGGGGGAATTTATAGAGGCTATGGCTATGCTTAATATGCCTATTTCTGTCATAAAATGTGCCGTCAATGCTCGCCCCATCATAATCCTTCAATCTATATACAGGAGGGATTCTGTGGACCCTTTCAACAACTGTAAAATATTCATCTGTATATGTTTGCTCATAACCTTTTGCAAACTTTCCGCATACTTTGGAAACTCTGACTGTGTCCCCCTCCTCAAACTTAAACGTTAGCTTTTTAGATCTTTTTGGAAAGAGGCCGTACATATTTTTAAAAACTTTAAAAGCATTATTTTCGTTTACTTCAACGGGTTTCATTTTAATCGTGCTGTGGTAGCTGTTATTGTACCCCAGGACCAAATCCTGTACAGTATCTATATAGCGTCTAGTATTGTCTGCTGTGAAGTATCTCCACATTCTGGATTTTAACGTTCTATTGAAACGTTCGACCACAGATGCTTTCACATCGTCATTGTCTGTGGCAAAGTGGATTATTTTGTTGCGTTTCATCAGACTTTGAAAGAATTTATTGAAAAATTCTTTACCCTTATCGGTTTGTATTTTTTCAGGGATTCGCCCGTTTGCGAGAATTTCTTGAAAAGCCCTTACCACTTCGACACCTGTCTTGTTTTTAAGAACACATACCCAGGCGTATTTTGACAATATATCTATACAAGTTAGCATAAACTTCATATTATCATTATGCTCAGATAAACTTGACATGTCTACTAAATCAACCTGCCATTGTGAATCAATGTTTCTCACAAAAACCCTGTTTCTTTTTAAATTGACTCTGATGGGTTTGTGTAAAGTGTATGCATCTTCCCCTGACAACCAGTCCGTAACTTTCTTGTTTGATATGTTACTACCTGTTGTTTCACTCAAACCCCTTCGCAAATGCTCTTTACCACCGTAAGAACCAGGATTTTCTGGAGCATAATAAACATCTTTCAGGCATGGATCCCCTCCCTGTCAAGGTACTTTATGAGTGTACCGCAGAAAAAGAATTTAGACAGTTCTGGAGTTTGTTTGGGGAAGTTCATCCTTTTTGGTTCCTTGTGTGTTTCCTTTTGTTCCTGTTCAGCTGGAGGGTAAATAATATTGGCAATATTTGGCTTATCTCTCTTTTACTGGTATATTCAAATTAATGTCTGGTTTAATGTCTTCCCTTGGTAAATTATAAGTAGTCAGCCTACATTCCTTAGTAAATGTATGATTTCAAGTAATTATTCTAATTGACTGTTTTTCATTTAATAAAATGATTTAATCTCAAGGCCTGATTTAGACTTTGTTTTGGCTTGTTGGTTGATCCACCAGGTTACTGTTCGACTTACCTATCAAATAATTCGGCGATTTAATTGATGATTGTCATTTTTAATAATAATAATTAAATTAAATAACGTAAAACTTATTTTGAATGTAGGTTAAGTGAGGGGTTCTAGCACGCAATATCGCTTGTGTTCAGTATTCAGAGTGCTGAACGTTTTAACAAGGGCATTGACTGTTGGAACCGCTGGGTTCAGAAAATACACATTTTACCTAATCCTCACTTACCCGACAATTAACATTTAACAGGTTCTTGAAACGTTTTTAAGCATTGTTGTTTATCTGGGTCCGCTCGCCTTCAGAGTGCTCACACCACAGGTGTTCATGCATTGCATCGTCAATCTCCCAGAAATCTATGCTGACATCAGCAATACCCTTCTCACTGGCCGGATCAAGGTCTGCACGTAAGATTGCCAGCAGTTTTTCCCTAATGTGTGGCTCCTCACGGAGTTCTGAAACAAGGGTGTCAAAAGACCCCAAGATTCTCACAGGATCCGGTTCCCCTCCGAACACTTTCAAGGCCTTGACCAGCAGAGGGCGCAGCCACGGCTTCTTCACTTTTGCAAGGAATTTGTCAAAATGATATGTGAAATAGTGAGCATCCGTTTCAAAGAGGCAGCTGTGTCTCAGTTGACTGGGATGGTCAACTTCACATCCGAGACATTCACTTCTCAGCTGTTTTTCGATAGCGCCATTCAGAAGACAGGCGACGATGGCTTTCAACAGCTTAACCATCGGACTTGTAAGGCACCCGTCGATTTCGTCTATACACCCCGGGCAGTTTTTTTGTCTGGACTGTTGTACACAGCATGGCCCATCGCAACCCTCGTCTTCGTAGACCATAGCTTTTGGTTCTGTTAAAAAGACGGTTTTGGCCTTGTCGACATCGATCCAAGGCTCTGTAACAGGTTTGTCATTGTTCGCTGAATACTCAGACTCCCAATATTCTGAGCACACGGAGCCCTGTAGGAGGCTATACATTTTATACAAGTCCTGAGACATGCTTGTCAAGAGGTCTGTACAGCCTGTATGAAATCAGGCTTTTTGCAGAGTGGCTTTTAAGGCCCTCTGAAACTTATAGCCACGCCTTAAAACTTTAGAGTTATGAGCTGGATGGGGCCTTCCTTTTTGGGGTTGATTTGAATTTAACATATTTGAACGTTTAATAATAATAATGAAACAATACGTAAAATAAAGGCTATTTTAAAGTTCACAAAATCAATCAAAAAGACATTCTGTATACATTTATATTAAACACACACACACACACACAATCTAAAAACTTTTAAAACAATTTTTGATTACACGTTTTGACAAGTTATTTACACAAAACTTGTAGAGTCTTCATCATCAGAGACAAAGAGTGTTGGTCGTGGTACATTTTCCTTTTCTTCTTCCTCATCTTCAACCACGGCATTAAACCTCACACACAAGTTCATTTTCACACAGGCCATTGATCTCCAAATCCGATGATCCTCAAACATATTATCGGCTTGCTCAATAGCCTTGTTCAACATGTGCAGGTCTTCAAACTGAAAGACAATTAGTATCCTCAATGTCTCTTGATTCATTGGTCTCGGTAATGAACAGTTTTCTAGCTGTTTTGAGCGCTGACACACAGATCACGCTGCAGTCCTCCGAACAGCTCAGAAAATTACAACTACAATGTACATCGTCCACAACATTTTGGTAGCATTGTTTGAATTTAAGCCAGTCCTTGTGCACAAATACTACAGACTCTGTATTTTCACTGTACAACTCCCCCTCACACAGGTTGAAAAGTGTAATTTTTGGTTCCTCGTCAGACGTGTCAATATTATACCCACAACGGCGATATGTTGATGCTGTCGCTGGCCATTCTTCGTAAAGTGAAAGTTTTTGAAGTCTTGACATCGCCGCAAAAGGTTTTTTTGGTCTCTGCAAAACGGTCTTGTTAGCCACAACCTCTGGAGATTTCGGTGTTGAGTTTTCATAAAACAACGTTTACAACAATCACCTCCCAATAAAATGACATCATCACAATGCCAATACATCCCCCCCTTGAAACAACCCCCCACAACACCCCGAATAATAATACATCATAAATTATAAATAAAAAATAATAATTAAAAAATAATAATTAATTTTAATTAATTAATGCATTTTTTCATAACCTCATGAATATTCATAAAATTATGCAAATATGCCCCATCAATCATTTTGACAGAAGCAGAATCTGATTTCTCTCTATCACATAAATTTATTAGATTTATCGTGTAAGTGATTTATCATTTCGTTTTATGGTCACCATAACCACTGATTGGGTTTTTTTAAGTGATGTTAGAGCCAACAATGTTTACATTTTATTATTTTATTTCAATTTATTTATTTTTATATATTTGAAAATTACCCATAAAAGGCATTACTTAAATAGCCCTACACAAATAAATAAGATTGAGACAAGGAAAATCAGTGGGGAAAGGAATTTATTTAAAAAGAAACTGTCTATGAGACGTTGACATGCCTTGAAACCGGCATCTCTGGGGTTCGCGTCTGGCCTGAAAAGAAGGCCACCACGATTTTCCACCTTCCGCTCCTCAGCACTTCGCAAACGATGAAGGGACCTTCACGATTGGTTGTTGGATACTCTTCCAGGCCATTGGTCTTTATTAGAGAATTTCGTGCAAGGAACGGAAAGCTTATTGTTACTTGGCTGGCAAAGTGAAAACAACTGCATCAATTACTAACACCACACATATTCAAGAAGCGTTTAGGAGAGAATGTCTGCCTCCATGAAATTTCACATTAATTCCTTTAACCATCAGCAGCACCACAGACAGTGACGTTAAAGCAAAATTTAACTTTGGTAGAACTTTGGGTTGTGTAGTTACCTGGCCATGATATGAGTCCAAATGGTGGCGAAATATGTTCATTAGTTTCTCTGTGCTCCCCTGGGGTGATAATCCAGAATAGGGTATTTGTCGCTCTCCATTCACTTCTATAGGGCAGGTAAAACAGTCTCTAAATTACACTTCAAGCACGTATACGAACGCAAACGAAGTGGATTCTGTCAATACAAACAATAACCAGTTCTCGTACGTATTTTTTTAAAGAAAATTAAATGGCCCTTTCCAGGGGAGCACAGAGCAACTAACAAACATATTTCACCACCATTTGGACTATATCATGGACAGGTAACTACACAGCCTCCATAGAATTCCTTGTAGAAATTGGGCCAAGTTACGGCTTGGTGGGGCATGCCCCATACCTATACAGCATTGGGATGGCAGGTATGCCATCCGCCAAGTTACGGCTTGGTGGGGCGTGCCCCATACCTATACAGCACCGAGAGTTTGGCACTTTTCAGGGTTTCCTACAGAAGTAACCACAATGATCATAGACTCTCGGCCCTTAAAAACATTAAATTCTGTATGTTCTGACCTCATGTAACCACATAGCATTCAGATACAACTTCACACATCCACACAATAAAGCCCCAAACTTGGGTTATTTTGCCGTTTTTCTCCTTCTTCCGATTTTTCTTATTTTTCCTGCCAAACTGCCTGCCTCCATCGCAATGTTATCCAATGGGGAGAATTATTCTTTGAGGGTATGGTCCGTATACCTGCTCATCAAGCTTATCGCCCAATAAAAACACTTCATACTAATGTTTTTTAATGTTAATATAGCTAATGGCTTTATGCTTTCCAAGAAGCTACTGTGGCCTAATGCACAGAATTGCTCTCTCTCACACAGGGGATTGTGGGTTCGAGCCTAGCAGGGCACATGCTTATTTTTCACAAAAACAATGTGCAACTGTTAAGTACTTTTCATTTATTAGACTGTTATTATTTTCACATTAACACATTCACATATTTTTATTGCAAAGGCAAAAGAGGTTTCCAATATTAACTGTTCAATGTTTCACTTAATAATAATAATAATAATAATAACTCATATTTATATAGCGCCTTTCAAGGGACCCAAGGACGCTTTACAGAGTGAATCAAACAAACAATTAAATAGAAAAACAGAAAAGAGAAAATAAGTAAAGTAAAGGTGGCCGGAGATGACAGAACAGCTAAAGGCCATAGGCCATAGTGAGCAGGTAGGTTTTGAGTGATTTTTTAAAAATGTCCAAGGAAGCAGCGTTGCGGATCTCTGATGGGAGAGAGTTCCAGAGAGTGGGGGCAGCAGCACTAAATGCTCTGTCCCCAAAAGTCCGGAGGCTGGTATGGGGGATGGAGAGCAGACCCGTGTCTGAGGACCGCAGATTCCGAGAGGGGGTGTAGGGGTGAAGGAGGTCTGAAAGGTACTGGGGGGCAAGGGCATGAAGGGATTTGTAGGTGAGGAGGAGTATTTTGTAGATGATGCGGGACTTAACCGGGAGCCAGTGAAGGTGGATAAGGGTGGGGGTGATGTGCTGCCAGGGCTTGGTGCGGGTTAAGACCCTGGCAGCTGAGTTCTGGACGTACTGGAGCCTGTCCAGGGCTTTGCTGGGTACCCCGAACAGAACACCATTGCAGTAATCCAGACGGGAGGTCATAAAGCAGTGGATGAGGGTCTCTGCCACAGAGTCAGAGAGAGAAGGTCGAAGTCTGGAGATGTTTTTGAGATGATAAAAAGCAGATTTAGTGATGGATTTGATATGAGATTTAAATGAGAGGGTGGAATCCAAAATGACACCCAGGTTGCGGACTTCCGGGGATAGAGAGATGGAGCAGCCATCCACATCTAGGAGGAGATCACCAACTTTCCGGAGCAGTGCCTTGGGAGCCACAACCATGAGTTCTGTTTTATTACTGTTTAGTTTGAGCAGATTGGATGACAACCAGGATCTTATTTTATGCAGGCAGTTAACGGTGACTGTGGGGGGAGCTGAGCGGATGGTTTGGTATTGAGATACAACTGTATGTCATCAGCATAGCAGTGGAAACTGAGACTGTGGTGGCGGATGATCTGACCAAGGGGGAGCATGTAGATGGTGAAAAGGAGGGGTCCAAGCACAGAGCCCTGGGGCACGCCTTGGTTGACTGGGGCTGGGGTGGAACTGGAGTCTCTGATGGTCACAAACTGTTTCCTGTTGGAGAGGTATGACTGGAACCAGGAGAGAGCTACACCGGTGAGGCCAACGTATTCAGAGAGACGGTTGAGGGGGATGGTGTGGGAGACTGTATCGAAAGCTGCAGAAAGGCCAGATTGGAAGGGTTCATGGAGCTCATGGTTTGACATGTGCTGAAGAACTTGGGCGGCAACTGCTCTTTCCAGGATTTTATTAAGAAAAGGAAGGTTGAAGATCGGTCGGTAATTGTTGAGGTCATCCGGGTCCAGGCCTGGCTTCTTGAGAATCGGGGGTGACAGCGGCCGTTTTGAAGCTGGAGGGTACTATGCCAGATTCCAGGGAGGTGTTGATGATGTCTACCATGATGGAGCACAGGGTAGGTAGGCATGCCTTGACCAAGGTAGTGGGCATGGAGTCCAAAGGACAGGTGGAGGCCTTAGCTTTGGTGACCAGCTCACTTGTATTTCACTTACTATATCACACCCTCCCCAAACCGGATGCTTGCTCTTGTCTGGTTTGGGGAGGGTGTTGCTCTGCTCTTGCGGTCATGACTGACTGACTGTGGAAACCGAACCTCAACATACCCTTGCCTCGGCCAACATTTCTTTATTCATTAATTTCTTCACTTCAGCTCTGTTCACTTTATCCTTTTCACACATAACACAATGTCACCATAAAATAAACTACTAGGAAAATCAAGAATTTACGATAATAGCCTACATTAAGAATTTATGATAGCCTCCTTTAAGCTGCAAACCTTTAAGAGATCGGATTTATAACCGCCAATTCCCCAAACATATCTGATTCATGGTTAGTCACTTTAAAAAACAAAAAAACAATAGCCTCCGAATGTGGCTCTAGTCTATGCTACTCTGCAGATAATGTAGCTTACTGCAAACACTTTTAATTATAATGATAATAATAATAAGAAGAATGATATCTGGTATGTACTTAGTAGTACCTATTGTTTTCTTTCTGTCTAAGATTCCTGGGAAATATGCCTTGTCCAATTAAGCTTGTTAGCCAACGTTACTGTTGCCAGAGAAACGTCAGTCTGCTTCTAGTCAGGAAGCAGATACAAGCTAGGCTACTACGAAGTGAATCAACATGCCTTATAGCCTACATTCATTGCACTACAGAAAACTAAACTAAACCTAGCTGTCCGGTATCAAAAACATTTCCCGCAGGTAACGTTCTACACTACCGGGAAAAAAACTGCGAAGGAATTCTGCTGTGCTTATGAACTCACTAACTCGCTCGCTAGCTCATAGCCCACACATGGAAGGTTGGAGTTACGCATCCGGCAATCGAGTGTCGAATAGCCTAACGTTAAATGTATTTAATTTTCTATAGAATACTAATAGCCCTATTTTAAAACTGCATTTCCATATTTTACTGATGCAAACTATTTAGGCTGTACTAGCTATTTAGGCTGTATGTCTTTCAGCTAGAATGTTTTTCCGTCTAGCCCATTGTGCATGCATGTCTCCATATCTTGGTTCATTAATTTACATGGTTCTTCATGATCCATAGCTCAGGTGGTGCTGTTCATTGTATTTCATTACACATTAAATACTGCTCATCTACAAACTCTTTTAATGTAATTGTGTGCTGTCTGTAATAGGATAACTGTTCTCATTCTTGTCAATAGAGGGCGTTATGGTTACGCAAATGTCTGCATGCATTTCTTTGGAATGCATGTCTATCTCCGTGTATCATCATTAGTTAGCTATAAAAAAGAAGTGATATCAGATCAAAAACGTCTATGACGTTAAAAAAAAAGTTACTCACGCATTGCCTACATAGCGCTGTCTATAAGTCCTTAATTCCAACTTTAATTCAAACTAGGCCTGCCTTTAAAAGTATTGATATCAAAATGTGGCCAAGTAACAACTAACAATATTGCCTATCGTAGCTCACACTAAATAAACTAGCTCTATTCCAAAGCAATGCTATCCAAACTTTCCTAAATTATTTAATGCAACTTGGCCCTGTGTTTCTTCATTTTACCATCTCAAGAGAATGTGGTCAATGAAACTGTATGTGCAACATCAAACTGCAAAATGAAAATAATTTATAGTGGAAATACTCTGACTCAGATGTGTTGCACTTAGAAATTAAACAGAAAAATTACTACACTATAGGGCATGTTTGAACAATTGTCTGCATCCACTGCTTTGGGTCTATGAAAAGCACAGAATTAATAAAATGTAGTATTATTATTATTATTATTATTATGTATTTATTGATTTATTTATTTGGATTTCTATCAAAAACCTGTGTGGTCCTACAGAGCATAGATATCCTTGTGTTCACAAAATTCCGTTTGCAAATATCATAACTACTATTATGTTAAGAAAATTGGTACTATTACTTATTTGCCACCATCTGACCCACAAACATGTCTGGATACGTTTGTAAAAATGCTATATGTACGCTATTTTCTAGGTAAAAATATTACTAATTTTTATCTGCATTTATTTATTCATCACCCCTTTCTCTATTGTACACAATGTTTCTTGATATAAGTTTGTTTGTGAATTGTAAAGAAATCTGTAGCAGCAGTTAACATTTTAAAACCTGTACATTGACAAGTAAACTTGCCAACAAAGTACAACCATATCCTTTCTGGAGTGTAATTATTCATTAACTGTTAAAAACATTAATTGAAATCATATGTTGTTCCATGAGGCACAATCTCTTCACATGCAAAGATGAAGAAACACAGGGCCAAGTTGCATTAAATAATTTAGGAAAGTTTGGATAGCATTGCTTTGGAATAGAGCTATAGTGTGAGCTACCATAGGCAATATTGTTAGTTGTAACTTGGTCACATTTTGATATCAATACTTTTAAAGGCAGGCCTAGTTTTTGCAAGTTGGAATTAAGGACTTATAGACAGCGCTATGTAGGCTATGCATGAGTAACTTGGCTTTTTTTACGTCGTAGATGCTTTTGATCTGATCACACTTAACCCTAAGATTGATCGTTATCGGGAAACGCAGCCCTGGTCACTGAATGTAATTGGTTTGAGTTCTGAGAGGAACATTGCTTTCGTAACCAGTTTTTATAACAATCCCCGTTTTTTCGTCTTTAGTGTCACTGCTGTGCCATCTGAACCCAAGCGGAGGGCTCAACGGCTGAAGCGTGCACAGATTTGCGATGCACTACTGTGGCAAACAAGACACGGATCACTGGAGAGTAGGCTACCATTGAGCAAGGAGACTGTAGCCTACGTCAACTGCTCCAGTGAAGGATTTTACAGAAACATCTGTTTGCTGAGTGTATAATATAAACTTTGAGTGTTAAGTTTACAAAAATGAATTGCCAGTGCAGACACAAAAAGAATTGGCAATGCAAGGTAAAGCTGCACCAAAGAGCTGGGAGTGAGAGGTGCAATGCAACTGCCACCCTGGCCCTGCCCCCTTCTCCGGCGCACGTGGTGTTGATTACCGCAGACGTGGCCGATGTCCGCTTTCCTCCCTGTTTAACCGTGCCACCATTACTTACGGTGGTCAGGTCCTCCTGCTGGGAGGTCTGGGACAGGATTTTCACATTAACAGCGTAATGAAAGTAATTGGTTCTGCGATGGATCTTGTGGGTAGGCCCCAGAGCCCCATCAGGTGGGATAAACTTCCTCACTCACTCTGTGTCAGCAGGGAAGGGACGCCGCCGGTGTCTAATTTATGCAGTTTTTGATCTCTGCAGGATAATATTACTCGATCTGGGAGGCGGCGAGGAGCAACATGACTTCAGAGAGATCACCTGAGGGGGCTGTATGTTCAAAGTCTGGGTGAGACTCTCGTCCTGTACCCCATGTTACACAAACCCGCTGCTCTGTCGGCTGAAATTTCCAGGTTTCACTGGATGAAGCCGAAGATCAATAGATGGAAAAAGCGCTCTGCAGGGGTAGCCGACAGTGACAATACTCCCTGGCGCCCTCTGGTGGAGAGAAACAAAATGCCCCAGAGTACCATGATGTGGCCTGCCAGTGATGAGTTAAGACGAGCTAATTTGAGTTACAGTATTATGCACAAATTATATCATTTATTTCACAAGAGGTGATGAAACAATGAATTCTGAATCTGAATACTGTAAAATGATTGGCGATTAAGTAACAGGCAATTAGTGAGAACTGAAGTTCTACTCTTTGCACTTTGGCCTACAACAATTGTGTGAATGGTGCATTATAAATAAATGTATTATTATTACTATAATAATAATAATTCAGATGAAGGATTACTGTCGAGACAGGTACTGAGGATCAGTAATATCACCAGAACACTCCTTCATCAATCATAACGGATAAAAACAGCAATAAAATACAGTAGAATACAAGAACATTTATATGCCAGAGGAAAACTTGAGAATGCAAAAGAAAGTTAAAAATAAAAATACATCAATAAAAATAGACAGCACTGACAATGACAATAGGAATAATGCAGAACGGTAACATCAAAACTGCACTTCAAAAGAAGACTGGTTTGTCTTGTCTCTGTCTGAATAGCGGGTGAAATTCGCAGCCCTGCGACACGAAACGAAGAAGCGTTGTGCAACTCGATCCTCTTCATCTTCTGTTGAGTCGTGCTAAAGCGCTGCACATCCATACCGTGCATCTGCCCTCCGCTACTAGTATCACCTACATTGTCTCTCCCTCTTTCTCTCTTTCCCTCACTCTGCCCCATTGCGGAACGCGTCGACAGAGATACTGGCTCTGAAGGCTTGAAATCCGATGACACACCAAAAAACGGCGGCGGTGTCGGGGTGTCCCAGCTGCGGCGTGTGTCACAGTCCGCCCCCCCCCCACCCCGAGCCCCCCTAAAATCCCCTTTGTGACTCCTTGACTCTTTTTAGAGCGTTGCCCTCTGGCAACAACGATCAGGTCCCATCTGCTCCCGAGACCCGGGCCTTTCTCTCAGCGTAATCACCCCATTGTGCGCGGCTCCTTTGTGACACACCCGGATCCTATTTCTCTTTTCAAATTCCGCGTCGGGCCTCCTCCTTTGTGCCGGACCTCGCCTGGCGAGCGATCTTCGATAAACGTTAAACGCAGAACAGTCTTTCAATTCCCCGTCCATCTCACTCTCTCCGTGAGGCTGAATGAGGCCGACGAAACTCTTCCTCCTCAAAAAAGTATGTGAGAATAATTTGGAAACTTGACAAAATGTAAAATGTAATGTACCATCAGTAGTCTCTTAAACATTAAAGCTTTATCGGTCTAATCTAATAATAAAATAATAATAATGAAAACCTTTATTACAATTTGAAACTCATGAAATTTGAGACTCATGAAAAAGCATTTTTAGTCCAGTTGAGTCCATTGATTGTGTCTTCTGAGCTATAGAGCCTGAAACCCTTGACAAAACTGATATTAAGAGGTTAAAACTGTGTGAACGGATTGTAATGTCTGGCGATATTGAATTTTCCTGGACTCCTGACCTCCTTTCTCTGCGAAAACTAGACAAACCTGTCAAAAGCAACCTGGGAAGACAGAAATTCATTTTAGCCCAGGCACCAAGACCACTTCAGCATACAGTATGTGTAACGATTACTTACTGATACCGAATGGCCTTTTTTGTGGTGTGTGGCTAGGAGTTGGACATTCTGTAGGTTTGAAGTTTAGTTTGCTACATGCTTTGAGGCACAAAAAAACCTTGTCTTTTGTCAATCCACCAAGAAACTCTTGGTTCTGTCTCACTCGCTGCCTTCACTTATTATTATTGTTATTATTTCATTCCTAAAAAGTTTTGGAACATGTAGAATCCTTTTGTTTTTGCCGGAGAAATTTACCACCATTGTTCTCCTACTGTGTTTTAACACAATAAAATGTCCTTATGGTTAAAACAATGTCATCCCCCACAACTTGTCCAAAATGGGGGAAATGGTAGGTCACATTACAGTACCTCTAAGCTCCCTGGGTTATTTCAGCTGTCCGTGTAATTTTGATTGGTCAGGCACACCTCTGACATGAGCGTCACAAGGTTCGTGCTGATTGTTTGGAACAGAAGCCTGTCGGTGTAACTTGAGAGATCAAATATCAGAGCATCCGAAGATCCACCCTGGGGCTGGGCTGGATTTTACCGGTCAAAGTGCCACCTGCCATCGTTAAACTCTCATGAACTTGACCTTCACTCATGGTCCACTTGCGGTCAAGAAATAACCTACAACTTACAACTCATGAGGTTTGCTTGAATGAAAAGGGATTGTCTATGTAATTGGTAAGTGGAGTCACTGGAAAATTTCCAGATTCTTTCCCCTCACAAATTATTTTCTTCCCTTTAGAGAGGCAACTGTTTAAAAGACAATTGTGTAAAACAAATTCTTTAAATGACTTGTATTAAATAATTTTTTTCTTTAATGGCTTAAACCTAAAGTGAGTCTTTCTGCAAGTTACCTTCCACCTTAAAGGCACTGTACCGATCTGGCTTTAGTGTGTATGGTTGATCACACCTTCACTTTTAATTAAAGTTAATTTTAAGAGGATGTCATTTTGTGATTCAAACTTTAAAGGTTGTATCAGCGATTTTGGGTGGAAACATAAATGATCACATTCATCTGATTTTTCCTCACGATCCGCTAGCTGCCCGCCCCATAAGCAGGCCGTCAAAAAACCGCGTCTCTGTAGGCAGCCTATTCTCCGAGATCGTACACAAAAACAAATGGTACTACCAACCACTCAAAACCAAAATAAACAGTATTCCAACCAATCACAATGATCTGCACAAACGCTAATACTCTTATCTCGCTGAAATCTTGACGGATTTACAAACGGTTTGGTTTCTTACAAACGTTATTAACGTGGTTATAATTCTGGATGCTTGAACACTATTTTTTAAAACATAACATAATTATTCATAAGTATGTTTGTTTGGGATTTCGCTTCAGAAGTGACGTCACCCAAAATCGCTGATACAACCTTTAAATCAATGTCCAGGTATACTACAGCTTACTGACAGAATAAAATGAAAGAATGTGATTAGAATACATTAGGGCTCCCCGGCCCTGCCAGATCCGAGCATGGCCGGCGCCCTGTGGGAGCAGCAATTGGCGGCTGCTTCCGGGTGGGGGGAGGGGCTCGGAGAGAATCGCTGCACGCATAGCGGCCCTGGCCGAGCTGGAATCACGGTCAAGGAGCTTGAGGAGTCGCGCCCTGTAGAGGACATGGCATCCTCCTTCCTACTACCGGCTGACAGGGTTGTGTAGCGGTGGTTCTCTAGCGGTTGCTACACAGGGGGGAATTGAATTAGAATAGGGGTTCAATTGGCTACTAAATTGGGAGAAAAATGGGAAAAAATCAGAAACAAATTTTGAAAAAAAAATGAAAAAAAGAATACATTAGGGCTGTAATTGCAATGGAGGTGATATCATACTAAAGCAGTGTTTTATGTTCCTTTGAATATCAAAACTCTGAAGGTTTGTGACAAGGTATCACCATCGTTAACATCCTTTCATTGTGGATTGTGTCTCTCCCCAAATTGCTATACATCTTCTGTGGAATGATTTCCAACATGATTTCCAAAAAATAATTCCAACATTTAATGCATTCCAGTGATACAAAAATGAGCACTTTGGTAAAGAATCTATCCATCGCAGATGGAGACCCCTGACTGAGGTATCAGTGCTTTGGGACAGAATTTAAAAAAAACCTAATCTCTTGCCATCAAGCTGATTTTTACAGCAGTTTTTTTAAAGTAGATAACCAGTAGGTGGCACTAAACTGAATTAGAAAAGTAAATACTGTATGATTCCACTAGGTTTTTACAATTCACCTGTGATTGCAGAGTCCAGACTTTTCCAATTTTCTTTCTTATTTCCATTATATTTCTAAAAATAATACTTAATTATACGTAATTATGATAGAATTTCATATTGGCTTGGAATGCCCAACTCTGCTATCCAATAAAATAGTCACTGTTCAAACTAGATAGACCTTCAAAAGTGTACCACCATTAGAATCACTGGGGGTAAGGGGGGAAAACTAGACACTAAAATATAAGATTAGTGACACTTAACAAAGAAGTTTAATTCTGAAGTGCACATGTTCCAGACAAACTATCACAAATGAGATAACCAGTCCTGTGAAACTTCATTGCTGACCTCTGAAAAAACTGAACTGAAAAATTAAGAAAATAGGTAGATGACACTAAGAGTTACTCAATGTGAAGGCCAAATGAAAGTGATTTGATTAGATTTAATTTAACAGGGCCCATACAGTAATCATATACAGCATTTCACTTAGCATAATTTTGCAGAGAGGCACAGACGATGATCCCTTAGGAGCCAATAATTCTCTTGTGCCTGGCTGCATTTCACCCAATTAGGATTTATTATGCAAATTGAAATATTTTTTTAGACCAATCATGGGTGTCCTCCCCATGAGATGTTCATCATATGTTTTTTTAACATTTGTTTGGAGGTTTTATGACACAAGGGAGTTTATGAATGAAAACCGAAACTGATAACAAAAAACATGTTACACTCAGAGATTATACATGGCTAAATAATAAAAATGTATTTGGACAGCTACACATTTTAGTTGTTTTGGCACTGTACTCCAGCACATTGTATTTGAAATGGAACAGTGGTTATGAGGTTAAAGTGCAGACTTTCAGCTTTAATTTTAAGTTCATAATCACTGTTAAATTTTAAATCCAATGTGCTGGAGTACAGAGCCAAAACAACAAAAAATGTGTCACTGTCCAAATATTTTTGGACTGCACGGTATACAATTACCTTTCTAATACCATGATCACGCTTAATCTGCATGTGCATATTTCCATGTACTGTCTGGTACTTATAAAAGGGGCTAACATTTCCCTATCACCCCATATTTGTCTATTGTCGTGAAGGGAGGTACAAAGCATTAAATAATCTCCAGCCTATTGACCTTGAACTTTTATTATTATTATTTTATTTTCCCCACCACACTAATTCCACGGTCAAGGTCACAGGCTACAATGTTCAACAAACTCGTCCCCAAGCATTTTCGACTGCATCTGAACTACTTGTGTTTTCCTTCTTTCATAACTATATAGTCTTGTTTGTAATATTTGAAGCAAAGTTCAAGGATAGCACTTCAATACAACATGCTCTGAGGGTATGGGATTCCGGAAAAATCTGTGAATGACTCTGGCAGGCAGGGAAATAATTTTTTTTCCCCTGCCTTCATGAGAAATTCAGATTTTATAAACTCAATTTGAAATCAATAAATTGTACATTTGACAGAACTACTGAAGGGGCTTTTAGAGAAAAATTATTCAATATTTTCTATGAAAAAAAGGTCTTTAGTTGCCTGTTTCACATGACATATTAAAATTAACATGATTCTGTTGTCTAATGGCAAAGTTAAATAGCAATTTCAAGACAGCTTGATTGATTTCATTCATAACAGTAGTGGAACATTAAACAGTCGCAGCATTGTAACAAATTACAACTGTAACAAATATGCTCAATATAATTAATAAATCTAGCCATAAATAAAATTGTGCATGCAGCTTCAAAATTTGGCCTACTGCTGAAAATGTTTTTTCTCTTTAACTTAAAAGGTTTTTAACTTTAAAAGGTACTATAGTTAAACTCTTCCAGGTAGGGTTTATAGGGGGAAATTCAATTACCCTTTTGTGGTGTGTTATTAATTCGTCATTTGTTTCTCATAAACTATAATTAATATCAGTATCTACTTTTGATTACCTTAATGGCTTTAGATTAATTTACTTTACACTTGTAGTCACTGCCACTACTCTGACTTGGGCATTCCATTAAACATTAACAAGTGAGACGGGTGGAATTTCACGTTATGTATGCATCATAAATGAGGATAAAAAGCTAGAAGGGATTCGATTTTGAGGCATCACACAACAAAAAGCACCTGATGTGAAGATCACTGGATAGTGAGTTATGCTCCAAAGTTAATCAAGACATTCCATCAAAACGCCTAATTATCTGCATGAAAATACCAGGCCAGACACCTGGCAACTGTAGCTAGTTCCATCAAGGATCCAAAGGCCTCTTTTAAACTCTCCTGCCTTTGACAGCTATTTAGCCTTTAGACTTTCCTGGACTTTGCCACAAACATCTCCATTTAACTATGTTAAAAACAACCTGATTAAAACCACAGGCAGTCCATGCCATTCAGGGTGGAGCATAACAACCAGTAAACATTTCCACTCTTTGTTTAACAAACATGCTGAAGAAGCAGAGAGAGTACCTGTACAGTAGTTATACCCACACAGCGATATTGAATTAATTACACTGAATACTCTACCTGTAGTTACCGTTCGCCCTGAGACTGAAACAGCACGGCATTTATGAATGATATTTACCATACACTGAATTAAGTAGTTAAACCCATATAATAATATATAACTGCATCTAAAAATGACTCTGGTAAGGATGAACCGTAGAGCACTTGATTTCCTAACAGAAAAAACACAAGCTGCATCTATTATGGGGCACTTACATATTTGATGGTCTCCAAATTGAATGCCGCTTTGAATCTTAAGAGATGTTTGTTCTCAGAGCAGTGATGCTAAATTGAGGAATCCCAGAGGATGATTGGACAATACAAAGCTATACCCTGGGAAGGATGGATTTAGTAGGGAGGTAAATCCGTAACCTCATCACTCAATGATGACTCTTCTGCCAATTGTCCAGGTTTGTACTTAGCTAGTGGATTGCAGAGTGAAATGAAGCAATGGTTGCCTGCCTGAACAGAGGGATGGCCTATATTTGTGATTGGACATTCCAAATATGGGAGGGAAAAGACTTCAAAATAAAACTGGTGAAATACCAAGCCTATCCTTTCTTCAAATATTGAGTTCATATCTCATATGTATTCCATGAAGTGCAGATTTTTTTAATATATCCACTTAAGACCCAGCAATTCATTTATAGGGGACATTTGTCTCTGGTCTCAATCTCAAGAACCATATATTTTACTATGGTGAAACCTACACTATAAACAGCCAATAAAAATAAAATAAATAATATTTTGAAAATATTTTCACTAAGAATTAAAAGTTTGCCCACTAGAGTTTGTAAACCACAGGTGCTGGAGATACGCAAATGCCAAATGTGAAACAATAAACTCCACAACACTGTGTCTATTGCTGTGCTTGTGCAACTTTATTAATGAAAATTGACTTAAGTTTCAGACCACAGTCCTTCGTCAGAGTCTTAGAGTGAAAGGTAAAAGACATACTCTTATAAAGACTTTCCATGATTAGTCCCCTGATAGATAATTGACAAATGACATTTTCATGACCAACATGTTTTTGTCATTGAAGACACTTGTATTATGTCAAAAAAATAAAGTATTTAAACTTTTTTTCTGGAGGATATTAGAAATATTGGAGCCACACACAGAAAATGTAAACCTTTATAAGGCTTGAAGATAAAGGTTCAAAGGGATCATCCAATAATCTTGCTAAAACATTTGCTATCCCCAGACAGAAGGCTAATGAAATTCAACAGTTAATTCCAGTGAGTAAACTTTCAGGACCCACCTATCTATTTCTTCCCACGGTAAAGTACATCTCAACAATTTCCACCCAGGGAACACCGGGGGGCCACATGAAATTACCTCCTAATGCATTAATAGGAGGCCAAGTGCTCACATGCTCCAAGCGATGCTCACGCCCCCTGGAGGGTAAGAGACATGGGGCCCTATCTTACACCCGGTGCAAAGCGGCGCTAATCCAAACGCAAGTGTCTTTGCAATTTTACACCCGGCGCATGGTTCATAATAACGCCTTGCGTTCACGTCGTTTAACTAGCATGTATTGTATCCTTGCGCCCATTACAAGTGAACTGGGCGTGTTGGTCTTAAGATGAGGAGTGGCCAGGATTCTTTTTGGCGTATTGCTATCTTGAGCCAGCAGAAAGCGCTTGCACTAGAACCACCACGAACGTGGTCTAAAGTCATGTCGCAGTTGTTTACATGTTATTTTAACGGCGCATATAAGTGCGTCTACATAGGCGTGTGCACAACGCGCGTACCCTCCTGTGTGTTACACACAGGGGCGCGCACAAGCATGACTAAAATATCTAGATCACAATGTGAAATATTATTATTGTGTAGGCTATATCAAAAATGCATAATAATAAAAGGTTCTATAGGTCCACATACCTTTCCCTTAGCGAAGGGAAACGATGCCACATTACATTGCTCTCAGCCCACTCCATCAACATCCAGGCGATGTGCGATGGTACGGGACAATGGCTATCCATTAAAAAGGAGCTGATAACACCTATATCAAGCCTAATGCGTGAATTGTCATTCAATGGAGAACTCGCGCACTGCAATAGACGGACATTTGAGTTTTGAAAATGCGCTTCAGATGTCATTACAATACAGCTCTGTTTATCTAGGAATACAGCCTGTAAGTAAATAGAATGGTTTGTGACTGAAAAAAGTTTTTTTCGATAGCCTATGGAGATAAATGTCACCATGTTAACTGAATTGTAACCTTAGCTATTCTTCGTCCTTCATATTTTTTAAATTACAGTGACAAGGTTTCCATACCCTCAGCTTATTAAAACCCCGCTGATTTCACCTGTTATTCCATAACTGAATAAAAGATTTTAAAGAGAATTAAGCATCGAATTATAAACGAAAACAAATTTGCAGCACGTTACAATTAATTCACAATTAATTTTAATACCATTATCTGCATGTGCTCTTTATAGGAGCAGGTCTGTTTCCCCTGCTGTAAATCGCACTTTTAACAGTCTTCCTGGGAAAGTGGATTGTTTTAAAGCATTACGCTACCAGTAAAACAGGTTGGTCACATTTCCATAAGCAGGACATTATAAAACAAGGGAAAATATGCGTGAGCCTATGGGTTGCCAACCTGACAGCTTTATTGTATTTATTGTCGTCATTAAGGCAAAATAACGTTATTTATTTTATTAATCAAAATTAGAATGCAGGTAATGAACTTCGGATGAAGCTTGAACATGAGTTCATTGCTTCATTGCATAATCAAACGAAATTCGTTAAACAAGCAGGCTAATTTGTTTTCTAAGGTGCGACGGAAGCCATTGGTAGCTTATTCTCAGCTGTTGCAGGTGCCTTTAACGAAATTTAACCGCATATATTTTGTAAAATAACAGCACTGTCGGAAATTACCGGGAACTCATAATGGTTTGTCCGAATAATATTTATCATAGGCTACTAGTGATCCATACAGCCTATTCCTTGATCGCACTAAACACGCACGCGCATGTCTGTTTCGCCATCATATAAGCAATCCGCCGAGGTGGAAAAGCAGGCTTTTAAAGGGAATGGGATATGACCCGTGATGTCACGCCCAAGACGCACCTATAATTAATGAAGAGACTAGGTTTAGCCCACTTGCACGCTGCGCGTGCTTAGCGCCCAAAAAACACGCCGTTAAAATAGCAAAAGTGGACTTGGACACGCCCTAAATGGACTTTACGCCATGCGCTTAGACCAAGCGCCAAGATCGCCAAGATAGAGCCCATGGTCTTGCAACAATTTTAGTTACAACCATGTGCTACTAATCGCACTTGGGAGTGGGACGCAAAATGAAGTGAGGAAGGCATTGTTTGTTTATGTGTCTTTCATGCATGGAGCTAAGGACTGCGGCTGTGCGCTTCCGGTGGACCTCGGCCACGTTTACCGTGACAGAGAAAGGTAGGAAACATACGGGAATGTTGAAAGACTGTTCTCGCACTCCACCACAAGTACCGGGATTCCCAAAGGGTGGAGGTGGCGTTTCTTTCTTTTGAACTGTTCCTGTAATAATTTATGACACACTGCGCTATTTTTGAAATCGGAGAGTCACAGCATGTGTAACCAACTTATCACTGCTTCATGAGTAATACCAAGCTTGATACTTTCACAATAGCTTGCTCATAGATGTGAACCCATAGTTGCAACCTGGGGACATGCATACATACATAACCATCATTTCTACAAAGATGCAAAGCTGTTTATTTTCTCTAATCAAACTTCTGTTCCTTAATCTGTGCATCTGTGTTGTACATAATGATCAATAAACACTTTCATCTGTTCTCACCACAGCTCAATGAACTCCTAACCCTAGGTTTCTGTACAATGTGTGTGTTTTTGCCCTGGTACTACTTTTTTCAGTGTTCCAGCATAGCCGTACTGAAATCAAACACTGGCAAATTAGCCAAATATAGTGAACTTACCAGTGACAGCATTCTGATCATGCAACAAACTTTAAAAGCTCGCTTTAGCCATGTGATAATATGCTAAAATACTAAAATAATGCATTTATTTATATAATAAGTAATTTTGGAAGATGGGCAAAAAGGAGAAGGTGTCATTTTTTGATACAGAATGAAATCTTAGATAGATAGTAGTTAATTCTGTAGTACTACATTGTAAAGAACCCCACCAGGGAATCAACAGCCACTTTGTTAGTTGTTTAGAGCTAACCAAAGAGCTAGATGGGTGGCATAATATTGTTTTGTATTTGTATTTAAAAGAACATCTCTAAAATATACTAAATGTGCTTACACACAGGAGGAACAGTTGGGCTTTTCAGTTCACTCTGGATGAACCTAACCTTAAAATGAAAGGAAAACTTTTTCCAAGACAAATAAGAGCAGCCCAATCTATTGAAACACTGTACATCTATCTCCAGAGGCTATGACCTAAAACAACAGCACTTCAAGCTTTTTAAGCCCATCAAAAGTGAAGAAGCTCCTGAAACTTGCAATAGTTGAACGTGCTACTTTTGAATAGATTTGTAAACATTTAAAAAATAAATAAATAAATGTTTACAGGTTTGAAGAGAAAGGGAATCCCCGTTAACCCACAGTACGGTTGTTGCCCTCAACAAGAACCCATTTATTTTGAATTCTTGTCTATTTTTTTTAATGAAATAAAATTCCCATGAATACATATCTTATAAGTGAACGCACATGCTAGTAGAGACAGAGCATGTCGCGTCATACTCTGAAAACCCAACCTGGTCTCAAAGCCCATTCGTATCTATTCTACGAAATTCCAGTCCCCGAAAATTCGTACTTATTTTACGAATCAGAGATTACACACCACGTGACTTTACGATTTTCTCCGATGAATTACGAGACAAAACGGAGATCCACCATTTTTATTTCATGGTCAAATAAAGCGAATGGGTAAGCTGCCGGTATTGTACTTATAGTTTATACTTATCGTACATTCATAGAATACCTTTCTTATTTCGTAATTGTATTTTAATGCAATATGATGTATAATTCTCGAGCTTCTTCGTCTCTGCTTTATCTGTGTGGGTTGCTATTTATAGGCTAGTCTTGTAGGCTATTACTTGCGTTATACTAGCTGAGGTTAGCTAGGTCTGTTCAGATCAGTGCATACTGCATAGGCGGCAATATGATTAATGAATTTAGCTTGTGAGCTAGCCATCAGAGCGTGTCGTTTTCGGTTCTTTTGAGACGTATAACATGAGAAAACCGAGCATATCTGTAATGGAAACAACCGCGTCTTCCCGTTAACTTCTGTAATGAACTGCGATTCCCATGATTCTGTGCGCTGTCTGTGTGTATTGCCCATAGACTGCAGAGATGTGACGGGTTGACCACTGAATTGGCTTCGTGCCCCAATGAGCAGCTCCCATAGGAATCCATGGAACCGGTAAGCGGAAGCTGCCTCCAGTTCTTTTTTTTTATCTCGATGGTTGAACTTCATTCATAAAACCAACAAAAAAAAAGGTCTGCCAGTCTGCAAATAACAGGATTCCTAAATGTTATATGCAAATCCCATATGCAAAAGGTCTGTAAAAATCTTATAAAAAACACATATGCCATATACAAAACTTAAATAAAATAAATATGTGGTAGAGAGCTAGCATATACATTTCATGCTAAAATTAAATAGTTCCCTAATACATGGTACTCCTTATAAAAAAAAACATTGAGAGATTGTATAAGAATTGTATAGAAATATATAATATAATAGGCTACTAATCAACATGCTTTTTTATAAAAACTTTGCAAGTATGATCATAGATGATTTTTACAGACCTTTTGCATATGGGATTACCTTCGTAAGCATTTAGGAATCCTGATATTTGCAGACTGGCAGACTTTTTTTTGTTGTTGTTAGTTTAAGCCAACGCAATCTCTCAAGCATGGTACACAGCAGATATAGAATGTACAAAATAGACACTGTTCTTATTTATAATAATAATAATAATAATGCAATTTTATTTAAAACTTTTTTTTTACAGCAAAATCCTATTACACAGCTAAAGTAAAATATATAAAAACAATGGATAAATAAAACAAAAGACTTATTAAAATGAACTGGAAAAAAATTCTCAAATCCAGAAGCTTGAGAAGCAATGCAATAATAATGGTATATAATGTAAGGAAGACTTAAAATTAAGTAATTAGACTATCAGTTTCCTTTTCAATTTAGAATTAAACTAATTTTGTAGGCTGATAACAACAACGATAATTTTCCATGCCAAATAAGCGTTCACGCGCGGCTCTGAAGCCTACAATACTTCGGCATAACCACCAGGTAATGTGCGTATGTCAAGTGAAGACCTGACGTGGAGCTACGACCATTTCCACGGTCAAATGTAGTCACGTTGAAATTTAATAAATCACTACTTTGTCGTGATTTTTTACGTACGCCACACGTAAGATCAAATTTGTACTTTTTATAAATGAGGCCCCTGGTCTTGGCCCTTCTGCCCTCCTGACCATCTTCTGGCGTAGACTCAAGACTCGCCTGTTTAGTTTGCATCTTTGCTCCCTGAATTAATTGTTAGCATGCAAGTCTTGCTTTTTGAAATAGCATTTTAGGGGTATGTTAACAGTGATTTACACATCAACACTTGACATGTTACTGACATTTTGGTTAATGTATTATTTAGACTTGTACTGTTTTTTTTTCAGTATACCATTGTTTTTTTTATTGGACATTTCTCTTATATAGCACTATTTCTCATTCCCCCCTACCTAACAGGTTAAGGAGAGGATATCAGCCTGCCTGGCTGACATTTCTATGTGGATGGCTACTCATGACCTGAAGCTCAACCTTCACAATACGGAACTGCGCTTCATACCTCACAGGACCTCCCCACTGCAAGCCCTCTCCATCACTGTCGACGGTACTATGGTGGCTGCCTCCCGCTCTGCAAAGAACCTGGGGATGGTCCTGGATGACCAGCTGGACTTCATGGAGCACATCAGGGCAACAGCACGGTCCTGCAGGTTCCTCTTATACAACATCAGGAGGATTCGACCATACCTGACCACCTACTCGACCCAGCTTCTCGTCCAGACCATGGTTATCTCACGCCTGGATTACTCCTCCCAAAGTTTTCACACATCACCCCCCTGCTGAGGTCAGTCCACTGGCTGCCGGTCGCTGCCAGGATCAGGTTCAAAGTTCTGACCCTGGCCTACGCTGCAGCCAAAAGGACAAGCCCTTCCTACTTGCAAGACATAATACAACACTAAACTCCAGCTCGACTACTTCGTTTTGCTTGTCCGGACTGCGGAGCTTCTCCACCCTAGCTCCCCAGTGGTGGAATGAACTGTTCACTCCTCTACGCTCTGATCAAACACTGCCTGCACACCTCTTCAGACTCCACCTTGACTGTTTTTCGCTTGTTTCCTGTTCCTTAATTCTTTGTTGATTTTATATTTTATAATGTCTTGTTTTAGCCATAGCTTACTGTGTACTATACTCAATGTTCATGGCTATGGATAGCTGCTATGTTATGAAACTGATGTCATTGACCTTCGGTATGCACTTATTGTGCGTCGCTTTGGATAAAAGCATCTGCCAAATGAATGTAATGTAAATAAAGTTTATTATTATTATTATTATTATTTTATGCAAACTTATGCACTTTTTGCTTTGTAAGTCACTCTGTATAAGCGCATCTGCCAAATGAATAAATGTCTGTATTGATACACTTCTGTAATGTGATGGACCCTTTCTAGATTAAATAAGCTAAATGTCCAGCTAATAAAAGCTTGAAGACGCTGAAGTTCAATACGTCTCTGAGTGAATTAATGCAAAATTTATTTTACAGTGCATTGTGTACACTATATATTGATGTATTGTAAATTATCTCTTCTCTTTCAAAACCTGATGGCCAATATACAGCATATAGTAATAATAATGTTTATCATTTTAGTCATATAAAAGTTAGAAATTGTATATACCACAACATCTGATATTTATTACAATGAAAACTATTTAAAATGGGTAGAAAATTATTTTTATATAATTACCAATAAAATCTCAGATCATGGGATAGACTACATTAACAATTTTCTTTTTTAAATATATATATTTTTTACATACAGCTGACAACCTTGTCATTTTTATGTATTTAAAGGGAATGCTTTCATTCCTACAAAGCTTTCACACTAGGCTACTGCATGCTGTTCACTACTGTCTGCTTATTAATTATCAACCTGTTGGATTTGGAAAGCATTATAAATGTCTAGAAGTATCTAAGATAATTATCTAAGTATTAAAAGTTGGGTTCATGTGAGTAGCGTGATCCCATTCGCAATAAACGGAGGGCATCTTCGTGTGTGTTTACGGTTGTATCAAGCGGAACTACATTTCGGCGCCATTTTATTGCTTTACGCTAAGGAAAATATTTTTGGGAATTGTAGTTTTTTTTGCAAATATATTCCCTGTATACGTAATTATCTAGGAATTGCTAATGTATTATCTACCTAGCAAGCCAGTTATGCTAGCTACGTTCAACCAGATCTAGGTACCTAGCTAGCTACGCGTGTTTTAGCTGCTGGTAGACATATACATTTTCAATATTAATAGCTTAATATTAATATTAATAGTCAAAAGTAGATGGCAGTCCTATATTGTCATTTTTACTGAAATGTTCTTATGACTGATGTTTTCTGACTCTGCTTGATCCTAAGAATCACCTCGGAAAGTGTTGTACATTAATTCTGAAATTTAAGTGGCGCCCCCTGTCGAAAGCATATACTGCACTTTTTTTTTTAGCTAGAGATCTGGTTTTGATATTATTTGTAGTATGTCTAGAGGTGGTCTAGATTCCGACATTTCAGCATGATACATCATTCGGTGTACAAATGGCGAGTGCCCAAAATGTTCAAAAATCACATTTCAAGGGGGTGCTACAGAGTCTGTGTTCATGCTAGGGGTCTGGTTTTTGGTTTGCATGCTAGAGGCCCTGATGAGACTCAGTTAGCAAAATTTCATGCTTCTATGATTTTGGGAACCTGAGTGCAGTGTTCAGCAGTAACGCAAAATGACCTATGAACATTCTAACAGCCTTCATAGACCTATTTTTCATCATTAGGACAAGTTTAATTTATGCTTACATGCAAATATATATGTCATAGGGGGTGCTGAGATGTCCTTGTATACTAAATTTGGGAGGCTTGGCTGCCTTTGTGCTTCAGGTAGGAGGAGTCAAAGTTTATAAAAAATTGAGATTTGTAGGTGGTGCTATAGAGCTTCTATGTGTGCTAGGGGTCTGTTCTTTTGCTTATCGTCACCCTCTTAAAATAATGGCCTAAGTCACTTTTTCAAGTTTTTCAGAAAACATAAAAAACTGAACCAAATACAGAATATATGATATTTATTAATCATTCCACAAAAAAATGTTACGACAATAGATGACTATTGACATACAAATAACACTGTCTGTCAATTATGTAACATACAACAATTAAATGACTTAGGCCAATTTATGAACATGCCGTTGTGACTTAGGCAAAAAAAATTGACTTAGGCCTGACTTACAGCTGCATGTTTTAGGCAAAACAGTGCACTACAAACAATAGCGTGTGACTTAGGCCGTTTTATTTTTGCCTAAGTCAAGACAATGTGACAAAGTCACACGCTTGACATAGGCCATAGCATTACCAGGAACAGCATGATCTTTTCAATTAAGGACTTAGGCCATTTTAGCAGAGGTGGCCAGCATCATGAAGAGTTGATTTAGGCAAAAATATAATTTTCCTCAAAAAGTGACTTAAGCCATTATTTTAAGAGGGTGACGTTATGCAATATAGGCCATGGATATATTCATACTTCCGAATTTCAAGCCTCTAGATTTTAAGGAACCCATAACCCTAATCCTACTGTTGTGACCTTTGACCCTTCCATAGCTCTTGTATTTAATTTCATAGTTTCCAATTTGGGTATATTTATATTCTAATGAATCCATGTCAGGGTGGTCAACATGCCAGAAAATAGCAGTTTAATGACATTACAGATAGAGAACTGCCATCTACTTTGGATTATCAATAGCTATTAATATTTAAATATATATAATTAATAGACTGTCTACCAACAGCTAAAGCACGCGTAGCTAGCTAGGTACCTAGATCTGGTTGAACGTAGCTAGCATAACTGGCTTGCTAGGTAGATAATACATTAGCAATTCCTAGATAATTACGTATACAGGGAATATATTTGCAAAAAAAACTACAATTCCCAGTAATACTTTCCTTAGTGTAAAGCAATAAAATGGCCCCTTAATGTAGTTCCGCTTGATACAACCGTAAACACACACGAAGATGCCCTCCGTTTATTGCGAATGGGATCACGCTACTCACATGAACCCAACTTTTAATACTTAGATAATTATCTTAGATACTTCTAGACATTTATAATGCTTTCCAAATCCAGCAGGTTGAAAATTAATAAGCAGACAGTAGTGAACAGTATGCAGTAGCCTAGTGTGAAAGCTTTGTAGGAATGAAAGCATTCCCTTTAAATACATAATGACAAGGGTGTCAGCTGTATGTAAAAAAAAAAATGTTAATGTAGTCTATCCCATGATCTGAGATTTTATTGGTAATTATATAAAAATAATTTTCTACCCATTTTAAATTGGTGTTTTCATTGTAATCAATATCAGATGTTGAGGTATAAACAATTTCTAACTTTTATATGACTAAAATGATAAACATTATTACTATATGCTGTATATTGGCCATCAGGTTTTGAAAGAGAAGAGATAATTTGCAATACATCAATATATAGCGTACACAATGCACTGTAAAATAAATTTTGTATTAATTCACTCAGAGACGTATTGAACTTCAGCGTCTTCAAGCTTTTATTAGCTGGACATTTAGCTTATTTAATCTAGAAAGGGTCCATCACATTACAGAAGTGTATCAACACAGATATTTATTTATTTGGCAGATGTGCTTATACAGAGCGACTTACAAGGCAAAAAGTGCATAAGTTTGCATAAAATAATAATAATAATAATAAACTTTATTTACATTACATTCATTTGGCAGATGCTTTTATCCAAAGCGACGCACAATAAGTGCATACTGAAGGTCAATGACAGAAGAAGATAGAGCTAATTTCTTATCATAACATAGCAGCTATCCATAGTCATGAACATTGAGTATAGTACACAGTAAGCTATGGCTAAGACAACAAGACATTATAAACTATAAAATCAACAAAGAATTAAGGAACAGGAAACAAGCGAAAAACAGTCAAGGTGGAGTCTGAAGAGGTGTGCAGGCAGTGTTTGATCAGAACGTAGAGGAGTGAACAGTTCATTCCACCACTGTGGAGCTAGGGTGGAGAAGCTCCGCAGTCCGGACGAGCAGAGCGAAGTGGTCGAGCTGGAGTTTAGTGTTGTATTATGTCTCGCAGGTAGGATGGGCTTGTCCTTTTGGCTGCAGCGTAGGCCAGGGTCAGAACTTTGAACCTGATCCTGCCGGTGACCGGCAGCCAGTGGACTGACCTCAGCAGGGGGGTGATGTGTGAAAACTTTGGGAGGAGTAATCCAGGCGTGAGATAACTATGGTCTAGACGAGAAGCTTGGTCGAGTAGGTGGTCAGGTATGGTCGAATCCTCCTGATGTTGTACAGGAGGAACCTGCAGGACCGTGCTGTTTCCCTGATGTGCTCCATGAAGTCCAGCTGGTCATCCAGGACCATCCCCAGGTTCCTTGCAGAGCGGGAGGCAGCCACCATAGTACCGTCGACGGTGATGGAGAGGGCTTGCAGTGGGGAGGTCCTGTGAGGTATGAAGTAGGGTTGCACGGTATACCGGTACTAGAAAAGTACCACGCTACTCTGCCGTTAAAAACGGTACTATACCACATTCATTTAGTATCGGTACTTTAGAAATGACATGAGTTGCGTCAATGTGCGGGTTTGACAGCGGCGCAGTGTGTGTGTGTGCAGCTTGAAGGCTGAACGCTCTGCTTCAACTCCCTGCAGTGGGCGTGCCAACAGCCCTCCCCCTCTCTCACTCGCCTCATTCAGTGCTCAGCCTTGACACAGCGAACATGGCTGCTGCGAGTAGCTACTACAAGCGATCTTGTCAGCCGTCCACAGCTTGTGGACAAAACGGACGCACGGAGCGAAATATGTAAATATTTCGCTTACGTTGCCGACAGCCATGGCAAGCCCACGGACACATCAAAGCCCGTCTGTAAACGGTGCTTCAAATCTACGCAGGCGAAGGGAGCCAACACATCCAACTTGGCAAAGCATCTCCCCGACAAACATCCCGACATATTCAAAGAGTTCAAAGAGCGACAGGTTAGCGAATGTGATGGATAACATAATTACATGCCCTCAAATAAGTCAAACAAGTGTGATTTATTTTGTGACAAGCGAACTTGTTTCACCATCGGAGTTTGACGAGGCAATTAAAGGCAATGTGCTCAGTACGAGCACAGACCCAAGGCAAAGAACTGGCGGCAGCGCTGTTGTCAAAAAAGCACCAGAGTTTTGATTCTTGCCTTCAATACTCTTTGCCCAAGGAGCATGGACGGCGCTACACCGGGGCAAGGGTGGGCTATAGCCCCGTCACAAATTTGCTTAGCCCCAATTTAGCCCCCCAGAGTGTGTGTGTGTGGGGGGGGGGGGGGGGGGTGTGTAGGGAGCTCATGCAAATGACACAAGGGGCCCTATCTTACACCCGGCGCAAAGCGGCGCTAACGCAAACGCAAGTGTCTTTGCTATCTTACACCCGGCGCTAGGTCCATAATAACGCCTAACGCTTAGGCCGTCAAAGTAGCATTGCGCCATTAACTATTCTTGCGCCATCATTAGTGAACTGGGCGTGTTGGTCTTAAGATGAGGAGTGGCTAGGATTCTTTTTGGCGTATTGCTATCTTGAGCCAGCAGAAAGCGCTTGCGCTAGAACCACCACAAACCTGGTCTAAAGTCATGTCGCAGTTGTTTACATGCTATTTTAACGGCGCATATAAGTGCGTCTACATAGGCGTGTGCACAACGCGCATACCCTCCTGTCTGTTACACACAGGGGCGTGCACAGGCATGACTAAAATATCTAGATCACAATGTGAAATATTATTATTGTGTAGGCTATATCAAAAATGCATAATAATAAAAGGTTCCATAGGTCCACATACCTTTCCCTCAGCGAAGGGAAACAATGCCACATTACATTGCTCTCAGCCCACTCCATCAACATCCAGGCGATGTGCGATGGTACGGGACAATGGCTATCCATTAAAAAGGAGCTGATAACACCTATAGATATCAAGCCTAATGCGCGAATTGTCTTTGCACCTAATGCGTGAATTGTCATTCAATGGAAAACTCGCGCACGGCAATAGACGGACATTTATGTTCTGAAAATGCGCTTCAGATGTCATTACAATACAGCTCTGTTTATCTATGAATACAGCCTGTAAGTAAATAGAATGGTTTGTGACTGAAAAAAGTTCAAAACCTTGTCCAGTGAATATTGCATTTATTGTTTTTCAAATAGCCTAGGCTACAGCGAATTCGCTGTGCATAAGGTTTTTTTCGATAGCCTATGGTTAAAAAACGGAGATGTCACCATGTTAACTAAATTGTAACCTTAGCTATTCTTCGTCCTTCATATTTTTTTAAATTACAGTGACCAGGTTTCCATACTCTCACCGTTTAAAACCCAGCTGATTTCACCCGTTATTCCTTACTGAACAAAACGATTTTAAAGAGAACTAATCGTCTAATTAGAAACTAAAACAAATTTGCAGCACGTTACACAATTAATTCACAATTAATTTTAATGCCATTATCTGCACGTGAGCTGCATGTTCTGTTTCCCCTGCTGTAAGTCGCACGTTTAACGGTCTTCCTGGGAAAGTGGATTGTTTTAAAGGATTACGCTACGAGTAAAACAGGTTGGTCACATTTCCATAAACAGGACATTATTAAACAAGGGTAAATATGCGTGAACTTATGGGTTGCGAACCTGACAGCTTTATTGTATGGCTATTTAGTGTCATCATTAAGGCAAAATAACGGTATGTATGTTATTAATCAATATTAGCCTACTATGCAGGTAGCCTAATGAACTTTGGATGAAGCTTGAACTTCGAGAACTCCATGAGAACAGCCTCTTGGAATTGATGTTTGACACTTTCATTGCATAATCAAACGAAATTCGCTGAACAAGCAGGCTAATTTGGCGTTTTCTAAGGTGAGACTGAAGCCATTGATAGCTTATTCTCAGCTGTTGCAGGTCCTTTTAACGAAATTTAACCGCACATATTTTGTAAAATAACAGCCCTGTCTGGAATTACCGGGAACTCATAGGCTAATGGTTAGTCCGAATAATATTGATCATACTCCATTTAGCCTATTCCTTGATCACACTAAACACGCACGAGCATGTCTGTTTCGCCATCATAAGCAATCCGCCAAGGTGGAAAAGCAGGCTTTTAAAGGGAATGGGATATGACATTTTGATTGGTTTATTGAATGTCACGCCCAAGACACACCTATAATTAATGAAGCGACTAGGTTCAGCCCAGTTGCGCCATGCGCCGTGCTTAGCGCCAAAAAAACACGCCGTTAAAATAGCAAAAGTGGACTTGGACACGCCCTAAATGGACTTAGCGCCATGCGCTTAGACTAAGCGCCAAGATCGCCAAGATAGGGCCCAAGAACGTAAACTGATTTCTAACGTTAGCAAACCAGTGTTTCCCATAGCCTACAATACATCAGGCCTACAGAGTTCGCCACCCACGTTAAAAAATATTAAATGGAAACGTCATTGTTTGAAAACTAATTTACTATCATTTTAAAATCAATAGAAAATGTGTTCGCATAAGCTCTCCATGTGATCCGTCTTCGGAAATGATCAACTACTCAACAGATTTGTGGAGTGCGTGGACCTCCCTACGTAGCAACTCCCAAGTGTAAACTACAGTGTTTTGATTGGCGGTAGACTAATCTCACAACATTGGCTGCTTGGCCATGCACAGATGAGTAGATTTGGAAAGCGAATAACTAACCTAAATTAGCTAAATGATCATTTTCAATCTTCGTCTTCTCGACTTCAGCTAATAAGAAGAGCTTGTCTCCAAAAAATGGTCAGGTAACATTAAAGATCTCATATTTCTTCCATGTAGCTAAATGTATAAGCTAAGCCTAAATTAAATGGGGAGAATGGTGACAGTGGAAGCTGTTCTGATAATACAGAAAACAACGCAAACGTTACGGTGCAGTTTATGAAACACGCCGGAGCGTAACTAACTCATAAGTAAAGTTTGCGATCTTCGTTAGATAATGAAACTCCTAAATGTCCCAATCACAGAGCAGCGGTTAAACAACGACATTTTAGCCATCTTTTTTGACATAACGTTACACTGATAATTTATCCTCTCTTCTCACGTCCTTTTTCATTATTTTCCGGTGTCTTATTTTCTTTGATGTCTGATATTTTTAAGTACTCGTATTGATGAAGCCAAATGACATTTGTAATGCCATTTCAATTTACAGAATTATGCAATTCTGACTGTTGTATGGATGCTCTGACACTCGTGCTTCAGAACGAGTGTTCAGCACATCAGGCATCATCTGCAGTCCTAGACGCGTTAGGCTGACTGAGGAGCACATTGACACACTTGTTTTCCTGGCTAAGAACCTTGAAGTGGCAAAAAAACTGTCCAGAAAATAAGACAGAGAGAGAATAAGAGAAAAAAAGAGAAATACCAAAAAGTAGCTGCAAAAGCAAAATATTTTTGTTACAATTTAAGTAACCTGAATTCCTGCAAAAGAGTGAATTATCAATAAAATAATTTTAAGTTCCATGTTCTGTCATCCATTATTCCACTACTTTTCCTGATGTTTTAGGTTTTTACCGTGGTATCGTTTCAGTATCGGTATCGAGATATTTAGGCAGGTATCGGTATCGAACTCATAATTTTGGTATCGTGACAACACTAGTATGAAGCGCAGTTCCGTATTGTGAAGGTTGAGCTTCAGGTGATGAGTAGCCATCCACATAGAAATGTCAGCCAGGCAGGCTGATATCCTCTCCTTAACCTGTTAGGTAGAGGGGGAATGAGAAATAGTGCTATATAAGAGAAATGTCCAATAAAAAAACAATGGTATACTGAAAAAAAAACAGTACAAGTCTAAATAATACATTAACCAAAATGTCAGTAACATGTCAAGTGTTGATGTATAAATCACTGTTAACATACCCCTAAAATGCTATTTCAAAAAGCAAGACTTGCATGCTAACATGTAATTCAGGGAGCAAAGATGCAAACTAAACAGGCGAGTCTTGAGTCTACGCCAGAAGATGGTCAGAAGGGCAGAAGGGCCAAGACCAGGGGCCTCATTTATAAAGTACTTTCGATCAAATTTGATCTTACGTGTGGCGTACGTAAAAAATCACGACAAAGTAGTGATTTATAAAATTTCAATGTGACTCCATTTGACCGTGGAAATGGTCGTAGCTCCACGTCAGGTCTTCACTTGACATACGCACATTACCTGGTGGTTATGCCGAAGTATTGTAGGCTTGAGAGCCGCGCGGGAACGCTTATTTGGCATGGAAAATTATCGTTGTTGTTATCAGCCTACAAAATTAGTTTAATTCTAAATTGAAAAGGTAACTGATAGTCTAATTACTGAATTTTAAGTCTTCCTTACATTATATACCATTATTATTGCATTGCTTCTCAAGCTTCTGGATTTGAGAATTTTTTTCCTGTTGATTTTAATAAGTCTTTTGTTTTATTTATCCATTGTTTTTATATATTTTACTTTAACTGTGTAATAGGATTTTGCTGTAAAAAAAGTTTTAAATAAAATTGCATTATTATTATTATTATTATAAATAACAACAGTGCATATTTTGTACATTCTATATCTGCCCGGCCAAAAAAAAAGTCGCCATTGCACCCGTCATGCATAGTGCCCACTGTACAAGCCTCTGGAGGCAGTGTTATGATCTGGGGTTGCTTCAGTTGGTCAGGTCTAGGCTCAGCAACATTATGCAGCAATACAATGAAGTCAGCGAAGTACCTGAATGTACTGAATGACCAGGTTATCCCATCAATGGGCATATGCCAGGATGACAATGCCAAGATTCATCGGGCTCAAATTGTGAAAGAGTGGTTCAGGGAGCATGAGGAATCATTTTCACACATGAATTAGCCACCAGATTCCTGACCTTAACCCCATTGAAAGTCTTTGGGATGTGCTGGAGAACACTTTACGGAGTGGATCGACTCTCCCGTCGTCAATACAAGATCTCAGCCACAAACTTATGCTACTCTGAATGGAAATAAATGTTGTGACATTGCATAAGGTTGTCGAAACAATGCCACAACAAATGCGCACCGTAATCAAAGCTAAAGGCGATCCAACGAAATATTAGAGTGTGCGACTTTTTTTTTGGCCGGGCAGTGTATATCTGCTGTGTACCATGCTTGAGAGATTGTGTTGGCTTAAACAACAACAAAAAAATGTCTGCCAGTCTGCAAATATCAGGATTCCTAAATGCTTACGAAGGTAATCCCATATGCAAAAGGTCTGTAAAAATCATCTATGATCATACTTGCAAAGTTTTTATAAAAAAGCATGTTGATTAGTAGCCTATTATATTATATATTTCTATACAATTCTTATACAATCTCTCAATGTTTTTTTTATAAGGAGTACCATGTATTAGGGAACTATTTAATTTTTGCATGAAATGTATATGCTAGCTCTCTACCACATATTTATTTTATTTAAGTTTTGTATATGGCATATGTGTTTTTTATAAGATTTTTACAGACCTTTAGCATATGGGATTTGCATATAACATTTAGAAATCCTGTTATTTGCAGACTGGCAGACTTTTTTTTTGTTGGTTTTATGAATGAAGTTCAACCATCGAGATAAAAAAAAAGAACTGGAGGCAGCTTCCGCTTACCGGTTCCATGGATTCCTATGGGAGCTGCTCATTGGGGCACGAAGCCAATTCAGTGGTCAACCCGTCATGTCTCTGCAGTCTATGGGCAATACACACAGACAGCGCACAGAATCATGGGAATCGCAGTTCATTACAGAAGTTAACGGGGAGACGCGGTTGTTTCCATTACAGATATGCTCGGTTTTCTCATGTTATACGTCTCAAAAGAACTGAAAACGACACGCTCTGATGGCTAGCTCACAAGCTAAATCCATTAATAATCATATTGCAGCCTATGCAGTATGCACTGATCTGAACAGACCTAGCTAACTTCAGCTAGTATAACGCAAGTAATAGCCTACAAGACTAGCCTATAAATAGCAACCCACACAGATAAAGCAGAGACGAAGAAGCTAGAGAATTATACATCATATTGCATTAAAATACAATTACGAAATAAGAAAGGTATTCTATGAATGTACTATAACGATAAGTATAAACTATAAGTACAATACCGGCAGCTTACCCATTCGCTTTATTTGACCGTGAAATAAAAATGGTGGATCTCCGTTTTGTCTCGTAATTCATCGGAGAAAATCGTAAAGTCACGTGGTGTGTAATCTCTGATTTGTAAAATAAGTACGAATTTTCGGGGACTGGAATTTCGTAGAATAGATACGAATGGGCTGTGAGACCAGGTTGGAAAACCACGCCCACCGTGGGGGAAAACAGTCGGCGCGAAACAGTAACCCCTTTCACACATGCAGCCTTATCCGTTAATTTTCCGGAACATTGCCAGATAGGGGTCATGTGTGAATAAGAGCCGAAGTCGAAATTCCGGAATATCCGCGCCGGCAATTTGCCGGCAAAAGACCTAGTGAGATTTCCGTAAAAGTTCCGTATTGATGTGATGTGTGAACAAAGCCAGAACATTACCGGATCAATCACGCACAACATTCTGACGTAAACACGGCGACGTGAGTGAACCCATCACAAACCCACTGCCCGTCGTCAAAATTATTCATGACACTAGACCAGAAGACTTTGCCATGGGGTCGCTCCCGTACCCACATTCGTCTCGCTGAGCCCCGAGCCACATGAAAGAGTCGTACAGCCTCCAGCCGCCACAGGCGACGTCTCCAGCTTTGAGCCAAGCTAAAGCGGAGTTGTTCCCGACTTATCCTGATTTTTTCGTTAAGTTTTTGTTTACGAATGGTGTTTCGTGATTGGAACAGATGTATTATTGCCAGCGTTTGCCTCGAAAATGTATAAATAAACAAGAGTAACTGTAGTACAACTGCACACTCTGTCACTTCATCACCCGCCATTTTTCAGTAGTAAGTAAACAAACGTATCCTAGCAACATAGGGTAGAGCGTTGGTTGTATGAACGCTACCAATTACGGAAACCTCACTAGGTCTTTTGCCGGCAAATTGCCGGCGTGGATATTCCGGAATTTCGACTTCGGCTCTTATTCACACATGACCCCTATCTGGCAATGTTCCGGAAAATTTACGGATAAGGCTGCATGTGTGAAAGGGGTTAATACGGAACATTCCGGAATAACATTCCGGAATATTACTGGATCAACTTTTCCGGTAATGTTCCGTATTGCATGTGTGAAAGAGGCTAGTGTCACCAACGGGAAAACGCCGGTAGCTAGCTAAGAACCACTGATCTAGAACATTTAATTTCAGGTCAGTGTGAAGAACACCACATTTCAGCATGTCAAAGGACTATTTTGGTACCCTGTGTCTACCAGAGAGGAAAAGGTATATTGACAAACACAATATTGTTGGACTCCCTCTATGTCCCTTCTCCTTTCTTGCACGTCTTGAAGAAATTATCCCATGGAATGGCCAGAAGTTACATAGGTTTTTAAACTACTTGATCAAAATATCAGCAGGTAAGATAATTGTTTAATCTAAGATCAAAACACCCAAGTCTAGCTACACGTTTACCAGTAACATTAGAGCGTACTACTACTACTACTACTATTATAATTATTATTGTTGTTATTAGTAGCCTAATAGGCTAACGTTACTTCTATTTCGCTGGCTTAGCCTACTTGAACAGTTACAACCTGCACGTTTTTTTTTTGTCTGGCCAAATTACCAACTGTACTTTAACAAATAATTTTAGCAAATTGTATTTTATGAAAGTTCTCAAAATGTTAGAAAATATATCATAAAAACTTGGCATGAGAAGAGTATCCTTTGAAAACGGATTGCTTTTTCTTTGTCTCACCATTTGTTAGGAATCTACGCACGTACAACGATGAAAAATTATCGTTCTTTGGCTGCCCACAACTTTTTTGTTAGTGGATGATAATATTTTGCACTTGCAAATATAATAGGCTACTGTAACGTTATAGCACTCCGATTTATCCACATTCCACTACAAACAATTTGCATATGGTCAAAATGTTTTAGCGTTACTTACAGCAATATAGTTAGCCGTCAATTGACAATTGGATAACTTATTTGACTTAGGCTACCTGTGAAAAAATGCCTACTGCACACAAGTATGTGAAGTTTCACGGTCCCACATTTTTCCCTTTCTTCCCGCCAATGCCTCACGTCTTATTGCTCGGATCCACTTTTCTCGTCTTATGGGTTCCGTTTTGCGGTTTGGAATCTCATAAAACTGCAATTCTGGGTATTTTACCTTGTTTGTAGTGCATCCCACCAAACAACAACTTTTAGGCATTTTTATGCTGTTAGCTAACAGATCGAAATGACAAGAAGGCAACGGCACGTCAAGTCAATGAAGGGCGATAGCGGGATATGGCAAGCCGTTTTAAAATATATTAGCTAAATTTGACTATCCAGAATTAACATTTCAGATATTAACAACGTCATTTTGACTAGTCGTAATTACATTGTGACTAGTCAGATGTTTTTTCTATTATTACATTGTGACTAGTCAAAACGACAGTTTGAGATATCTGTAATTCAGTTTTGACTAGCAAATGGGCCTGTTTGCGCTCTGTCACTATACCAGACTGACTGAAGTTTTAATCCTCATAGACCATTCAAAGTAGGCTTGACTAGATTCTGACTAGTCACTGAGATATAAACATCCGGATCTTCTCATCAAGATGAACTTGCTTCTTTTTATTCTTTTAATGTTATAGGTCTCTTAGGAACAGCTGCCAGTTGCTCAGATGAAGGTGTGAGACGTGATCTGTGATAGGTCGTGAATATGGAACATCACAGAACCATTTGGTCATAGGCGGAAATCCCGGGTGGGACGGGGGGGACACGACCCCCCCCATCCTGGGAAAAATATGATTTGTCCCCCTCCAATATATCACTGTAAACATAACTATGTAATTTCAATAATATTAATAATAAGAAATGAAAGGACTTGTGCTGATTATAGACACGTAATAGTGCGTTTTTAAGTTTCAAAAGATTGCGACCCCCTTCCCTTGGCCTCACAATGGTTTGATCCACTGCACCCCCCCCAGCCCTCAGCAGTGGCACATGATACAGTGCGTGTGTGAAAATTAATCTGACAGTGACAGAGTCTGTCGTTGGTGGCTGACCTCGAGTAAGTAGTTAGTTCAAACAAAGGATATGTTAGACATTTCTTTACTTCAAACACATTTATAATCGTCAGCAGTCTTCATTTTCGCTTTATTGAATTACAGGTCACTCTTTATGTTAGCTAGCGGTTAGCTGACGTTTGCTAGCTAGCTACAGTGTTTGCAGCTGTTTGAATTAGAGTCAATGAGAGAAGCTAGCAAAGCAATGTAATGTTCTTAGCTGGCAAGGTGACAGAGCGTTCGTGTCTACCGTCTGAAAGGCACTCAATGCACGTAGCTAACGTGGAAGTTAATCCAGTCAATCGCACCATAGCGATTTAGTTTTATGTTGGCAGGGTTCATACACACACAATAGCTGAATTTGCAGAGCTAGCGAGCAAAACAATGGAGCAAACTAAAGCAAACATTAGCTAGCCACCTACAGCACTACTTTTGGTGTCCCCCTCAGGAATTGTTCTTGATAAAATATCATGTAATTGTCCCCCCCAAAGTTCCCAGAGTGCGTCACTTAAACCTCCCTTAACCATGTCCTCCCTTTCACTTTCTGATCTCAGATCAGTGGGCAGCCTACACAACAGTCAGAGCACTGGTCAAAGTTCTGTGGGACTCATTGCACGGAGAAATTTGGGATGTGGTTTGTGAGAAAGCCTGAGCATTTTAGTGAAGGACCTGTCCCTCCAACGCACAAGAAATAGACTGAATTAGAGGAGGACCTTGTGCAATGCTGTGGGGACAGGAGGAGTAATCGCACAAAACATAGTAGATGCCACTTTACACAAACGTACATGTATATGCTCCTTAGCAGATGCTTTCATCCAAAGCGATATGCGGTATATGAATGCATACATTTTTCAGCAGATGTGGTCCACTGGGACGGAACTCACCACCTTTGCGTTGTTGACACAATGTTCTACCAACTGAGCCGTAGGACTTTTAAACGAATAAGTGATTTTGCTTGCAAGAATTCTTGCTAGCTTATGGAGGAAGAACTTATGCCTTTGTTATTTTGTCTGGAAGAGATCCTAATAGAATTATGATGACAACTCATGCTGAATACTATAAATTCAGAACTGGCACACGCAGTGGTGAAGTAAAATGTTTATTTCACAGAGTGAACTAATGATGTGAGAGTGTGCCTAGGCAGGAGAAAGCACTGAAAAATACTTTTTAGGTATGGCATTTTACACAAGATATACAGTATATCCCTTCTTGTACTTGACTTGAATGGGAATTGGCCAAGTAATTTGCTAACACACCACTCAAAACATCTCAGGCACATTCCTTACAAACTCAGTTTTGCACGTTAGAGTTCTGAATTTGGCAGACAGTGTTCATGAATAAAACAAAATAAATTGTGCTGTTCATTTTAAAGTCTCAAACAAGGTTGCTAACAGATCCTTATCAGAATACCTGACACAATGCTACCTTGATTTACCTTAGGGCGACCAAATTCACCAACCTGATGATACCGTTGACCATGGGAGGTGAGGGACAATGGCCTGTATAATGTTATTTTCTGTATTGCTGATTATTTATCAAATTTTGCTTGTGGCACATGACAACCATGGTATACCAACCTGAATTTGGCACATTGCTCACAACACTGAAAAATATGGTACAAAGACACATTAGCATTCAACATTAGCACTATGCTGAATTGCATGTAGTCTTGTTTTTAAATAAAGATTACAGTGTCAAACACAGGTGAAATCAGCCAGAATGCAATTTTCATGGCCTTGTATTTTTAAAATGCAGATTTCTGAATGCAAGTGCTGTCGAGTCCTATATACTTCTTGTTGTTGTTTTGAGGTCTCATCTCTCATGCGGCAATCTGCTTCTCTCCACGTGTAGTAATGTTGATATAGCAAGCTGCAGCACATTTTCTTTCAGTGCCATAGGGAATAGTTCCAAAAGAAAATAAGATTAAATGAAATGTTTTGAAGTGTAATCAGGTAATATACACACATACAACCTCTGGAGGCATAATGTTGCAGTGCAAGCTACTTTGGAGTTAGCCTACTTGAAGTGTATTTTCTTACTATAGACCACAAACTCCCGAATGCTCCTTTAGCAGCGATTGTAAAGCCGGCAGGTCATCAGAAACTTCTGTAAATATCTGCAATATCCTTCATTGTGTATCGGGCCAATCGAAAACATATGCTAAAACTGAAATAATATCAAAAAGCTTTGGAAAGTCAGCTATCCCTTTAAGGAGATTCAATTCAGACACAGACATTTCTAGTCTGATCCATTAATGGGATACCTGGTTTTTCTCTTGAGAAAGATCACTGAGAAACAAGGTTTCCCTCTAACAACTGTAATTGAAACAGCACTGCATAGCTCAGTTAAGTAAATGAGCAACATTTTGCTGACTTCATGGCAAACCTTTGGGAAAAGTTATTTTAACTAGCAGCTCCCATACATTGTTTTGTATGAAACCATGTAAAATCACAGGACTGAGTCACTCTTTTGAGCTGACATTCCAGATTCGAAACATATTCAGAAACATATTCAGACCCTTCCTGCGGGAGTTGAAACAATGATGGCAGAGACCACGGGTCAATGTGGAGGGCCCATCATAAGTGTCTGCTTCGGTTTGCAGATAGGAATTCAATAATAATGTCAAACCAGTGAGATATGCCACCGGACTCAGAGCTGGTTGTGGACAATAGGAAGCCCTGCTGATGTGATGCCAAGGCCTGAGAAAAGCGCACCCATCTGTTGAGGGGTTCTCACCTGTCTGCAACATGTCTGTCACGTTTCGAACCTGCACATGGAGAACAAAAGCAAAACAAGAGGCCCCTCTAATTCCTCGCGCCCATTCCTCAATCGCCTGTGTGGCCTGCCAGACAGCAAGGCTCCTGTTAGCATTTAGCACTTTGGAGGCTGTCCAATGGTGCCCAGCTGCATCAACTGACTCCACTGCTCCAGTTATTTGTGCCAATGACACAAATACACCAAGCCTTAGACTAAGTCCTTATGGGGTAGGAGAGAAATACATATTAACCGATCCATCCATGGCTTGACAGAAGCAGCAAGTGTCAGTGAAAAATAACAGGAAAGCACTGCCATACTGCCACTTCCATTATTAAAAAAAACGATATATTCATTATTGTTCATATATTTTTAGTAGTAGTTGTAGCCATTCAAGGAACAATACAAATACACCCATAAGTTGAGTGGTGTTGAAGCATGGTCATAAAATACCATGCATTAGACACTCTCTTTATAGACCAACATCTCCATTTCCACCCTGTGGATCAGACCACAGAATCAGACACCTCCAATACTCCTTACACAAGAATAGGGCCGCTTGTTTTCTCGCATGTACTTCAGTCTTCTGCCAACAAGAGGTCAATAGCCTTTTTCTCAAGCCATGTGTTAAGCAATTATCCGAATTGCATCACCCAGAATCTACTTTGATGAAGTAATAATTACCGCTAATTAAACACAGAAGATGATTAACCACAATGTTTACAATTGACATTTGTGTCAAATTCAATCGGATTATTTAGGACTATTTAACGTGTAAGGACAGAAAAAAGTAAATTAAAAAATGCATAAATAATTTATTCTGAAGCTGTCTGAAGCAGTGATATTTAAAAAAACAAAATACATTAAATAAAAGTGGTTAATATCATTTACGCAGATCAAATTACGAGGATTCAAGGTTCTAAGCTCTGTGATAAAATTTGATCATGGTCAGTTGTTTAACAGTTTTTCCTGTCATTGATTGATGATGCTTATAAGTCAGTCCATGAAGCAATGCATCTTTATGCATTGACAGAGTTGATCGCAACGGACACAAATTGCTTTGCATTTTGAATAAAAATCTCAAAATATGTCTTCAGATGTACAGTTGAAGTCGAAGGTTTACATAGACCTTAGCCAAATCCATTTAAACTCAGTTTTTCATAATTCCTGACATTTAATCCTAGTTAACATTCCCTGTCTTAGGCCAGTTAGGATCACTACTTTATTTTAAGAATGTGAAATGTCAGAATAATAGTAGAGAGAATGATTTATTTCAGCTTTTATTTCTTTCATCACATTTTTCAGTTCTGCCCACAAATTTTCGATTGGATTGAGGTCAGGACTTTGTGATGGCCACTCCAATACCTTGACTTTGTTGTCCTTAAGCCATTTTGCCACAACTTTGGAAGTATGCTTTGGGTCATTGTCCATTTGGAAGAGCTATTTGCGACCAAGCTTTAACTTCCTGACTGATGTCTTGGGATGTTGCTTCAATATATCCACGTTTTTCCTTCCTCATGATGCCATCTATTTTATGAAGTGCACCAGTCCCTCCTGCAGCAAAGCACCCCCACAACCAGATGCTGCCACCCCGTGCTTCATGGTTGGGATGGTGTTCTTCGGCTTGCAAGCCTCACCCTTTTTCCTCCAAACATAACGATGGTCATTATGGCCAAACAGTTAAATTTTTGTTTCACCAGACCAGAGGACATTTCTCCAAAAAGTAAGATCTTTGTCCCCATGTGCAGTTGCAAACTGTAGTCTGGTTTTTTAATGGCGGTTTTGGAGTATTGCATTTTCACACCAAAGCACGTTCATCTCTAGGAGACAGAACGCGTCTCCTTCTTGAGCGGTATGATGGCTGCGTGGTTTCATGGTGTTTATACTTGCGTACTATTGTTAGTACAGACGAACGTGGTACCTTTAGGCGTTTGGAAATTGCTCCCAAGGATGAACCAGACTTCCACGATTTTCTGTCTGAGCTCTCGACTAATTTCTTTTGATTTTCCCATGATGTCAAGCAAAGAGGCACTGAGTTTGAAGGTAGGCCTTAAAATCCACACATCCACACATCTTACATCCACAGGTACACCTCCAATTGACTCAAATAATGTAAATTAGCCTATCAGAAGTTTCGAAAGCCATGACATTATTTTCTGGAATTTTCCAAGCTGTTTAAAGGCACAGTCAACTTAATGTATGTAAACTGACCCACTGGAATTGTGATATAGTGAATTAAAAGTGAAATAATCTGTCTGTAAACAATTGTTGGAAAAATGACTTGTGTCATGCGTAAAGTAGATTTCCTAACTGACTTGCCAGCACTATAGTTTGCTAACATGAAATATGTGGAGTGGTTAAAAATTAGTTTTAATGACTTCAACCTAAGTGTATGTAAACTTCCGACTTCAAATGTATAACGCTCATTACATTGTTCTAATTAATATTTGTAGTTCTTTATATTCTGAAGCAACCAAGTTGTCAAAAGAATATCCAGTTTATTTTTATCTCAGTTGTTGTGATTTCCTCCAAGAACAACCAGAGAAAAAGTATAGGTGGTCACTATTGTCATGGTTTTGGACCCTGTGGTCCTATGCGGTCGTTTTCCTCAGTGGCCACGCGAGGGCGCTGCCCTGTTGGTAGAGGCTTGCTCCGCCCTGCTGAGTTGGGGGAGTTTCTGGTTAAGCATTTTCACCTGTTGCGTGGTCACCTGAGAGTTATTTAAGCTTACCGTTCCCTTCATTCGGGGCTTCGACATTAATTGTTATTGTTTTGTATTGTGTTGTATGTTTGGCTGTGAGTGCTCGTACCATTTTGGCTACTCGCCCATTTTTAACGTCTCTTGGTGAGGCAGGGCTTATTTCTTGCTGGCTTACTAGTGGATTATCTCGTAGAAGTTTGGGACTGTAAAATCTCTGCTCTAGTTTCGCCTGTGTGCGTTTTTCTCCGTGTATGGAGATGTGGGCGATGGTCGGAACTATGTTCTGTTCGCCTCGTTGCTTAGCTTGTAGAGGTGTAGAGTAGCTGTTCTTTGTTCCTTTTCGCCGGTTAATGGTTTTCTTATGGAGAGACCTGGCGTGTTAGCTTCTACTTATTTCCGGGTTATGGTAAGCCAGTTAGTTGCTTGGTACGTTTGTTCCCTGTTTGGTCTCCTTCTCATGGACTGTTTTCTCCTGTGTTGTGAGCCAGGGTTTGTTTATTTGTACTTAGAGGCTGTTGTGCTATGTTGCGTAGGTCTTTTGTTGCAGCCGTCCTATACTCCCTAACTACCTGCGGGACGATATTGTTTGAACTGTTGTTCTGTTTTCGTTCTCCGGGTGTTAGCCTCCTAGTTTATGGAGCTTGGGCTATGTTGTGGACGTGTTTGTATGTGACTGCGTGTTTTTCTAATTAAATGGCCATGGAACGTTAAATCTCTGTTCCTGTTCGCCTCGTTACATTTCACCTTACTGAGAGGCAGGGCTTGTGCTTGTGTTAGTCTTAGCCGTTGGTTAAGGTGCAGCTGTCCTTCATCTTTTTGTGCTTTCCTTCTCCGTGGATAGGAGATGTGGGCGATTCGGTTCGGAACTTTAGTTCAGTTCGTCCTTCGGTGCAATTCGCCTCAGGGATACCTGTTGATGATGTTGGACATGTTTGCGTGTGACTGCAAGCCTTAAGCCACGGAACGTTGGATCTGTTCCTTCGCCTCATTTCATTTCTCCTGTTTAAGAGGTTAAGGCGTGTGTTATTTAAGTTCGTGGTGTCTTTTGGTTAGTAAGTTTTGGGACGACGGTGCTCCGTCGGCTCACCTGTAAAATGTTTCTCATGGAGATCGGGCGTTTACCCAGGTATGTTTGCTGCATTAGACTGCGAACTTATTTAAGTAGCCATGGGACGTTAAGTCTCTGTTCCTGTTCGCCTCGTTACATTTCTCCTGTCTGAGAGGCAGGGCTTGTGCTTGTGTTAGTCTGTTAGCCGTTGGTTAAGGTGCAGCTGTCCTTCATCTTTTTGTGCTTTCCTTCTCCGTGGATAGGAGTTGTGGGCGATTCGGTTCGGAACTTTAGTTCAGTTCGTCCTTCGGTGCAATTCGTCTCAGGGATACCTGTTGATGATGTTGGACATGTTTGCGTGTGACTGCAAGCCTTAAGCCACGGAACGTTGGATCTGTTCCTTCGCCTCATTTCATTTCTCCTGTCTGAGAGGTTAGGGCGTGGCTCTGTTTTTAAGCTTGGTCATTTTGCTGGTAAGGCTATGGGACTGCGGTTCTCCGTCGGCTCGCCTGTAAAGTGTTTCTCCCCCCTGGGAGATCGGGCGTTTACCCCCTTTAGGTTCTGCAAATGACGGTTAGTGCTAGCTTATGGAAGTAGCCACGGAACGTTATCTCTGTTCCTTCACCTCCTCCTATACCTATTGGTATTAGTTTTTTTTCTGTGTTTGTGCTGTGTGTTTTGTTTGTGCCATTGTGCTACTCGCCTGTTCTTATGTGTCTCGTTGTCGAGACAGGGCGTGTTATTTCTGGCTCGGTTATCTGTGAGCCGGTCTGTAGCTGTGGTGTGTGTTCCTTGTCTTGTCTCCTTCCCTTATCTGCGGGGTATCCCGCCTTAGTGGCCTAAGGGCTTTATGATTCCCCTTGCTGCGTTTGGCTCCTCCCACCTCACACGTCATGCCCCATTACAACTATAGGCTTTAACAAATCTCCTGATGTAAATGTAACCTTGATGATACAATTGGTACCAATAAGTCTGCCGTAAGTTCCAACCATGACTTCATGCATTTATGATCCATAAACATTTTATATGCAGCCAATGAAGGAAATCCCACGTAGCTGTAAAAAAATATATATTAGTGGAGGGTCAAAGAATAAATTCCAACTCCCTGATTCAACCTCCAATCACTCTGGTCCAGGATGAATCTTTCTATCTAAATGCCTGTACTGTGCACAATAATAATATATATATAATATAATAATAATAATACTTTGACATGGCAGATACATCAGCATAGCTCTGATAATGACCACTTGGGAAGCTCAATGCTTGGATCTAATATATCGGAAGAAAAAACACACAGGCTTTGGTCTGCAGCCATGCCATATGAAAGACAATGGTATATGCAATGGCAGCATAGTGGATCAACAACTTTCAAAATAGTTGAGTTCTTGTTTGGGGTTAAAGGGGTCATACTGGGTCATAAAGGGTTGTAGTGGTTGTTAAAAAGAGTCCTTCTCTTCAAACCTGTGGACATTTCCAAAAAAAGGAAACCTCGATTCTTTGGGTGCCTGACATTACACAGACAAACCTTTGTTTTAGCATTTTCTGAGAAACTCTACTGACGAAAATGTGGATTCATTCATTATTCTGTTTCCTATACTAAACATCCAAAGATAAATGTTCATTCCTGTCTGTCTGAAGATATTAGCCAATGTATTTCATAAATAAGCTAACAGGCCAGACATTGTTTAATGGATATGCCTTTTTTTCAAAACACATGTATGGAGTAGTTATTGGCCTGCTTTATGTCAGTCCAAAAACATGGTGCTATTACACGTGCAAATGTCAGATACTAATAGATATATTTATCTGAAAATGTGTGTATGCCTTTCATGGATGAAATTACTGACATTATTTTGCTCTTTGCTCATCAAGTGTGTAATAAGAGCTTAGTCATCTAAATTGAATATTAAACAACCTAAGAATTAATGAAAAAGGCTTATTTAAAATCGATGCACTGATTACCTATTCCTGTCAAATTAAAGTTAAACATATAAAGGATGCCAACACAGTTACACCACATATTATTAAAAAAACATTTTAGAAACCTTTCTGTGTGTGCCTGAGCAAAATTTAACCAAATGGATGCCACCATAAGATAATGTTAATTACATGAGCAATGGAATGACCAAGAACATAATTGAATCCAACGGAGTGCTACATTGCAACATTGCTATTGCATTAATTGCAATATTGACGTTTTTCATGTCTACTTGACTTGAGGACACACATAAATTTTGAGTTCCTTTCAAGATTTTTCACTATTTTCCAAATTTCCCTTACGAAATGAACATATATGGCCATAAATTGAAAACTATAATGTAATATATAAAATAGTAGCCTACATTTGAATATATGGATGGACACCACAAATCTTTTGCAATACATGTCAATATATTGTTTGTAATATATGAAATAAAATATTTGAATACACAGAAGGACGTCACATGTATTTTGCAATCCACACCAATATATTGTATTCAAGAATATGTTACAACAATCACGTTAGCACGTAATAAGCTGCGACCATATACCAAAGTATCTGTTGTCATGGTTTCCTGCCTGTTTAGGTTCTGTTTTCGGGTGTTGCCTCTCGGGGCTCCCATCTTAGTTCTCGTTCTCCGGGACTAATTAATTATTTCCTTCAGGTGTGCTCTGCCCTACTTAAGCTCCGTTCACTCATTGTTCGGGGCTTTTATGTCATTCTAAGCCAGGTAACGCGGTTTAGGAATTTCAGGCGATCACTTGTACTTTTGAGATTCAAAAGAGAATGCGGGACTTGCCTATAGAGTATTAGAGTATTTAGTTCTTAAGGTTCTGTTCTCCTTACTCTTTATTTCCTGCCTTGGTTTTCTTTTCTCTGTCTCGCTACTAGGCAGTAACCTCGGCTTTGCCTCGTTTCCGTTTGCCATTTATTTTAGCTCTGTCATAGTCATTAAGCTAGAGGCAATTCTGTTCCTTTCTATTCTCTGCTCGAGTCTACGAGCTTCGCCCTGTTTTTCGGGTTGTTATTGGTTTGGCTTATGCCGGGATTCTTTTCTCTTATTTATTTTCTCTGCTCGAAATCTACGAGTTTTCATCCACTTATCTGGGTTGCTATATTTTGGCTGTACACCGCCAGTTATATTCCCTTTCTGTTTATTTCTCTCTGCTCCGTTCACGGACACCCTTCACCCTTTTTAGAGGTTGATTCTCACGCTTCGTGGGACAACTTTCAGATCCCCTTCCAGTCGCGTCTGGTCCTCCGAACCTGACCCCTCACATCTGTATGTGCGGGTATAGTCTATTGCAGAAAAATCGGACAGACTGACATAATTACCAACAGAGTGACTTATACTAGCTGCTGGTCACAGTTAAAAATTACTCCAGTAAAAGTCCCCCATTCAAACGCCAGTTGAGTAAAAGTACTAAAGTATCTCATTTAAAATGTAAGTACCAAAAGTAAACATAAACATAACCGGTTTAACAATTTACAACCTTAACGTTTGCCCCACCACCCAGCTAGCAGCTAGCTAGCTAACATTACATGTGTGAATGGAAATGCTTGCTAACACTTAGGGCCGAAACATACCTCACGCAAATATGCGAATGTGGACGCTTCGAGCTACGCAAACCATTTTTCTTTTCCAATGACATTTGTGAAAGACAAACCAGAGGAAAGCACAGATCGAACAAGAAAGTTGTTTACTGTTGTTGCCTGCTATAGCGTCCCTCGCTGCAACGCTCTGGTTTGTCTTTCACAATTGTCATGGCAAAAGAAAAACTGTTTACGTAGCTTGAAGCGTCTACGTTCACGTATTTCCGTGAGGTATGTTTTGGCCCTTAAGGTTAGCTAATGGTAGCTAATGTTACTTTAGCTATAATTATCAGGCAACTCAAAAACACCGGCGCCAGCATTGGGCTTGACGGGCCTGGGCCCACCCACTTTCATGACGGCCCATCCAAAAAGAAAATCTATAAAAAAAAATATTTTTCTATGTCCGTAATTCGGAAAACTATGTGGCCCATTATCATGCAATGTTATGAGATAAAGGCATACACTTGTTGAGCTATAAAAAACTGTAGCTTCCACTGACTGAGCCAATCACAGCTGAACACAGCAGATAAGAACCCCCTGCTGCGCGCATTAGCCTACTCCAGTATTGCAGTCGCAGTGTGTCTTGCAAACCTGCATGAGTTCAATACCAAACTTGTAGCTGGGCACATGTCACGATCGAGACGTTGGCGCAAGATTGCGACGAGGTTAGACGTCGGTTTGTGAGCTCTGAAACAATAATCAGGTACGATAACATAGGAGAGGGTTTTGAACCTAGAATGCTATGCTATTTAATGGAAGCAGAGAATCTTGCAGTTCGCTAATTACAGCAAACGTGGCACAATGAAGCACAAACAAACTAACTGGTCACCGACACTCAGTTAACTCTTTCAATTATATTAGGTCTACTGTCATGGTTCTGCAGCTTGCCTGCTCTACTCTGCGATGTTTTCTTTCGGAGCCATGGGACGGTGCTCCTTCCGTGTTTCTCCGCCGCCCGGGAAATTAAGTAAGACAGCAAGCAATTAAATGCAGTAAGGAAATTAGAAAAAAAAAATATGCTAAAGAAAAATAATTGATGAATAAACTGCATAATTTGAACTCTAAGCAAAATTTAACAGAAGATGAGTTAACTACGTCTGAAAAGATCAGTGTAGAAATTGACAGTATTAATGTTGAGCAAGCTAGGGGGGCTTTCATTAGGTCTAGGGTAAAATGGCTGGAGGATGTACACCTCAAATTTCTGAACAGTTCAACTTAGATTGAGGAAAAGATATTTCAATTGGTGAATGAACAGAATCTATATTCGTACTGAAAAAAGGGAAGTCGCCAGGTAGTGATAGACTTTCCATAGAGTTTTATCTTTGCTTTTGGGACCTTATAAAAGCAACCTTTGTATAATATGTATAAAGAATGTATAGCCAGAAACGAGATGACAACTACAATGAAGCTAATCACACTGCTGCCCATGCCAGAAAAGGACCATTTATCAATAGAAAATTGGAGACCTGTGTCGTTATTAAACATAGATTATAAGATCTTATCACAAATATATTCTAAACAGTTGAAAGGAGACAAAATTATAAATTAAACGCAGACCAGTTTTATGGCCAAAAGGCACATTAGCTCTAATGTTAGATTAGTGTTATATCTCATTGATTATTCTGACTTGGTCGATTCAAGTTAATGTTTTTTTTTTAGACTTTTACAAAGCCTTTGATTCCATTGAACACTCATTCATAATGCAAGCTCTGAAGATCTTTGGCTTTAGGGAAAATTTTATTTCAGTTATTGCAATGTTCTATCATGACATAAATAGTTGTGTTATACTTTATCCAAACATTTCAAACAGATTCAACATTAATAGAGGTGTTCGTCAAGGTTGTGCAATTTCATATTTCTTATTTTTGATTGTGGCAGAACTAATGTCCTTGTACTTTATAAATAGTCCCAATGTTCATGTTTTATCTTTGACAGAGAAATCAAAATTACTCAGTTAGCTGATGACACTGTACTGTTTCTTAAAAATAAGTCAGAATTACCAAACACATTACAAGACATTAAAATGTTTTCTCTTGCATCAGGTCTGAAACTAAACACAGCAAAATGTGAAATACTGTGTCTTTATGACACCACAGAAACTACTATGTTTGACATACCAGTTAAACAAAACGTCAAGTATCTTGGAATTAATATTTGTAAGAATGAAAAAGACAGGCAACTACTTAATTTTTCTAGTAAGCTTAAAAAAACCAAAACAATACTAAATTTATGGCTGCAGAGAGATTTGTCAATTTTAGGAAGAATTCTATTAACAAAAGCAAGACTCTATTACCCAGCTTTGTCACTTGAGGTTGATAATTCTACCTGTAAAGAGATTAATAGTTTATTTGTCAATTTTACCTGGAAAAACAAACATCACCACTTGAAAAAATAAATATTGTATTTGAAAAAGTCAGAAGGGGGGCTTCAGTTATTAGATTTCATAGATTTAAACTATGCATTTAAAATCAAGTGGCTAAAGAATTGTTTAACAGCTCCAGAATCTTTGTGTTTTTTTATTCCTTTTAACATATTTTAAAAAATAGGAGGTCTAAAATTTCTAATGGGTTGCAATTATGATATTTCCGAATTGCCTTGCAAACTCTAGATTCTACCAACAAGCACTTTTGTCCTGGAAAGTGTGCTTTGTCCACAACCTTTCTCCCCATAAGAGGATTATTATTATCACAACTGCAATATATATCACTATAAAACCAAAAGCATCTATAAGCAACATTGGATTGACAAGGATATTATTTATGTTTCTGATATTATGGATAGCAATGGCAACTTCTTACAATATGAAGACTTTTTAAGAATCAAATCCTTTCCTATCACTTACAGAGAATTTATCTCTGTTGTTAATGCCATTCCCTCTGGTGTTCAATTAATGAGAGGTCACATGTTATACCAAGATATTAGCAGAGTGGAATGTAATCTGGTGATTGTTGGGATAAGCATTACAGATATGAAGTACTCCAACAAACATATAAGACACATTCTTCAATGTAGGAAAAAGACCTCACCAAGAGGTAAGGCATTTTGAAACTCACAAATAGTGGACATAGGTTGGCAAAGGGCATGGCTTTACCCTTTTAAATTTTGCATCCCAAATGAAAATGAAAGAGATTCACTTTAAAATCTTACACAATATATATCCATCTAATTTAATAATATCTAAATTCACTGATATTGAAGATAAATGTGGGTTTTGTAGGGCTGAGACTGAATCTTTAATTTTTTACCTGTTCAAAAACCACAAAGTTCTGGAACGACATAGAATGCTTAATATTTAATGAGACTGGGTATCTTATAAAGCTGAGTGGTAGAGATGTAGTTGTCGGTTACCAAAATAATATTTTAGGACTGGAATATATGGTTAATTTTATCATTTCAATAGGAAAATTTTATATTCACAGAACTAAATTTTCTAATTCTTTTCCTTATCTAAAAGGTTTATTAATTGAATTACAATCCCATATAGAATCTCTTAAGTTAATAAACAATACGAAAAGCAACACAAAAATACAGTATTATGAAGTTATTCACAAAAAGGCATTATTTTTAGTTACTTATTTTAATTTAATTAACGTATGTACTTTATTTATTCATTATTTGTATTTGTGTTGTAATGTTTATGATGTTTATTTGCACCAAACTCGTATATTTTAGCATGATATCTTCAATGACATTGTATAATTCTGTGAAGACTGCATGTTTGTATATTACTATTTGCAATAAAAAATAAATTATTTAATTAATTTTAAAAAAAAACATCACAATCAATATTTCAGACACTCATTAAGCGTCAGAGAAAACGTACTTATACGTTTCCAGAATAGAGCTCTATCAAGAGTCTGCTTTGTATATCATTAAATAAGCAAACTCATCTCTGTCACGGTTAGCCTACTACATTTTCTTTGTACAATAGTCCCATCATGTCAAACTTAGACTAGGCCTATATGCCTATTCTACAGATAACGTATTTAAATCTATTCAATGAAATCATTTGTGGTCATTTTCTTTGGTATTAGTGCTACTTTCAGATATGCAGATTGCTGGGAAATGTCTGCGTATGTCGTTGTCCAATGTCAAGTGTCCATTTTTTATCATGTGATGATGCAGAATTACGTAGCCTAACTGTTAGCCTAGTTTTGGCAGTGACATTTTAAGGTCAGCTAGCTAGTGAGGAAAGAGTCCTTCATCAAAATGCCTTATAAACACAAAACGGACCAGGAGAAAAGAGTAGTGAAGTTGCCAAAGTGGCGAAGCAGCCGCGACTCAACCGTCTCAAAACGGTCAACATGCTTACTGTGGAACACCATCGGGTAATGTCGACCTTCGGTGAGGTGTGTAGGCCATGGTGAAGGCTACTGCACTGCTGTTGTATACGACATTGCATGTAACGTTACAGTCGCAACAGCAGAGTCTGCATTTTCTAAATTAAAATGATTCAAGAACTACCTGAGGAGCAGCGGACAGGAGAGACTGGATGGACTATATTTTATATATATTATTTATTTCACAAACAGACATTTATATCAAGAAACATCATGTACAATAGAGAAAGGGGTGATGAATAAATAAATGCAGATAAAAATGAGTAATATTTTACTCAATATTTTATTCTGTTTGTGAATTGTAAAGAATTCTGTAGCAGCAGTTAACATTTTAAAACCTGTACATGTTCTAAAGTAAACTTGCCAAGAAAGTACAACCATATCCTTTCTGGAGTGTAATTATTCATCAACTGTTAAAAACATTCATTGAAATCATATGTTGTTCCATGAGGCACAATCTCTTCACATGCAATTCACATGCAAAGATGAAGAAACACAGGGCCAAGTTGCATTAAATAATTTAGGAAAGTTTGGATAGCATTGCTTTGGAATAGAGCTAGTTTATTTAATGTGAGCTACGATAGCCAATATTGTTAGTTGTAACTTGGCCACATTTTGATATCAAGACTTTTAAAGGCAGGCCTAGTTTTTGCAAGTTGGAATTAAGAACTTATAGACAGCGCTATGTAGGCTATGCGTGAGTAACTTGGCTTTTTTTACGTCGTAGACGTTTTTGATCTGATATCACTTATTTTTTATAGCTAACTAATGATGAATAATGCATGAAGATAAACACGGAGAGAAACATGCATTCCAAAGAAATGTATGAAGACATTCGCGTAACCATAACGCCCGCTATTGGCAAGAATGAGAACAGTTATCCTATTACAGACAGCACACAATTACATTAAAAGAGTTTGTAGATGAGCAGTATTTAATGTGTAATGAAATACAATGAACAGCACCACCTGAGCTATGGATCATGAAGAAGCATGTAAATTAATGAACCAAGTGTATATGGAGACATGCATGCACAATGGGCTAGACGCAAACACATTCTAGCTGAAAGACGTACAGCCTAAATAGTTTGCATCAGTAAAATATGGAAATACAGTTTTAAAATAGGGCTATTAGTATTCTATGAAATACATTTAACGTTAGGCTATTCAACACTGGATTGCCGGATGCGTAACTCCAACCTTCCATGTGTGGGCTACGAGCTAGTGAGTTCATAAGCACAGCAGAGTTAGGCTATTCAACACTGGATTGCCGGATGCGTAACTCCAACCTTCCATGTGTGGGCTGCGAGCAAGCTAGTGAGTTCATAAGCACAGCAGAGTTTTGGTTCCGGTAGTGTAGAACGTTACCTGCGGGAAATGTTTTGGCACCGGACAGCTAGGTTTAGTTTAGTTTTCTGTAGTGCAATGAATGTAGGCTATAATGCATGTTGATTCGCTTTGTAGTAGCCTAGCTTGTATCTGCTTCCTGACGAGAAGCAGACTGGCGTTTCTCTGGCAACAGTAACATTGGCGAACAAGCTTAATTGGACAACACATATTTCCCAGGAATCTTAGCCAGAAAGAAAACAATAGATACTACTAAGAAAGTACATACCAGAGATTATTCTTCTTCTTATTATTATTATTATAACAATGAAAAGTGTTTGCAGTAAGCTACATTATCAGCAGAGTAGCATAGACTAGAGCCACATTCGGAGGCTATTGTGTGTTTTTTTTTTTTAAAGTGACTAACCATGAATCAGATATGTTTGGGGAATTGGCTTTATAAATCCGATCTCTTAAAGGATTGCAGCTTAAAGGAGGCTATCATCAATTCTTAATGTAGGCTATTATCGTAAATTCCTAATTTTCCTAGTAGTTAATTTTATGGTGACATTGTGTTATGTGTGAAAAGGATAAAGTGAACAGAGCTGAAGTGAAGAAATTAATGAATAAAGAAATGTTGGTTGAGGCAAGGGTACGTTGAGGTTCGGTTTCCACAGTCAGTCAGTTATGACCGCAAGAGCAGAGCGTAACACCCTCCCCAAACCAGACAAGAGCGAGCGTCCAGTTTTGGGAGGGTGTGATATAGTACAAGTGAAATACAAGTGAAACATTGAACAGTTAATATTGGAAACCTCTTTTGCCTTTGCAATAAAAAGACGTTAATGTGTTAATGTGAAAATAATAACAGTCTAAGAAATGAAAAGTATTTAACAGTTGCACATTGTTTTTTATGGAAAATAAGCATGTGCCCTGCTGGGCTCGAACCCACAATCCACTGTGTGAGAGACTGCAGTTCTAACCACTAGGCCACAGTAGCTTCTTGGAAAGCATGAAGGCATTAGTTCCATTAACATTAAAAAACATTAGTATGAAGTGTTTTTATTGGACGATAAGCTTGATGAGCAGGTATAAGGACCATCCCCTCAAATAATAATTCTCCCCATTGGATAACATCGCGACAGAGGCAGGCAGTTTGGCAGGAGAAATGGGAAGAAGAAGAAGAAGGAGAAGAAGAAGCGGAAGAGGAAGGAGAAAGTTTGGGGCTTTATTGTGTGGATGTGTGAAGTTGTATCTGAATGCTGTGTGGTTACATGAGGTCAGAACATACAGAAGTTAATGTTTTTTAAGGGCTGAGAGTCTATGGTCATTGTGGTTACTTCTGTAGGAAACCCTGAAAAGTGCCAAACTCTCTGTGCTGTATAGGTATGGGGCATGCCCCACCAAGCCGTAACTTGGCGGATGGCATACCTGCCATCCCAATATTGACTGAAGGTCTTTTGTGGTTTAAAACTTGAATAACTGGTATGTGAATTCTATCCCATTTACTTGTGATGTCTCTGAAATTTGTAATTATATTAGTAAAACTGTTTTTGCTAACCTAGGGATATGTCACATAATTTATTATATTGAACTATATTGATTCCCAGCATGCATAAACCTCCCAAGCAAAAAAGGCATAGAAGCTACATTGATCACAACCATAAACACATTTTATGGAGAGGCTCTGTTTCTCAAACATTTTAATTTTGTGAATAAAGCACAGTTTGGGACATAGCATCACTTACTCATACCCTTACTGTACTATGAACCTGACCAAACATTCAGGAATGTGCTGTTCTTCTGAGTAATCTTCTGTGTTGGTGAGGTGTTGGTGTGGTGATTCAAACTGCTGGTGGTATATCGGCAAATAACTCAACATTGTTTAAGTCTTGATGGAACCAATAAAAGTATATTTTTACCAGAAAGCAAACTCACAAACTGGTTTATCATAGGGATATTTTCATAAAGGCATATGCTGTGCACAGATCTACAGAAAGCACCCAAGACAAATCATCCATTTTAAAGACGCCAACTAAGCACTTCCTGTTGTGACACCCTGCAGTGCATGTGCATATCCAAACTAAAAGACAGAAGAGGTGGAGCCAAAATATGAATAATGAATGACTACAGACTCATAAATATGTAAAAATAATGAATAATAATTACTCACACACAGGGTGTTACTCAAATAGTGTAAGCATAAGCATCGGGAGGAAAAACTGACGTAACCAGAAAGCTGGGGGTCATGGAGTGAGTAATGGATGCGTGTCCTTTCTACAAAACTAGAAAGAACAATGTGCACCCCAGGTCAATACTGAAGGAACATTGATTATCCTGCTGACAAATGCAAGTGAGAAAATCAAACCCAAAAATAGAAGTACTTCAGACAAAGTCCTGCTTTGTATTTTCTCTCCTCTGTGTGTGCACCAGTATGACACTGATAAGTCACAATGTAACCCAGTCAGCAGCCAATGCTAAACGTTAAAACCGTAATCTGGAACAGTAGTGATACAAACGACAAATCTGCACTATAATACTCTGTATATTACAATCTGTCACTAGGTTTTCTGTGAGGAAACCTACATTTAAGTGTAAAATACTGGTATTGAAGAGATAAGAAGAGGAAGTGCAATTACATAAGTGTGTTCCTCAAGTTCAATGTTTTTTTAAAATTTGGATTTACTAAAGGATGTCAACTGTAACATGCCATGTAACATGAAGACTATTGACTTCCTTTCTTGAATGTATTTACTTTAGCAAATCTATACCATCTGACGAGGGGTAACCATGGAATAACTCTGACCCTCTCAGGTTTCACATTGGCGAATTATCAAGTGCAAGAGACACAATCGACCACACAGACAAGAGAAGAATGCCCACATCAATTGGCAAGAAGATACGTAGGTACTAACTCTTTAATGAGTTTAAGGTGTAAAGAAAGTTATCATGGGTCATTATAACTTTCCTGCACTCTACATCATTTGAGGAATGCATTGTTGTATAGCCTACCAGTGATCCTGTCCAATTTAACTGAAAAAAGATTCAGAGCATTGTAACCATGTGCCACTTACCTCTATGTGAAAAAACTTTCTGGCTCAACGTTATTGGTACCTTTGGTCATTAGAAACATAGTTAATAGATACTTATTGTCTCCTAGCAGCCACCCATTCTGCAAGGCACTGAAGACCCAGCTCTTTAAATGGAACTTTGGCTCCTCCACTCCACCCCTCTCTAACATTTTTACCTACAGTAGACCAAACACCTTACTATGTGTAAGTTTTTTTTATTTAAGAGCTTGTGATTCTTTGCTGTTGTTCATTTAATGTAGCTTAATTCTTGTTTGTACAACTTAGTTTAATGTTGAATAGGGTAGTTGACAAGTCAATCAAGTCTGTACTTGCACTCTTGGGACAGTACTCTGTCCCTGTGGGGAATTGCTGTACTTCGATCCCTTATATTTGCACTTGTGGTTGTGTTGTAAGTTGCTCTGCTAGCCAGCAAAGTCAAGCAAAGTAGTCATCCCTCTGAAAGGCGATAGACGAGATAGTGTTAGGATGACACTATCTTGGGCAAATCTACAGTTGGTGATGCACAGCATTTTTATTGCAAACCCCCCTTTCTTTCTTCAGCCTTTTTTCTGGTGGATTTTTAAGACCATTTAAATACTACCGTACTTCATGTTAGCACCCATACACACCAGTATTGTGCTAATCAGTACCTCTTCTCCAGTGCCCAAAAACATATAGGGCCCTCTGAGAATAAATCCTCAAACACTCAAATGCTGTGGATTTATATGAAAGAGCTAGGCAGAGTGGAAAACAGATGAAACAGCTAAAGTGCACAACGAGGGCAGAAGAAAGATGGGTTCAAAAAGGGAAATATTATACTGTACAGGGATTCAAAGAGGTGTTGATGGGAGCTTCAGAGCTAATGTAGAATCTCAACCTATGGACTTCACCTCCTAGCATCACAGTTGAAAAATGCTTCTTAGTGAAAGACTACTGAACTTACACCGGGTTTCAAGTTTCATTTTCAAGTTTTCAAGAGACCTTTCCCCATTACACTATTTATTACTTTATGGACCTTTGGAATTTACAGCAAAAACTATTTGTTTCCTATTTTTGCAGTTCACAGTTGATGATGTAATTTTCAAATGGTTTGACAGAGAACTGTTTGTGACCTGAGTCTGATGGGTCTGGACCAAGGGGCCAAGACTGGGCTTTCGTTCTGAAGCTCACTTCCTGGTGCTGTTGCTCACTAGCGCCACTGCGGTTGGCTCCAGTATAGGTCTTTCCCCATGTAAGTCAATGGCAGCAATGTGGTCAAAATACTCAGTCAATAAATTTTTTACACAAAAAAATGTCATTGCAATAGGTGCCTTTCCTTCATCTAATGCCTGTGCATGTGCTGATTTTTTAAAATATTGTGTCGTTTGGACAGGGTATTAACATTTGTTCAGGACCAATCAGAGGGACAGGTTGAGTCCTGGGATCACTGGCATAGATAGGTTCTATTTCATACCGGTCAACACGCCACGGTATGGGTCATCCTCGCCGAGAGGAGGAGCTGTTAGGAGACTGTTTATCAAATTAACCACCACTATGGGCGGAACCACGTCACGCCATAAATATGGCGCTTGTACGCCGCCCGACCTCTTTTTGCCTCCTCGAGGTTGAGACTGCGACTGTGTTTGTTTAGTTTGCGACAATTGCGATCTTTTTTCTTGCCTCTCCCGAGCACCCGGAGCTACGTCCTGTTCGGAGTACGTTTCCGGGGCTTTCCCTCCCCCAGCAACGCAGTTTGTTGCTGTTCGTTCGCTACGTCCGATATCCTTCTGATTGCTTTCAGCCGCGGTAAGGATTAAATTCTTTCCTTTGTCGGTATAAGTGGAAGGCAGAGGGCTGTCGTTTTTCTTTCATACAGAAATTATTATTGGTTGTACTAATATCTTTCTGTTTATGCTAGCCATATTAGGCATTGTGTTGGTTCACTTGTTAGTTGCACAGCAACAATAACAGTAACTAAAAAAAAAGAAAAAAAGAAAAGAGAACAGCTCTCTGCTCGTGAGAGCAGACGCTGCCTGAGGCTTCCACACCCCCTCGCGGTCCTTCAGTACCACTGATTCAGGCCCTTGGCTTGGTGTCGGACATACGCCATTCCTGTTGGTGGTGGGCAGCACGCTGCCGCTCCAGCCAAAGAAAAAAAAAAAAAACAGCCGAAAGGGGCCTCTCTGCTCGTGAGAGCAGATGCTGCCTGAGGCTTCCACACCCCCTCGCGGTCCTTCAGTACCACTGACTCGGGCCCTTGGCTTGGTGTTGGACACACTTCCGGGCTAAGCATGTCGGAAGGCGTACAGAATCCGGGAGATGGTGGGACGTCTGGGGAGGACGTCCCACCTGGGCAATCAGCGTTTGTGGAGCATGATATGGAGCCACATGCTCGGGGGGCTGGTGCCAGGAAGCGCACTAGAAAGCGTAAGCATCAGGAACCGGAGTTCCATCAGCTTCAGCTACAGGTGCAGGCGATGCAGCAGACCCTTCAGGGGCTGGTAGCATCACAGCAGCAGACACCCAGGCCCCAGGACCCCTGGGGCCCGTTGCCTGGACCTTCCTGCCGTCACCCCGACGAGCTGTCTACGACGGCGTCGGATAGCCTGTACCGTCAGACGGACCCCCGACAGTCTGGAACTGAGGAGGGGTCAGTGTCTGGCCAGGAAAGCAACTGCGCTTCTGAGCTCCCGCCCTTGGATCCCTCCGACCGGGGGGTGATTCTCAGGGCGGCGGAGCATGCTCGCCTCCCCCCCGTAGCGGTTCCTGCTCCCTCACTTTTCAGCCGCGGCGTTCAGCGGCTGAGGGCAGAGGCGTTACCACCTCTGTCCGATTTTTTGACAGAACTACAGGCATCCTGGCAGTCTCCTGGGGCCTATGTGCTCCCCAGGACCCAGTTGGCCAATATGACGGGTGCCGCGCCCTATGGGTTGGCGGCCCCTCCACAGATTGGGCCTATGTTTTCGCTGCTCGCAGGCGCTACCTATAGGTCTGATAGTGATTCCCAGCATCCCAATAAGCGATGCAGGGCTACTGACAAGCGGGTGTGTAAGGCTTATCAGTCCGCCGCCCTTGCGGCCCGACTGGCCAACACCAATGCACTACTGCTGGTGTACCTGGAGGGTATGCTGCAGGACACGTCCTCCGCTGCCCCCAGTGTCTCAGCAAGAGAGATGCTGCGTGTGGTGGACATTATGATGCGCGGGGCTAGCGCTCATGCCCAAGCCCTGTGGCACTCCATGTCCTCACTCGTCCTGGCACGCCACCAGGTGTGGCTGGCTCAGTCCGGTCTAGCGGACCAGGAACAGGTAGCAGCCCTTACCGCCCCAGTAGTTCCGGGGCAGGTGTTCGGGCCGCCTGCAGAGGCTGCCTTGGAGCAGTCACGCAGGGCGAGAGAGATGCTGGGGGCAGTGGGACGGGCTCGAGCCCCGCGGCCCCCAGCATGCGGGGCGTTCGGGAACCGTTTTTTTCACGGAGCTTCCCCAGCCTCAGGCCCCACCCCCACTGGGGTGCACAGGGCCTTTCAGGGGCCTTCATCCGACTTCCCGGAGCCGAGGCCCCGGCATTCTTGGCAGGACGGGGCGCGGTTCCGAAAACCCCCCGGTAAGTCAGCTTCCCGAGGCCGGTCCCGTCGCTGACGGTTACCAGCCTCTGGCACCGCGTTTTTCCCCTCTTCATCTCGCAAAGTGGCGCCTATGTACCCGATGTCCTTGGGTGCTCAGCACTTTGGAGTCGGGGTACAGGCTCCAATTCAACACCAGGCCCCCCCGCTTTTGCGGGGTTATTCCTACTCGGGTGAGAGACGGGGCTGCTGCGCGAGCTCTCTCCAACGAGATTCTGGTGTTGCTAGAGAAGGGAGTAATAACACCCCTGCCCTCGGTGGCAGTGGGACGGGGGTTTTATTCAGCCTATTTTCTGGCTCCCAAGAAGGATGGGGGCTTCCGCCCCATCCTAGACCTGAGAGGGCTCAACTGCTTTTTAAAGCACCTGCCCTTCCGCATGCTCCGCCTCGCCAGTCTCCTCCTTCAGGTGAGAGATGGCGATTGGTTCACCTCTGTGGATCTGAGGGATGCGTACTTCCATATCCCCATACACCGGGATCACCGGAAGTACCTCCGCTTTTTCTTCAAGGGCACAGGGTACGAGTACTTGGTCCTCCCCTTTGGCCTAGCCCTGGCCCCACGCACTTTTACGAAGTGCATGGATGCCGCGCTGATCCCACTCCGTCGCCAAGGTATTCGCATTGCGAACTACCTGGACGACTGGCTAATCTGTGCTCCGTCAGTGGAGCGAGCGAGAGAGGATACAAGGTTGGTACTGGCCCACTTGGCCAGCTTGGGCCTGACCCTGAACAGGGAAAAGAGCCACCTCACCCCCTCCAAAGAGAGGGTTTTCCTAGGCCTGGTTTTGAATTCGGGGTCCATGCGGGCCTCTCTAACCCCAGAGAGGCAACAGGTTTTGATGAAGAGTCTGTCCCATTTTGCCGCAGGGCGGCAGGTGACAGTAAGACATTGCCGGAGGCTGCTCGGCCTGATGGCCTCAGCCGCCCAGGTTGTGCCACTTGGGCTGCTGCATATGCGCCCGTTACAGCGTTGGGCGACGGCACAAGGGGTGAGCCCGCACGAAGATGGGCGGCGACTCCTCCCTATTACCCAGAAGTGCCTGGAATCAGTGGATTGGTGGCTCACCACCCCTGGCCTCAAGAAGGGCGTTCCCTTGGGGACAGTAGGTTTAAGGGTGACAATCACCACGGACGCCTCCAAGACCGGCTGGGGAGCCGTCAGAGGGAGCCAGTCCGTGCAGGGTTCATGGAGCCCCTCATGGGCAGGCAAACATATAAACCTGCTAGAAATGGAGGCAGTGCTTCGGGCATTGATCCATTTCCGCCCAGTGGTCTGGCGCAGACATGTTCTCGTCCGGACAGACAGTTCCACGGTAGTCGCCTACATCAATCGCCAGGGTAGGGTTCGATCCCCAACCCTGCATGCGAAAGCATACCAGATCCTGCTATGGGCACATGCTCAAGGCATGTCCCTGAGGGCAGTGCACGTGCCGGGCACAGCCAATGTGGCAGCCGATATGCTGTCCAGGGGTGGCCCGAGACCAGGGGAATGGCGCCTGCACCCAGATATCTTGCAGTCCATTTCGTCCCGCTTCGGGGAGGCACAGGTGGACCTCTTCGCATCCAGGGAGAATGCTCACTGCCCCCTGTGGTACTCAATGGTGGGCACGGCGGGGACATTGGGCGTGGACGCGCTGGCACACCAGTGGCCTCCAGCCCTGCTCTATGCTTTTCCCCCCTTGCCTCTACTGCCCACAGTTCTGGCAAGGATCAGGAACTCAGGGGCACAGGTTCTGCTGATTGCCCCCAGCTGGCCCCAGCAGAGATGGATGGCGGACCTAAGGGAGTCGCTACAGGGCACCCCCTGGCGCCTCCCAACCAGGGTGGATATGCTGTCGCAGGCCCAGGGCCTGCTGTGGCATCCAAACCCAGAGTTTTTCAACCTGCATGTTTGGCCCGTGGGCGGAGGTGCCCGCAGGGCCTAGAGTCAGCAGTGCTGGAGACACTTCAGGCGTCTAAGGCCCCCTCCACGAGGGCGCTGTACGCCGGGAAGTGGGGCAGGTTCAGCCGCTGGTGCTAAACTAACGGGTCTAGCCCGACCTGGTGTGACGTATCAGTCATTTTGGCATTTCTCCAGTCCCTCTTTGAAGAAGGTCTGGCAGAATCCACGCTCAGGGGTTATCTGGCGGCCATTTCGGACTGCCATGACCGTATCGAGGGCCGGACAGTGGGAGCTCACCCTCTCGCCAGCTAATTCCTCAGAGGAGCCAGGCGGCTTCGGCCGCCTAGATCTAACGCAGTCCCTTCATGGGACCTGCAGCTGGTCTTGAATGCCCTCACTGAGCCGCCGGTCGAGCCCCTGGATGGGCTCAGCCTAAAGCTACTCTCTTTTAAGACGGCCTTATTGCTCGCTATCGCCTCCGCGAGGCGTGTGAGCGAGCTGCACGCACTGTCGATACACCCAGCCTGTATGCAGTTGGGGGACAGTAGCTCACCGGTCTCTCTACGCCCCAACCCCGCGTTTCGGCCTAAGGTCCTCTCGCGGTCGTACGTCTCTCGGCCAATCGTGTTGGAGGCTTTTCATCCTCCTCCCTGGAGGCTTTAACATCCGTAACCCCCACGTTCTATATGGTTGTCACTGCCAGGACCAATCAGAGGGACAGGTTGAGTCCTCTTCGGCTCCACGGAGCAGGCACAGTTTCTACAAACGGGCGGCGAAAAAGACTTCCGAGCTTCAATTCAGTTTTTACGAGGCCGTGGAAAGGCAATGTGTGACGTCACAGTGGCTTTGTCCATATTATTATACAGTCTATGGTCTGGACCAAGGGGCGAAGAATGGGTTTTCGTTTTGAAGCTCACTTCCTGGTGCCGTTGCTCACTAGTGCCACTGCATTTCGCTCCAGTATAGGTCTTTCACCATGTAAGTCAATGGCAGCAATGTGGTCAAAATACTCAGTCAATACATTTTTCCCACAAAAAAATGTCATTGCAATAGGTGCATTTCCTTCATCTAATGCCTCTGCATGTGCTGATTTTTTAAAATATTGTGTCGTTTGGACAGAGTATTAACATTTGTTCAGGACCAATCAGAGGGACAGGTTGAGTCCTGGGTCACTGGCATAGATAGGTTCTATATGGTTCTCACTGCCCTCACTCGGACGGGCGGGACCAGAAGGGGGAGACAACAATCATTGGTCTAAAACGGACCTATTTTTATACAGTCTATGCTTGGGACAGGGAGACACGCTGTATTTTTGAGTGGAAGTTGATTCCTTAGTAGCCTACCGTGAACAAGCTGTTGTTTTGTGCACGCAGTTCGTAGCATAATAAATTGAGTGCCTTACCCGCTCATCTTCAACATGTTTGTCATCACATATTCATTTTGGTTGGAGCGAGCTATGATGTGTCTACTACGAAATGAATACTCGTAAGATGAGACAGAAGGGGATGTTGCAGCTACACTACAGGCCCAGTGTCTCGGAGCAAGCAGCCAAACTGTGGGTTAAGTATCTCAAATCAATTGCTCCATACCTGTATAACATCAATTTAGATATTACACCCCCTCCTGTACGCAATCGCCGTACTCCCTCTGTCATGAACGTTACCATTGCTTAGAAATGCTGGGTTAGCTAGCTAGCAAGATTGCCTAGCTAACGTTACTAACGTTAGCCAGCTGCTCTAGCTAGAACTCTAACCGGACATTTCTACACCTGGATCATTTTTTTTGGTCCCTGAAATCACGAAAATGTGCGGGGAATAGAGCCAAAGTGTTAGCGGTATGTTTGTGCTGACTCAATACGGGGATGTTTAAAATAAAACCAATAATTTATCGGAAAAGAATACGGAGTCTGCGTTTGTAAATGTTTGTGATTAGGTTACAGGATGCAGATGAAAGTTAATGCCAGCTACGATGTAGCTAATGTAGCTACTGTGCTTTAGCTAGCTTGTGAACCCACTAACCTACAATCCCCACTTTATCTGGAACAGTTTTCAGAATGGGGTTTCATGCTGCGGCAAACCGTGACAGACTGCTCTGCCACAGTCTAATTAATTAGCGGTTAGCCAAAAAGACAGTGGCGGTTTGCTCATTTAAGACTATGGGGTCAGCTTGCTACCTTTCTACCGGCGCTAGGGACATTTATAATAAAAGTAGTCTAACAAAATAACATATGTGATTAATTGACCGTCAATATAGTTGATGGCAATAGCTTTACCCTGTTCGTCCATGTGTGGTGGTGATGCATTGCGTCTAGCTTGGCTATCGAGCTCAGCTGGTATGGTATCTAGTTAACTGAATATAAATTGAAGATAACTGAATGAACGTTAATTATGTGACGAATACCACACGTTCAATGTGAATAAATGACACAGTAAAATCGAGGATTAAAATTAAATGTTATATTATAAAACATTAGCAACTTAAGGAAGTTTACCACAAGTTCGTTTTGCAAAATGGTGGGTTTGGTCAGGTCATGGGCTTTATAGTTCTGTGGCTTCTCCACCCCGAACTGTCAATCATACTGTGCCCGGGCCATATCCAGTTGACCCTGCTCCAAGCCAAGGTCACTTCGGCTCCACGGAGCAGGCGCAGTTTGTACAAACGGGCGGCGAAAAAGACATCCGGAGCCTCAATTCAGTTTTTACGAGGCCGTGGAAAGGCAATGGGTGACGTCACAGTGGCTTTGTCAATATTTTTATACAGTCTATGGTCTGGACTCCTTTCACGATGCAGAAAAAGTGCCTCACCACTGTCTGAAGTTCTGTGAACCACCCATTTCTAACTGGCACCTTATTTTTGAAGATGGCTCTTATGTCTTATGGTGCCTCCAAGACACTGTGTCTGCGGTGGTGGACTCCTCTGTGAAAAGCACCAGCAGCTGCATTACTGAGGACGTACATTACGTATACGGCCTCCTGAACTCACAGTTGACCTTGCAGCTATGGGAAACTGTATGATTTGGAATTCCAAACTGAATGATTAAAGAATAATGAGAGTCAAAATGAGAATCAACAGGGCTTTTAAATTTCAATGACCCATTTTCTTTTTTACGGCTGGGTGGGGAATATAGCCGCAGCTGTCAGAAGGAGGCGTGGCACGCATGCAATCGCACACGGTCCCTGGCTATTGCGGCACTGTGATCTTTGCTCCGATCTCTGTCTAGAAGAAATAGGTATGATACAGAAGAGTCTCTTCCCTGTGCTACGTTGAAGACAAAGTCCCTAGCTTACTAATTAACGCTCTCCACGTCCTCATATGTGAGACAGTTTACTGGCCTTAAGAGTCAAACATTTGCCCCTATTTATTTTCCTGTCTAGCACGTGAAGGCAACATGTTTCCTTTCTCTCTTCCTCTGCATAAATATCAGCCAGTCAGTCCTCACTCTCTGTCAAGGCTATCATTGCTATTGCCATAATGCTGTGCTAATTCTGTGTGGTGTTTATCTCATTCAGAGCAATTATCTTATCTGAACTGCCGTGTAATGGCTGTGAATGAGGTTCACCTCATGTCCCACATGTTAACTGCTGAATATCACAGTTCATTGCACCGTGACTGCATCTGAGATCTACTTAGATCAGCATAAACTCAAACATATTTCTAAGTTTAATAACATTAAAGCTCCATTTCACAATCATTCTAATCAAACTGAGGGAAGACACTTCAAAATGAGCCCCCTTTGACAGTCATGGGTGGCTTTCCCAAAGCATGTCGTGAAGATATACTTGCCATTCACGATGCTTTCCCGAAAGTGCTTGTAACCAGTGCTTGTAACTCAAAGAGATCGTGAAATGTGTTGCGAGTTCACGACAACATTGGACTAGTCGTGAAATCTCAAATGTGTCTTGAGATGTGGTACTACGTGCAAGTCCCACCTCTGCAGACAGAGGCCGCTAATCTACACGATAGATAGATAGAAACAACAACAATAATAATAATAATAATAGTAGTAGTAGTAGTAGGAGTAGATACTTAGTCTAGAGCAGGTGTAATCAATTATCCCATTATAAGGACTTATTGTGACCTGTGCTGACATGTAGCCTACATTCACAATAGGCAAAATAATTTAAATAAATGTAGACAGCAATAAATGGATCCTATCAGTTTGCCAAAAGCATCATATAGTTAAGATAATATTAGAGTATTTTGTTATTCTTTTGTTGCTTGTGTAACGAACGAGGTTCTGGTAGGGCTCTAACCACAGAACTTCAGGGGGAGAGGCCACTGCGCAAACCACTGCGCCAAAGATGAATTCACCGAGTTAGGCTGCCTCACGAGCCTGATCGCTACAATTGTTTGTTTTTGGTTATTTATTTATTCTCTTTGTCTTTTATGAAAAGCAAAGAAATAAAAATTCAAAGATGATCATAGTGGCTGTTAACGATGTGTGATGCTTTATGTGGTGTGAATCTGGTTTTCTTGTGTTACTCAAAGTTTGTCTTGAAATTTTCACTCCACAACATACTTTGGGAAAGAGTCATGGAAATTTCAAGAAGATTGTGAATTCTGAAGACACATCGGAATCAGGAAAGCCACCAGCACAACATTAAGTTATACTTTATTGACCCCGTGGGGTAATTTATCCTCTGCATTTGACCCATCCTAGCTACTTGGGAGCAGTGGGCAGCCACAGTGCAGCGCCCGGGGACCAATTCCAGTTCAGAGGCCAGTGCCTTGGTCAAGGGCAATGGCAGGAGTTTACCTAACCTGACATACATGTCTTTGGTGTGGGAGGAAACCGAAGTGCCCGGAGGAATCCCACACAAACACGGGAGAACATGCAAACTCCACGCAGCGGGGACCCGGACCGGGATTCGAACCCAGATTATATTTCTTGCAAGCGACAGTGCTAACCACTACACCACCGTGCCACCCATATGAATCTCATATGAGTACTAAAACCTTAAATGTGTCAAGAGCATAACTAATTTTGAATTAAGAGTGATTTATTTCTGAGGAACCACCAACAACCACCAATGCCAAAAAAGTAAAAGTAAAAATATCATTTTCAGACTTGTGATTTAAATTTTTTGTCTTAATCCTACAGATGAAAATTGTGTGACTGATGAGCAAATTCTTGAATAAATCTCATATCTTCAGTCTCATTTGTGGACATTCATATCTGAAATAATGTGACCTCAGGGGGAGTTGTATTGAGAAGTATTTGAGAGCCCATAATTCATAATGAAAACAGTGAGGAAGTCTGCGGCAACACATAGGACAGAACCTATTCTATCAATCTTCGCTCAGTGATTGACAGAAATAAAGAAAAAAAATTGGTGACTCTCTAGAAACATGAAATTGGCAAATTGATACACCAAAGTAGCAACATACACATCAAACAGTAACAACCCTAAATATGTGTGATGAAGACTTGTAATTTAGTGGTTGAGTAATTTTTGACATGAGTTTAATGGTGATTTATAGCCCATTAATTAGTTAGTCTGATGTTGCGCGAGCCCTAAATAGTGCAGCACAGTAACCCTCAGCTCTTCAGGTCAAACGTTGCCTAGCACCACACCCCAAAAAATGCCCAGCAAAATCTCTACAAGACGGAGCGAGAGATACAGACGGAAAAACAGAGCATAAAACAGCCAGAAGCTCGTAATCACAGAAAGCAATCTGGGCACGCTGCCAGCTATGACAGCAGCAATTATATTTAACCCAACATACATATCTCAATGGAGATGCAAGAGATTGGACTTTGCCATGGAATGAGATCAATTAAATGTCATCCATATTGCCAGTAGCCACAGGGCACTGGCACTGCCCCTGTCATTCACTATGGCCTTTTACAAGGTGCAACTTGATATGTTGAAGCTGTTTGAGTACAATTTAAAATAATGGCATGTACTTGGGAAATGCACTGACAGCATACACAGAGATTTCATATCAGAAATCAGCACATGAGTTTTCCTCACCATATCATTGTATTAGTCCGATTGTCCAATAATGTTTTGGCCTTTTTTTTGAGAAGGGGCTACTGACTTTAGTGAGGTGCAGTGGCTTTCCATTTCTCTTTTTTAAAGATTAAATGAATCACATGTATTGAATGGTGAATACACATTGTATGAAATCACAGAGAGTAACTGTAAAAATAAAAAGCTTCTATATTGTCTAAATCCATGAAGGTACGATTATATAATCTAAATTGGCAAATTTTTCTGTTTATATTTTGCATATCTAGCTTATATAATCCATAACATAAACAAGAAATCCCACATTCTGGTGCATCTATTAGAACACACACACAGATACGCACAAAAAAAAACATTTACAAGTTTCTAAAGATGCTCTAAATTCTGCAAGGCAATCCATACTTGGCAAACTCACTGATAAGTTACAGAACAACGCATTTGCTTCTACTATCTATCAAGGAATCTCAGCGCTGATCGAAATTGCATTGCCAATTTGTTTAAACAAATGCACGAAATATGTTCCAGCAAGTTACTGGGTGTATATTAACAGGGGTGTGTGCTTGATCCAACAGAGGAATTCCTTTTCACAGAGAAAATGCCTGCAGGTAGAGTATCTTAGATCAACTATAAACAATTAACAAGCAAGATGCAGCCCAGCAGTTTCACATTCCTGGGAAAAAGAGGTTCCCTAATTCCCCAGTCCTTAACCCAAGTGCTAAAGCCAAAACCTCCCTGTCTTGGCACCCCCATGATTATATGACACTTTGCATAACACTCCTTCCACATAAACAAATATAATTCATATCAATACACATTTTATTATGCAATTTATAAGCAAAAATACATAACGTGTAGTTTCTCATAACATACATTTTCAAAAATAAAAACATAAATGACACGTAGCCTACTGTTCCCAGATAACTAACCTTATTCGAAAAAGTTATATTGAATTATATGGCATGTCACAAATGTTAACTTGAATTACAGTCACTTCTCAAATAAATATACATGCTTTTAACAGGCTGAGTTAATCTGTCTTTGTCGTGGGAAATAACCAAGAGAACCTAGTAATAGCATCCCAATATTTAGGTTTACCTTTTTTATTTTTTTTGAGACGTTTGTGTTTCTAATTTCGAAAATTATTTGTGATGGTTTACGACTTTCATTTTGCTGGGATACCATTTGGAGAAGCTGTTATGCAATATATTGCGGCATATATTTTTATATTTCAACAAACTTAATTCACCTTTCAATTCATTAGGCTACATTTCACTAACGACGGCGTGAAGTAATACACGCCGCATGAATGAATCCTGGTCTCGAGCCAGTTGTGTACTATTTGTAGTAAATAATCCACCCGAGTTGGAGTTGCGAGCATCCAGTCGGAATCCGACACCTTGTGCCATGAATATTGCCTTGAGCGTGGGTGAGATCAAAATACATGGATCTATGGCAAGACAGCCAACTCCTCTAAACCGCCTTCCGCATTGCTTGGCATCTAATATAAGGGCAAGGAAGGAGACTGATATTAAACCCAAGACATCCTAAAATCGCTGTGCCTCAACCGGAGAGGCAACGGGTGGGTCGCAGAGGTATATGGTCTGAAGTTGTTTTTGAAGGGCTAGTGGTAACGGGGATGTAAAAAAAGGAAGCGAAGGCAAGAGGACGGACTAAGAGACGTCAGCGCGCTCAGAACTATAAATCTATCTCACCCAGCAGCATCCCCCGGCAAGGGAGCGCAGGCAGCTACACATCTGTACTATTACGAGTCTCCAAAACCTGCGTCTGCTCAACCTCTGTAGACCTCGCTCAGACATGCCCTGTTTCTGATATCGGCGCACTGGAAGGAAAACATCGAAAGAGCACATTTTAAATTGGGTTTATGCATTACAGTTCGTCGGGAGATACAATCAAGTTTTGCTTTCTTCATTTGGATTGTGGAATGCACCCTTTTCCTTGAAAACCCTGTCATAATTCACGTTTGGATCTAATTGTAGGCTACTCGTTTCTGAAGAGGTCAAAACCTTTGGCACCGCAATCGCTCTGCATTCTTTTTCAATTTTTCTCCCTCTTTTTTGAGAAGACACGAAACTCTTCAGTCTGGTTCGCATTTCTGATGTCTTCATTCGACTCCTTGCAGTTGCTGATGTTGTTTCTCGCTCAGATTTCAACCCGTATCTCAACATCCAATTAATTGGCAACTGAGCTCCAAGAGTTGCTCAGACGCACACTGACCAATCGCCCCAGTGTACCGGTGAACCGACGCGTGGGGTCGTTTCTTTGAACTGCGAGAGGGGAATGAGGAAACAAGGTTGCGATGTGATCTGTCAAAGGAGCATATTTTCATTTCCCTTGTGTTGGTACGGACACATACATATATTGTTTAAACGCATGGAAGTCTCTCTTCAGATAGATTGTTGATCACAATATTGTGCACTGTCTCAGGATACCTTTTCGAACGATAGACCTTGGGGAATTAAATGCATCGATCTGTATTCTGCTTGTTTTATATATTGACTGCAGGTCTGCATGGACCCGATTTAAGGTGAGTTCCTATTAATAAGTATGTTGCTGTAGGTCGAATTACATAATTAAATGCCTCCGAATTTCTTTCGCAACAGTTGAAGGGTTGTTCAATGAGTCATTCACACATAATGTTTATGTGCTAAATTCGGTCTTCATATTTGGTTGCCTTTGTGCGCAACGTCATTTCTGCCACAATTTGTATGTGATTTGGATAATTGCACTGTTGCATTAGACGAAAACATTTATACACCTATGCCTTATGACTATGATTAACGTTTGTTTCAGGGACTTTTCTAATTTTTTTGTCATCCACAGTGATTGGTCAAATAAAGGAAAGCGCTTCAGGATAAATAATCTTGTCAAAACAGATCCGGAAACCACTGATCAGGGTTAATAGTATCGTGCTCGCGCGTAGTCTGAAAAGCTCTTGTTTTCCGTGCACATTTGAGGGAAATTTCTTAATTACCTTATTTTGCCCAAAGGAATTATTTAGTCGAGTTGTATACGTTTATTAAGAATATTCAGGAGTGTTCGGGTATTTGAGAAACACCATCTGGCGGCAGCCAGATTCTGTTGGGATTAATTCCGCTCAGCATACCCTTGGTCCCATAACCCGCATGGTTTCCCTTCACTAGATTTGAAAACTTGGCTCGCGCTATTAAGTGCGCCTTTAAACTTTGTACCAAATTAATATATAGAATGAAAATGATATTTACCTAATATAGTAAAGTAACTGGGTTATTTCTATATGGCTAAGTGTTTGTCTGCTATTTGTAGCCTTGATTCGTAAAATGTTATTGTTACCGAATTAATTGCTGAAACGTCTTAACATATTTTCTCAAATTAAGCAAACATTATAAAATATTGTTGTACAAAATTAAATAGCATATGTCTAACAACAGCACAAATGATAACAAATAGCATTTTTTTTTATAGCATTGAGGTATATTAAGCTACAATATAGGTTAGAAGGCCGAAGCAGCCCTCCCCTATTGTAGGCTCTCTTTAGAACTTTGGTAGCCTACAGCGCAACTCCGCAGACAGAGTTCTGTGATGTCAAGTGGTTAACGGGTACAATTGTAGGCTGAGTGCAGTTGAGACACTACAATAGTTCAAAATACAGCGTTCAATACGTTGACTGTACCTTGACTAAGTCTTGATTTCAGATTTAATATGTTTTCACGTGGTCTCCATTTGGTAACCACTTAGCGCCTGCTAAGTGATTGGAATGTAATGTAACCATGGCAGGGCCGGAAAGCGGTATGAACCGGTATCGCTGGAAGATGATGTAGTGATGCGATGCCATTTTATGTAATTCAATTACCTGTGCCTTCTTACAGGTTCCTTCATAGGAACTGAATCTAAAATGAAGTTATGGGACGTTCTGGCCACGTGTTTCTTCCTGCTGAGCACCGCCTCCACGAGCCCGCTGTTCCAAAACCTGCAGTCTGCAAAAACCTCGCGCTTCTTGGAGCAGCTCGGTGATGTTCCGTCGCTACCACTGGATAAACCCGAGTCTGAACCGGAATCAAAATCCGAAGCTGAATCCGTCACTCTGCAAGATTCCTCAACTGAAGACCACTGTAAGTGAAACATTTAAAATTACTTAACAATCTCAACCATATGAATTCATCTTTAGTTTCCCAGTGATGCTCTAATTGGAGATAGGCCTATTTCACAGAAATGCTCTTCATTCTGTTGATCCTATAGCCTAATCTTTTCCACAAGGAAAATATATTTCTGGTGGTAGTAGGTCTAGAGAGCCTGTGAAAAAAATTTAAAAAAAACATTTGATATAGTTTCACATTCGACACCGAGTATGATGCTGCTTGCATTGCACCTGAAAATGTGAGAAAACATAATTGCAGTTTCCAATAGGAGAATTGAGGGCAGCAAGTAAAAGATCCAAATAATCTTACACTACATTAACTGTACAATAGGAGAATGGGTAAAGGTATTGTCTTATTGACAGTACCTAAATCATTGCAGTCTATCTATTTCCATTTAATTTCCAAGAGCCTTGTGTGAACCAAATATATAAGTCAAGGCCAGGACACTATAGGAAATTATGCCTTTTTCAATATACTTGACGTAACATACACACTAACAGAGGGCAACCAATGGCCAGGAAACAGTAAGAGTGAAATACATATCTCTGCCAAGAATGTATCAATCTCACATTGCCTGGGGGGTTTACAGTACATCTATATTTAATAAAAACCTTCAATTTATATCATATGCATTTTTAGTGACTCACAGATATAGAATTTTTGTGTTTTTTTTGTGGACTTCATTTCATAACAGGGGTGGTTGTACATAAAATGTTGAAGGGCAGGAAAAAATTATATTACCTTTTGTTAACTGTTGTTCCATATACTGTACGTCAAAATACAGTATGTTCTATATTTGTGAACCAGTGACGTTAATATTCAAGTACCTTATTTTTATGGAGTACTATTTAAATAAAAAAAAGAAACATTTCTTGAATTAAACATTAGTGCCCAACTATGATTTTCGAAAGAAATAAAATAAAAGTCTAATTAAAATTTGGGTCACAGGCTATAGTTGGCCCCATTCCCCTCTCCCACTTTATAAAATAATACCTTTTCACAAGTCTCCATTCAAGGTTGTTTTATCTAAACTCTGATTTTCAGGAGGGGAGAAATAATGAAATCATAAAAAATCTGACTTTATCCATTTATTACAATAAGCCCAAAACAGACAAGAGTTTAAGGAAAATGGCTGCACCGTGCTTTTAAGCTTTAACTGTCAGATTAATCTGTCAGTGTGTGTTTATGACTGTTTCAGCGGCTGCAAGGGAGAGATTCCATTTGTTTAAAATTACCTCGCACTTTGCCATCTTTGTGAAGTAGTAAAGTCACAAGATGTTTTTAATAGGAAGGGAATCATTTAACTTTTCTGTCCCTGGCATCTCCTGTTAATAACATCTACCTCCATCTATGTAGTTAGGCTGGGAATTATATTGTTAAATATAAAGGATATACTGTATATATAGCAATCAGTTCAATATGATAATGATAATTTTTTCAAAATAATATTTGAAATTTGTACATTTAAGATGATCAACATTTTTTATTACCTTTGGATAGATGCTGAGCTGTAAAAGAGCATGCACGTAGAAGACTGTAGGGTTCAGTGTGTGTGTGTGTGTGTGTGTGTGTTTGGAGGAGGGGGAGGGGGGGGGGGGCACACTGTCAAACTGTATGCACATCCCCCTGTGTGGTCAGGGGTTCGATTCCCCACGTGGTCCTTTCTGAACTGTGATTCTCATCTCTGTCAGTAACCCTCTCTGCTTTCCCCGTCTGAATGAAAAACTATAAATAGGGCAGATGGTCTGCAATAGAGAAAAGATTGCTTGCGCACGCCAGTACATTTTCGTCTCATTACTATGTTTGTCTATACGTTTCTAGACTGTGTTTGTGAGTTCATTTCCAGGCATGTTGTTAACACCTTTTTTTTGTCTGTAACCACTGGGAGAAGAAACCAGAGTCAAGGAGGTGTCAATGTTTTTACTTCAGCTCAGTTGAATAGAGCCTATTTCTTTCTGTTGGGACACAATGGATGGTGTCTGTCATAGGGAAGCGCAGCGTATAAACAGATCGCCGCTCACCTGATACTGTTGTAATGGTCCAGTCGAGTGTGAGCTCAGGTGTATCCCGTTACCTGTCACCTGGCAGTGGAACAAGTGACACTGCTAACGGAGAGCTCGTGTTATGACTCCTCTGCCTGTCAGAAAACACTGCTGGCTTAGCGCCGTGCCCATCAGTTCATACTGCCAGACAAACTGTGCACGTATACACAAAAAAGTACAGGCTTGACTACTACATACATTTTTGCCAATAGATTGTTACGTTAAATATCAAGTTAACATGTAAGTTGCACAGGTAAATTACACAGAAGTGGAGTGATGCAAAAGTAATTGTTCTTGAAGGACTGACCTCATTTGCCCCCACCCCCCCACACTCCTCAGTAGCCCCTGCCTCATCTTTTGATCTGAAGTGGCATACCCATGACTCTGAATCACAGCTCACGCTCAGTTTTAACTGTCCCTGTTGTCATCGTATGTGCCATCGTGATCGGTGTAAATGTCGTCCTCAACTTGTAAACTCTTTAAACGGGCCATGACCTTTGTAAATGTTTCCCACATCCTGTGGAGCAGTCAATGGAGCCTTCTGATTCGCCCCTGACAGAAGCAGAAGGAATGGCCTCCTTAAAGGAGTCATTGTGTGATTCATGAGATATCAAAAGGACTCCCTCGGGTTTCTGTGAGCGTTTCGAGAAGGCGCTGCAGTGTGGATTGGCGTTACGGTCGTAGAGCGCTTCTCTCTACAAGTAGCTTTTTATAATGTATTTTTTTCCTCCCTTTGGGAGCTATAACTCTTCAGAGTGTTTCGCGTGACTGGCCTTCTTGGAGTGCCGTTACTAATAAAAGGCTGTTTTCCCTTCTCACCTCTTGTCACATAGACAAAATGGCCAGCCCCTACCCTGAGGAGTATGAGGATGTGATGGAGTTCATCGAGGCTACAATCCGGAGACTGCGGCGATCCCCCGAGCGCAGCGGCAGTGCCCGGGGCAGGAGGGAGCGGGAGAGACGGAGGTCCCTGGGTAATCGGGGTGGCCGGGAGGACAAGAAGGGGCGGGGTCGTGGAGGAAGAGGGGGACGGGGGCGCAACCGTGGCTGCGTGCTCAAGCAAGTCCACCTGAACGTGACAGACCTGGGTTTGGGGTACCGAACCAAAGAGGAACTGATCTTCAGGTACTGCAGCGGCCCCTGTGTAAACTCTGAGACCAATTACGACAAGATCCTGAACAACCTCACCCACAACAAGAAGCTGGAGCCGGAATCTCCGCCCAGAGCCTGCTGCCGTCCAACCGCCTTCGACGACGACCTCTCTTTCCTGGATGACAGTTTGGAGTATCACACCCTGAAGAGGCATTCCGCCAAGAGGTGTGGCTGTGTGTGACTTCCTGTCTGACAGGACATGAAAGAGATGGACGGGCAAACGGGGGACGTGCGGCGGAGTCGAGAGCACACTCCCTCAGCCATGAACGGCCAGGTGTGGGGGGAGGAGTCACCACTGCCCCCGGTGAGGAAATAGGACCAAGGCTGGGATGCTTGCTCGGAGGATCGCGGGGTAACAAGGGATGAATGATGTGGGGGGTCACCCCCTTTCAGTGTCCCGATAAGACAAAACAAGACTTTGCTCATGAACGGAGCATAACTGCTTGACTGGGAGAAGTCACACAGTAATTAGTATATCCACTCTCCCAAGGATCAGTTTACCGCCTTCTTTCGAGAGTGCTCTTTCTCAAGTCTGTAGTGAACTTTCGAAACTTCCTCGTTAGCCTAAAAATGTTTGATCACACTCAGACAAAATACCGTGCAGCCAGTACATCCTAAGTAAATTTACTGTTACATGGAAGGTCATACCAACTCCCTGCACATTTGGAGTTGGTGCTACTGGGCTCTTTGGAAAGGAATTGTGGGATTGTGCAGGTTCCTTAGTTGCTCTTCACTCAGGTCCTGAGGATAGGGGGAGGCCTGTGTTTGCAAACGCTTCCTGGTCTTTAAATTCAGCTGCTCCAGACAAGTATTTAAGTCCGGCCAGGTCCTGCCCATTGACGCTGCTTGTAAATGATTGCTAAGTTTACAAATGTTTTACAAAAGAATGCTCAGCTCACTTCATGAATGACTCCCAAAAGGCCAATAAACGGACTCTGGTGCAAATGCATCTATTCAGATTCCTAAATGCATAAAATATATATATAAAAAGATATTTATTAAGGTTTAATTAACTTATTGTTATTTATTGCAGTCCATTTCATGAAAATATGTTCTTTTTCCTATTTATTTGATTATTTCTTTTTCTTAACAGTGCCAAACAGGAAAATATGTTAATAAGAAAAAAATGTTAGTAATTAGGTAGTAATTAGGAGTAATTAGGTTGATGCTGGGAACATGTCTCCCCATGGAGAAAGACAGCCAATCTCCAAACATTACTCTTTAATACTACATTGTCTCCACTTGTTCCATTATGTATTTGAGTCTCTGCTTTGTGTGATCTGTTATTAACAATATTTGCCCGTTGTCACTGTCCATTCAAGTAAATAAGAGGCATTGGAGTAACTGTGACAATCATCATCTGTTTGACATACAATATTTAATCTGCCGTTTGTCAATTCCTGTTTCACTTTTGTTAAAACATAAAATAGGAAGGTCAATGTTAAAACTAATATTATAATTGTTCCTTATTTTATGACTAAATACAAATATACCCACTATTGTACCCTTTTGGGAACAGTTAAATTATAATTTTTGCACATTATGGAATTCATATATGATACAGATGTACCAAGTGGTTTTGTTAGAATGGATATGGGATTTATTCCTAAACAGCTGCATTTCAACAGGAAGCAATGTATTACAGAAGATGAAATCAGACTCTTGCATATTTTTTTAAAATGTGTGGCATTGAAGCGTTGCAGCTCATTCGGTACGTTTACAAACCATGCTAGCTAGTGCGAATCCAACGGGGAACAGACGAGACGTCAGCTAGATGATTTATTTTTGAAGTGGAGTTGGCCAAAGTCTCGGTCACTGGTGAGACAGGACAGCTCTGCTTGCCGAGTCACACGTAAAATGGTTCCGCTGAATGCATGCGAGCAGTGGGAAGAGAACATGGCGGAAGTCTGGTGTTTGTCAGACAGTCTGTACATTTACTTGTCCCTCACTCTCCCTATACCCGCGGCCCCCTCTGCCCCTCACCCCACCCCCTCCCCATCATCTCATCTGGGAAGGCTTTAAGGCCGTCCCGTCCCTCCCTGGGCTTTGCCATTCTGCAGAGTGACTTCCAGGCCGATAACTGCACTACGCTGCTACGAGCCAGGTTTAGATAATGATCCCCAAACAAGCAGCTTAAATCTCTCGTACTGACAAAGCATTCCGGTTTTCAGTCCATGCAAGATTCCTTCTGCCGACCCCCTTGCGTCCAAATAAACTTTCCTTTCTGTATAATTTAAATACCAGTGTCCTGGTATCTTAGATACCTGCATTGACAAACAGACACGCAATGTAGGCTACATAGGCCCATAGTACAGATTAAAAGGGAAAAAAAAATGTCAGTAAGAGCTGTTATTCAATTATACATTTAAGGCAACTTAACTGAATGATTATCTTGTCAGTCAGTTCCCTGTATCTTAAAGTAAGATTTTACACCGTTGTGTTTAAGTAAAGGCTAATAGATATATTTGCCTTCACCAGACCACAAAAATTCTCTTTTAGAATCCTGTTTTCATTTTAAAGAGGAATGAAGCATAATCAAAACAGGAAAATGCGGTCATTTAAAAGAGGCCATAGTCCTTTTTTTACAAACCAACATTGATGGACTATTTTTTTTTCAATCCAGGTATCCTGGAACATTCATTTAGCTATGCAGTACTAAAATGAAAAAGTTTATTTATCAGTTTATTAAATTTTCCAGAACCAATGACAAAGCCATGAAGCACATTTGAAAGTATAAAATTCTGATTTTCTGTGTACCCCTTTCCAAACTCCAATCTCCCGATCCTTCTATACTCTGAGGGGTCTCACGACCTGAAATGTTAACCTGTTTCGATGTTGTAGGTTTGTGTTGTTGTGATTTGCTCAGCTGCCTGTGTTGTTCTGTCAACGTTGTTGAAGTGTTTGGGTTTCTATGACAATTATTAATTGATAAGCTACGAAAAACAAACAAAAAGGGTGGAAAGGTAAAGATGTGATTTGCAATGTGACAGCGGACAGCGTACGGGAGGCACTGTGTTGTGTTCAAACCAGCGGTTTAAAAAATTAACTTTCCGTGAAAAGGCTCAATGTCCTTCTCATTTGTGTTACTGAACCAAAGTTCTCTACAGACTTTATTTTTGTACAATATTCATTTTATAACTTTTTACAAGATTAAACGTGTTTCTATCACTTTCAAGGTGTGTTTCCATGGTTGGCTTTGCATTTTTGTCACCTGACCACTGACTGACAGATAAGTTTTCATTATCAGGCAAAAGTACTTGGCATTAGTGCTTTAGAACTGTTTTTATAGTGAGCAGTTTGGTTATTTGGAAATACATTGTGAACACGTCAACATATATTATTCTATGCCACATTTATAATACATTTTTAGACAGTCAGACAACAGCAAGGCATGACAATTATTAAGTTAGTAGAAAGTAGTACACTGATACCAATAATTTAGCAAATGCATAACTTTCTGCTAAAATTTACTTTTTTTATACTCATATACTTTCCTTGTTTTGAGTTGTTTCATTTGGAACATTAACATTGGCGACAATTACCTCCTGACCTGAGCAATTTGCAAAAAAAACAAACGGAAATAATTTTAAGAATTTACTACCAGGTCCCTGTCTTTTTGTTATTTCTTTCTTAAATAAGTGATGCTAAATGAAAAAGTAGTGATTAACTTAGCAGCTGCTTTCTAACAGGCAAACAGGCCTTTGAAATGAAAACGGGGACTCGGTTATCTCATCCGTTAACTTTTAAACAAAGTTTTGTTTGAGATATGAGAATGTTGTAACCACCACACGAGGCTCTTCCATTTTTTAAGTACCCCTGCATGCCCAGTGAACTGGGTACTGTCCCCAGAGCATCCTCGATTTACTGGACTGTGCAAGGGCTTTGAAGGACAGAGGATGGGAGCGTGTGATGGGGTGGGGGTTGGATTTGAGAGAGCAAAGCTGCCTGTCTCTTAATTCACTCCTGTCCTACATTCTTGAACCAGGGCCCAGGACTCCAGTAAACAAAGGCTGGTTGTAAAGCGACACCGTGCTGTAAATCTGGGTACTTAGGGTAAATATTTCCACTGCTGAGAAGAGAGGCGTGGAGACGTTGCCCGTGCGTTGCTCGAGCGTTGTTAAAGCAACCCCTGGGCCTGCTGAGCCGGGCCGTATCTGCTCACCTGCCAGTGGCACACGAGGCGTTCAGGAGCAGGATAAAAGTCCAAACTTTATTTGGGGAAAAGAACCACAGGTGCATGCACACACACACACACACACACAGTGCATGTAAGGCACAGGAGAAGTTGCACAGGAAGGACAGAAATAGTGTTTTTTTTGCTTTGCATCTTCCTCTCTAATGTGTCTGCTTTCAGCTGTGTCTGGCAAGCATTAATTTGATCATCAGTATGATACATTTTGCTTTTGAAAGACATCCACAGGGGAGTTTATTAATGTTTGTTTTTTAAAATGAAACCTTTAAGGCATATGCATCACGTAAAATAGATATTGGGAATGCATCACATAGTCACAATAGTCAAAAAGATTAATATAATATAGTTTAATATAGACAGAAAGCAACAAAACAAATTTTCTTCTAACAAAATGATATCAAATAGCATGCACTGTTGTGAAATACCAGTATTTACTAAATTAGTACAGTATCTGAAAGTAAGTAAAGCTGTATCATATACGATAATTCCTGATTAATCCAGAAACATGATATCATCTTTTAATGGCAAAGCATTATTTAGTAGTATAGTAATTCATTATTTATCTTAATCCTGACATCAGAAACCCTAGAATGAATTAATGTCAGAGGATGTTGTATAAAGTAGCATTAACAGAACACACATATTTGAAAATCCTGTGTATCTGTAGAATTATAAACTCTCAGTGCAAGGCCCTTATTTCTGTTCTAGGGCCTATAAACCGATCAAATGCTCCCAGGAACTTATCTAGTCCCCATCTGCAGAGGTCTCTCAACCAGAACGAGAGAACAACAGTGGATAGTGAACTGGGGTTAATTTAAGAACAAGTGAGAGAGAGAGAGAGAGAAGAGAGACTGTTGTCACTGTTGTGCCTGACCTCTTGCCTATAGGTTTACAGGGTCATGCCACACCCCTCCACCCCATCATACCCCACACTGCCCTTTACCTCACGGCTAAAGAGGGACTATGACCACAGTAGGCATGGATGTGCTATGACATCATCCACTCTGGCATTCCGGGCCCTGTAACAGATACTGTAGCTGGTGAATGCTGACATCATCACTCAGAATAGGATCCTCTGGATTAGGCTCCGGGATGCATAAGCAGCACTGCATTACTGGGTATTACGGTGGCGTTTAGGGTTTATCATCTCCTGGCTGGTTTGCAGACCAGAGGTGGATTTACTCTGGAGGGTGTGTTGTTTTGAGTGCTTTCTGGTCGGGATCTTCTTGGACGACAGCGACAGCTTGGGGAACGTGTTCTCAAATCAGCGCTGTCTTCATCAGATTAGGGAGAGGGGGAGGAAGTCAAATGCTCTGCTACAGTCTGCAGAGGTGGTGTCACAGGGCAGAGCTTTCGCAAAAGGTGCACGGCCGAAGGCAGGGGTCATCCTCCTGTCATTTTATGGGCAACCCCAGCACAAAAATGGTGGAAGAGTCGGGGGCAGAGTTGTAATCTCACTTAGAACTGTCCTCACGCCCCTGCTAATCAAGAGAATTCCACAGAGCTTATTTCTGGATTGGCCATAAGATTGCAATGAACTGAGTAATGTCTCCAAAGGCAAATATACATTTATTTGAAGCAATACCGTGCAGATATAGAATCTGGTGTGTTCGCTGGTACAGGGAGTTCTGGAGGAGTTAAAATGGAAGGTGAGAGAAGGCCGGAATGAAGGAGCCTGAAAATAACTGCATGCTTAAAGGGATAGTTTTGAATTTTGGACATAATGTCTCAATTACGACTTAGCCATGATGTAGTTGATTGATGGAAACCATTTTCAGCTAATTCCATGCTGTCCCTTCTTTTGGACATACACATGTTGCTAATGCTACTCTAAGGTAACCGGTACCATCCACTACCAAACGCACTTAAACACTCCACAGTGCACCCAAAGCAAATAAAATACAACGACAGTCTATCAGGGTTATTTTGAGTGTTTATACCATCATTTTTGAAGTCAAACTATCGTTGAATCCTTTACTTTGTGCTGACCTAATATTCTCTGTGGAAGTACGGCGGCGGAGCGAACATGGCCATTGCAACTTGTTACTCTTCTTTGTTGTTGTAGTCGACCAGTGCCGGCACTACATTCGTAGGTAACGTAAAGTATCGCTCCCCCGATAGACTGTCGTCGTATTTTATTTGCTTTGGGTGCACTGTGGAGTGTTTAAGTGTGTTTGGTAGTGGATGCTACCGGTTGCCATAGAGTTGCACTAGCATTAGCAACGTGTATATGTCCAAAAGAAGGGACAGCATGGAATTAGCTGAAAATGGTTTCCATCAATCAACTACATCATGGATAAGTCATAATTGAGACATTATGTCCAAAATTCCGAACTATCCCTTTAAATTTGCTTTCTTGATTTCAAAGTTGTTAATTTGGTGCTAACATAAGGACCCACTTTGGCAGATGACAGGGAAAGCAGAATGGGGCTAATGTATGACCATCTGGAAATATATTCAGTTGAAGTAAAACAGAACAAAAATGCAATACTGAAAGAATGATTTATTGCATAAATACAGGAACACGGTATTCCTGTTCAAAGAATTCAGTTAATAACAAAAAACTACGTTTTAAGTGTTAAGTTTGGCTTGGTCTAAAGCCGCAAAAGACAGGAAATTCAAATGAGCACCACTAAGCCAAACTTCAGCTCTCTACACTATCAGGGATTTCCAGAAATGTTGTTTGAAATACAGTAGACCAACATAGCTACAGAACTGTATAGCAGTCAGATATAAAAAATGGAGTACTGGAAATCCCTGATAGTGTAGAGAGCTGAAGTTTGGCTTGGTGGTGCTCATTTGAATTTCTTGTCTTTTGCAGCTTTAGACCAAGCCAAACTTAACACTTAAAACATAGTTTTTTGTTATTAATTCCCAGGGTTTTTTTTCCGGAAGGTGTCAATTTTTAAAAAGAATTTAATCATCATAACTATTGTTACACAAGCACTTGAACATTGAATAAACATAACTAGAATTATTAAAATAATTAGAAAATGTATAACTACCGCTAGAAAGTTCAATCAATGTACCTCGAGAACACCCCAATAGACCAGAATAAGTCCAAATAACATTATATTAACAAATAACATTAAATAACAAATAAGCACATAGGCTATGAGTTTTAAGCATTTTTGCTACCCTACATAGCATAATGCGTGTGTATGAACCACCAAACTATATTATATATAGTTCAGTGGCATGAACTAGGTAATAATGCTTATTTACAGGCTAATTGAACAAATACATTGAAAATGATCAAACTACTTACAGATTGCTGGCTAGAATAGAGCGTAAATTGACACAGTTCAGTGCTAGGTGGCTACAGTTAAGAAACGGACCCGGAAGTGGAAAAGATTATACTCTGGGAAGAATTGTATGTTACATCGGGACTAAAATAACGGAGATCCTCTGGTAATAATTAGGCTACATTAACCCCACCTCCCCCCGAAAGTTAAAACGTATCCCGTCGTAACGTTACAATTCTTAATATGTCAATGGCAGGCTCTTCCAGTTTTAAGTTTCGTTTTTACCCAATGTAAGTTAGCAAGCTGGATAGTGCCACATGGCAATGGAAGATAGAATGTCAGCTAACGTTATTTAACTTGGCTAAGAGATAATTATTTACATTGCATTGTATCGAAAATAACGTTATACGTTAAGTAAATTAGCTAGGCTATTAACTGAGCTAACGTTAACGTTATACTGGCTAAAAATATAATCTTAAACTATCACTCTTCAACTGTGTTGTGTTGGTAGGATTTTATTTATAACGTCACATTCAGCCAAAACTATTTAGTGAAATATACGTTAACATTAATTGTCCTAACGTTACATTGCTTGACACGGCTAGGTTCCATGTGGGGCTTGTAATGATACCTAACTAACGTTAGTGTCATGGTTTTGGACCCCGTTTCCCTATGCGGTCGTTTTCCTCGGTGGCCACGCGAGGGCGCTGCCCTTTTGGTAGATGCTTGCTCCGCCCTGCTGAGTTGGGGGAGCTTCTGTTTAGCGTTTTCACCTGGGCGTAGTCACCTGAGAGTTATATAAGCCTACCGTTTCCTTTGTTTCGGGGCTTCGACATTAATTGTTAATTGTTCATTGTTTTGTACTGTGGTGTATTGTTGGCTGTGAGTTCTCGTACCATTTTGGCTACTCGCCTATTTTTAACGTCTCTTTGTTGAGGCAGGGCTTATTTCTTGCTGGCTTGGTAGTTGATTATCTCGTAGAAGTTTGGGACCATAAATCTCTGCTCTATTTTGCCTTTTTTTGTGCTTTTTCTCCGTGTATGGAGTTTTGGGCGATTCTGATCAGAACAGTAGTTCTGTTCGCCCTTCGGCACATATCTTCCCATAGGGAGATCGGGCGTTTCGCTTCTACTTAGTTCTTAGCTCGTAGAAGTATAGAGTAGTAGTTTATCTGGTCCATTTTCGCCTGTTATTTGGTTTTCTTACTGAGAGACCTGGCGTTTAGCTTCTACTCAATTCCGTGTTACTGTGAGCCAGTAAGTAGCTTTGGTACGTATTTCCCTGTTTGGTCTCCTTCTCGTGGACTACGTTCCCCTTTGTTGTGAGTCAGGGTTTTTATTGAGAGGCTGTCGTGCTATTTTGCGTTGGTCTTTGTTGCAGCTGTCCTCCGTCCTTTTTACCTATGGGACGATTTTGTTTCGGAACTATTGTTCTGTTCGTTTTCCGGGTGTGTTTCTCCTTGTGTGGAGTTTGGGCGAGGTTGTGGACATGTTTGTGTGACTGCGCGTAGCATGGTAACGTTAGCTCTCTGTTCCTTCGCTTCGTTACATTCTTTTACTGAGAGGCTAGGGCGGTTGTTCCAATGTAAGCTTGCGTTAGTCTATGGATAGTAAAGTTATGGGACGACGGTGCTCCGTCGGCTCACCTGTAAAATGTTTCTCTCTCCTGGGAGATCGGGTGTTTACCCCTTTGGTTTCTGCATTGGACTGCGAGCCTTTTAATATCACCGTGGAACGTTAAATCTCTGTTCCTGTTCGCCTCGTTACATTTCCCCTTACTGAGAGGCAGGGCTTGTATTTGTGTTAGTGCTTGTGTTAGTCAGATAGCCGACAGTTTCGGTGCAGCTGTCCTTTCGTCTTTTGTGCTATTTCTCCGTGTATGGAGATTTGGGCGATTTTGTTCGGAACTGTTTCTGTTCGCCCTTCGGTGCAATTCGTCTCTTAGGGAGACCGGGCGATGTTTTGGACATGTTTGCATTTGACTGCGAGCCTATTAATCTCGCCATGGAACGTTAAATCTCTGTTCCTGTTCGCCTCGTTATTTTCCTCATCATAGAGAGGCAGGGCGTGTATTTTCAATGAATCTCGCTTTGGTCTAGCCGGTAAATGTCTGGTACTGCCTGTCCTGTTCGTTCCTTTCGGTGCCTTTCTCCTTTCATGGAGTTCGACGATTTTGTTCGGAACTGCTGTTCTGTTTCGTCTTTTGGGTGCATGTCTCCTATAGGGAAGATTGGGCGATGTTGTGGACACGTTTGTGTGTGACCGCGAGTCTGAGATTAGCCACGTAACGTTATATCTGTTCTTTTGCCTCCTCTTATTAAATTATATTATTCTTTATTTGTTGACTGTTTATTTGTTTGTGCCTTTGCGCTACTCGCCCGTTCTGATTTGTCTCGTTACCGAGACAGGGCGCGTATTTATTTCTGGCTGTTCAGATCCCTATCCTTGCGCTCTACTTTGCGTGTGACAGTAAGCCGGTTAGTAGCGTCTGTAATGGTGTTCGTTGTTCCTTGTCTTGTCTCCTCCCTTATCTGCAGGTATCATGCCTTAGTGGCCTAAGGGCTTAATGAATCCCCTTGCTGTGTTTGGCTCCTCCCACCTCACACGTCACGCCCCATTACAGTTAGTTGATAGCTCACATGGTGTGGCGCTTGTAGCTTAATTAACGTTACAGATAATACTGTGGGCATGTCTCAAAGGAGTAACGTTATAGCTAAGTTAACATACATTTGTTTTAATCTCGTTAACGAAGTTAGATAGTAGTAGCTGTATTATTTCTAGCTTTGTCACACGGTAACCGTAGCTTGCCTGGTTAAGTTAACGTTACAGTTGTTGTTGCTGTTCGGTCAGAGTTATGTGGAACTGCTGTGATCACTGACCTGCCAAAATATTAAGCAAAATAAGGTTATCCACCTTGCTCTCTCAAGTTGATTTGCCCACAAAAATGTTAAACCATACGGAAAAATAAAACTCGCTATGAACTTTTAGTTTAAAAATAGGTAACAGTTAACGTTAATAGCCTACGGCTGGTTGATATCTATGAGCTCGTTTCTGTGCATTGTGGAAGCTTCAGAGAGAGTGAGGAGTAAAGGTGTTGTTACACGAAGCAATCTATGACCAACTCAGCTGCAACTTAGTTGCAAGCAACAAAAATTGCTTCGTGTAACAACACCTTAAGAAATCTCAGTGCACGAGACTGTGGTAACGGTAGTTCGAACTTTCAATTAGCCTTCGGTTGCTGGCAAATTTATGCCCCAATGTTAAGTCAATGGACAATTAATTTCCGTTATCGTAGAATTATAAAGGTTTATTTAAAAACTGCACAATAAACAGAAATATCACCCATCAAAAGCATTAGTTCATGTCACGCCTGACATATCGCTATTTCAACTTTAGCGATTAGAGTTGTAGAATTTGTGCTAGGTCGTTGATAAAAAAGTCTTAATCTAAATGCTAATTTTTAAATGTACTTAATTTTATGAAAATGGCTTAACCAATCTTTCCCATATTTGTTTCATGTTGAGATATTGATGAGATGAGTTGCCAAGTGGCTTGGTAATTGGTGCTAAAACGGCTGAGATACTGACGGGCGAAATTTTAACATGTAAGTTGCAACCAAAGCCAAACTTGTAGCGTCCCCTTAATAAATTGAGTTTGGATTGGAATTATAGGTTCTTTTCACTTACAAAGTAAATTTTGAATGTAAAGAGTTCACAATCAATCAATCACGTTTTATTTGTGTAGCACATTTTATAAAGAATTTGTCCCAATACCCTTCACAAGATTCTTGTTAAAACCAGATTGTCTATAAGATATAAGGTGATGTACCACCGGTACTAGCTAGCACTTCATTCGTCTACATAGTTGTCATTCTTGTGCTGTTATTACCAAACGATTTTGGCTGGCTGTGGGCCGTCCATCTTGTTTTTGAGTCTCACATCCAAAGCGGTCATGAATATTTGCATAACCAGAGAAAAAAAGGCACTTTTTTCCTAAACGGTTCAAGATTTAATTAATCTAAGTGTGTAGAAAAGCATATTTTCTTATCTGCTGTCTGCGAAGTTTCTCCAACTTATAATAAAAAAATATTATCTCTTATATGTAATGTATGCTCGACCACTTCGCTCTTCTACAGCAAGGCAACTCGCACTTCCCCCCCTCCATGTCAATGGCTCTCGCTCGTCCCAACTGAGGAGCTTTTCCACCCTAGCTCCTCAGTGGTGGAACGAACTCCCCATTCCCCTACGTTCTACTCCAACACTGCCTGTGTTCCGTCGTGGCCTGAAGACACACCTCTTCAGACTCTGCCTTGACTGATATACTAATCTAGGACCTTTTCTCATGGTACTTGTTCCCTGTGTTTTCCTGTCTGTTTGTTATACTTTATAATAGTATTTAGAATAGAATTGCAGTATAGCTGATTTACCACAGCTTACGGTGAACTACATTCAGTGTTCATTACTAGGGATAGCTGCTATGTTATGTGAAGGATGTGCTTTGTCTTATCTGTTCTGTAGTTACTTTGATGACCTTTGTGTATGCACTTATTGTATGTCGCTTTGGATAAAAGCGTCTGCTAAATGACTGTAATGTAATGCTATATATTTGGGTTTCTGGAAAAACTTCCATTGACCCCCATTCATTCTCCTCTGTTTAGCCCAGTTTTAGTGCTCATAGTCGCCCCTAGAGGTGAAACATGACATTCATGCAGTTGGCATATCTCTGTACTATACAATCTCTGCTAATAGGTTTAAATGTGGAGAAGGAAGAAGACCGGGGTTACTTGATCACCATGGTGACTTCCACTCCATTTTCAGTGTTCATATCAAGCCCTTACTAATACATATCAATATCCCACATGGTGGTATTCAGCCACTGTGTAAGGAAGCCGTGTGTGTTTACAGTGAAGTTATGTACTCAGTGCTGTTGTGATATTAAGCAGTGGACAATATACTGTGCATGCATGTGTGTGTATTCATATGTGTGTGCATGCAGAAGTCCAAGGTTATACGAGTACTTACTAACACTTCAAAATTAAATGTGTACTGACTTAAATGTTTTTGATAACTAAAATCCTAAAAATCAAGTCATGTAACTAAACACCATAAAAATGAATGAACACATACAAGTATAACTCTTGCTGGCAGTTAACTAAAAACAAGGTAGATGAAGAACTGCCTTTAACCCTATAAACTTCACCCCTAGTGGTTGAGACGCATGCGACTCAATTACAGTATTCATGTTCATCTGAAAATATAAACTACAGCTTTAAGAAAACCCCGTAAATTTTGACGCAGTATTTTTTAAAAGGGTAGCCTCTTGCGAAAACCTCAGCTTCTCCAGTTACACTGCAGCGCAATAAATTAGGAGGGCGTTATTAATAGCCCAAAGCACTTACGACCCTCCTCTGGCTACAGCCACAGACTGTAAAATGCATAAAATGTATTCAGCTACAGCTGTTTTGTGATGAACCCTGAAGAGTTTATCTTGTTATATTTCGCCAAAGTCCCGTACAGTCGACATTTCCGCAGCGACCACCCCTCTCACTTAGGGCTGAAATACGTTGCTGTACTTGTGTGAATACACACGCGCTTTCGTAAGTTCTTTTTAAAACGTATTTAAATACATTAGGCGGCGTATGTTATGGTTATTATATATATACTGTATGTGACTATTCTGAAATAAATGTATTCTGTAGCAAATTTCTGAATGATACAGCTTCTTCTTCAGTTCGAACTTAAAACCATGGATGTGCAGGGAATATTTTTTTAGATATTGACATTTAAATAAAACTAGTAGAAACCAGGAGGAAATTGCCTCAAAAGGGCCAAAGTAAATAGGGTTAAATGGATAGATTTCCTCAGCCTGCTTTTGTTTGTTTTGTTTTTTGTTTGCATGATAGATTCTGCTGGGTACACCTGCTTCCTTTTTATTTAATTGTGTCAAACGAGGTAGCATTTCACATTAAATAATTATTATAATCATTGCAAGAAAGAGACCAGAATAGAAATGGACTTTTCTGTCATAGCTATAGTTTCCCCATTATATCTAAAATTATAAAGTAAATTTAATTGAATTAAACCTGGTTTAATCTGGCATGCTTTTTAGTGTAGTGAAAAACAAAATATATTTTCAGGATAATACATCCTAGATACATCCTAGGACCTTCACCACTGGTATGCTAACAGTAGTTCATGTAATAAGGGAAATTAATGTCAAATGATAGATTCATAACAGAAGAAGAGTGGATATACAGTTGAAGTCGAAAGATTACATACACCTTAGCCAAATCCATTTAAATTCAGTTTTTTTTTAGGATCACAACTTTATTTTAAGAATGTGAAATGTCGGAATAATAGTAGAGAGAATTTATTTCAGCTTTTATTTATTTCATCACATTCCCAGTGGGTCAGAAGTTTACATACACTCTGTTAGCATTTAGTAGCATTGCCTTTAAATTGTTTAATTTTGGTCAAATGTTTCGGGTAGCCTTCCACAAGCTTCTCACAATAAGTTGCTGGAATTTTGGCCCATTCCTCCTGACAGAACTGGTGTAACTGAGTCAGATTTGTAGGCCCCCTTGCTCGCACACGCTTTTTCAGTTCTGCCCACAAATTTTCGATTGGATTGAAGTCAGACTCTGAAGTCAGAAGTCCAATACCTTGACTTTGTTGTCCTTAAGCCATTTTGCCACAACTTTGGAAGTATGCTTTGGGTCATTATCCATTTGGAAGAGCCATTTGCGACCAAGCTTTAACTTCCTGGCTGATGTCTTGAGATGTTGATTCAATATATCCACATAACTTTCCTTCCTCATGATGCCATCTATTTTATGAAGTGCACCAGTCCCTCCTGCAGCAAAGCACCCCCACAACATGATGCTGCCACCCCCGTGCTTCACGGTTGGGATGGTGTTATTCGGCTTGCAAGCCTCACCCTTTTTCCTCCAAACATAACGATGGTCATTATGGCCAAACAGACAGTTAAATTTTTGTTTCATCAGACGAGAGGACATTTCTCCAAAAAGCAAGATCTTTGTCCCCATGTGCAGTTGCAAACTGTAGTCTGGCTTTTTTATGGCGGTTTTGGAGTAGCGGCTTCTTCCTTGCTGAGCAGCCTTTCAGGCTATGTCGATATAGGACTCGTTTTACTGTGGATGTAGATACTTTTGTACCTGTTCCCTTTGCTCTAGGAGACAGAATGCGCCTCCTTTATGAGCGGTATGACGGCTGCGTGGTCCCATGGTGTTTATACTTGCGTAGACTCTACTGTTGTTTGTACAGATAAACGTGGTACCTTCAGGCATTTGGAAATTTCTCCCAAGGATGAACCAGACTTGTGGAGGTCTTGGCTGATTTATTTTGATTTTCCCATGATGTCAAGCAAAGAGGCACTGAGTTTGAAGGTAGGCCTTAAAATACATCCACAGGTACACCTCCAATTTACTCAAATAATGTCGATTAGCCTATCAGAAATTTCTAAAGCCATGACATCATTTTCTGGAATTTACCAAGCTGTTTAAAGGCACAGTCAACTTAGTGTATGTAAACTTCTGACCCACTGGAATTGTGATATAGTGAATTAAAAGTGAAATAATCTGTCTGTAAACAATTGTTGAAATAATTATTGATTACTGATTAAAACATCTGTTACTAGGACAGTGATGAAGAGTATCCTCCAGTTGCAGATCTTCCAAAAATGGATACAGTATATCTGTCAAAAAGAAAAATGTGGAAAATTGAGGAAGAAATACAAAGAGAACTCAACTGTACATCTTATTTAATTGAGCTGTTGATCTCTTTTGAATATTTACTTTTAGATTTTTTAAATGATTCACGACTAAAGAAAAATACATTTTATATACTGCCAACATAATTTATGAAATCTTTGCCATATTTTTGAAAAGTAACACTAAAACTAAAACCGCTAAAACTTTCTCAAACTCAAGTCTGTACCACGGCTTGCAAAAATTGAAACACTTAATTTTAAAAATATTATAATTTTAAATGTCACCAAATAAAATAAGTATGTACCATTTCTCATTCGATGAAAGGCTCACGTTAAAAATGCAATATGTTTAACACGTAGCTCAAGCTCTCTTTCTGTCCTTTCTTTATAATTTACTCAGTAAATCCCAAATTGTGTAAAGAATACTCACCTTCACAGCTACAAATATTTTTCTTCAGTGGACGTAACCCAAAATAACTCAGACAGTGAATAAGTTCACGAGAACAGGTTGTTTTTACAAAAAAAGGTTAGTTCGTTTCATCGACTTTCATGGGTTGCCACTGAAGAGTAAATCATAGCAATCATCAGGTACACATGGTCATGCCAAAGCATAACAAAGTGTACATAAATAAACAGGGATAGCAATGAAACGATAATTTCACTCAGGCCTAACTGTTTGTTTATTCCATACCCAACCTCCGGTCAGACACTCTCATCAAATCACATCCAGTATGTTCTCTTGCACTACATCTTGGGGGGAAAAACACATCTGGCATGACAGAGCCGTCTCCATTAAATGACAGCTGGACAAGCAGCACTTGTTGTGCTGTGGCACCAAGCAACATAGGTCCCTCATGATATCTGTACGCTTTCCCTGACTAGGCTCACATAAACCCCTCCGTAGGGTGTAGGTTATACGTATCTATTTTGGGGAGGAACGCCCACTCTGTGGACGCGATTCAGATTAATCCTAGCTAAATGAGATCAGTTGGTTTAACAATGGCCCATATTATTATCAAGTTATGTTAGACATGTAAGGCAGGGCCCCAGTAGTCCTCTCAGAAAGATTGTTCAAAAATTGCAAGCAGGCATTTTGTGTTGTGTGGGAGAATGGCAGGGGAGGTATAGGAAACAGCATCATTCCTGAAAATAGCAGCACACGTGGCACTTTTTCAAATTGTATGCCAAATTCTCTCGGCACTTTTTGAAATTGTACTGGCCACAAGCGCTATTAGTAATCTGTTAGAAAACAACATGACAAATGATTAAATATGAAGACATCAGTGCAGTGCTTAGTTTTAGCTCTTACGGAGTCGTATGGAGTGCGGTAACTGGCTTGCGCTGGCATCACATTTCTGCTCATCATTTTGTTTGTAAGGCAGCACTATTCACCTGCATTTCTGCCAGCTGGTTTGTCTTCAACGCGCAGTCTGTTGGCTCTAGACTGTCACTATTTACAGCACGCTGTGCTATACTTTATTGTCTTGGATGAGTGAGCTCAGTGTCTTTCTCACACAAGTGATGCTGTTGGCAGCCATCATGTCCACAATTGCAGTCTCCTTTCAACACAGATTCGAGGCATTTCTCTTCATTTTCTAAATGATTGCTGATGTATGAGAATGCAGTGTCCGACAGAGAGAAACGTTTAAACTATAATAGAGGGCAGAAATTTGATGCATGGTTAATTGCCTACTCTCACATCTGAATATTTGACGATGGATATCCTTTCTCAAGCTTCAGAGCTGAAGGGCGGAGCATTCGCCCGGCTTCTCATTATCAGTCCATAGGCTATCTCTATTACCTGCATTTCATTTGAGTGGTTACATTCATCTGGTCATTCCCCCATCCAGTTTTTTACCATCAAGCCCACTGACACATCTTCCTCAAATTTGCCATGCCTGTTTTTGATGCCTTCCTTTTCTTAACCATGTTCTCTCGCTGACCAACATTTCGGTAATGTGGGCTGTGTCCGAATCATTGGCCTTCGATACTATTGAGTATGCTTGTTGAGTACACTGGATGAGAAAGTTAAGTAGGCGAAATGTTCTCTAAATATAGTGTAATTAAAATCCCCAGATTTTCGCTGATAATAGTATGGAGGATATTTTTTGCATACTGCATGTCGAGTACTAAACAGTGTGCAGTAAACAGTACATAGTATGTTAGTACAGAGGACACAGTAGATAGGGATTTGATTCAGACACAACCCTGGATCTGAACTCCTGAAGGGTGGCACAGAATTAGCTGTACTGTTATCATGGAAGGGAGGGTTTCAGTTGGCAGGACTGCCCTTGCCTGATCAAGTAGCAGTAGATCAGGTGCCCGCAGTCTGCCCATGAGCTACAGTACATTCTGACTAACGCACTGTGACTTTGCAGCTCAGCAGGTAAACAGCAGAAGGGAAGTGGCTACTTGCAGTTTTTCATAACTGATCAAGAACAGGCGCTGATGAATATGAGCATTGCAAATGAGTAGAAAACAAAACAAAAAAAAAACGATGAATTTGCACACTTCATGATTATGGTCTAATGCAGTGGTTCTCAACCTTTTTCAGCTCGCGACCCCTAAAAGATGTGGGTGGAGACTGGCGACCCCCCTCTCCTAGGGCGACCACCCGTCCCGCATTTTGCGGGACAGTCCCGAAAATGGAACGTTTGTCCCACATCCCGAATGAACAGAACAATGTCCAGCATTTCAAAGATCATGGTAAAAAAAAAATGTTAAAAAAAAGAATTATTAATTTTGTTTTTAAATGTAGTTCCTTTAATGCCTCGCTCCAATTACCCTCTTATATTTAAAAAAATGCTGTTATTGGGGAAACGTCATTGGTAAAAAATAAATAGAGCTAACGCGCATCCGTGTCAAAAATCAATGCGCAGCCATGGCGTGGTGCGTCGTTTTTATGTGGAGAAGACAGCCGAAAGTAAAGTTTAGCTAGCAAGACAAAACGAGAAAATGGCGGAAACTCCTAAGAAAAAAAGACTCCGCTCATACAACCGAGACTGGGAGAGGAGCTATATGTGGCTGAGATCTATTTCAGATGATCCCCAAAAGGGCGAGTGCAGGATTTGCCGCCGGAGCTTCACCATCACCCATGGAGGAGAGGGGGACGTTAAGAGGCATGGCGATGGTGAGGCTCACAAAAAAATGCACAGCAAAGGAATGCTAACACTAGTATGACAAGCTTTTTCTCGAAACCAAAAGACAGCAACACAAAGTCACAGCGGCTGAGGTGACCAGTGTCTACCATAACGTGCAGCATGGCTTATCAGATCTGGCGATTGTGGATCTAAACTTTCCCCCGTCATGTTCCCCGATTGAGAAACTACACCAAACGCACCAAGAGCGCAGCTATCGTTACCGATGTACTTGCACCTGCATCCGTGGAGACATGCTTGAAACACAAAATACACCAATGGTTGCAGACAAACCAGATTCTCTTCCATTTTTCTCAATTGCGTCTGATGCGTCAAACCACGACGCTACCAAGCTATTCCCACTAGCAGTGTGATTTTACACCCAGAGCTTGGCGTGCAGAACAAATAGTTGGACTTTTACGGTCACCGTGACCACAAGGAAGACTCCGATGCGATATTTAACCAGGTCGTTTCGAGGCTCTGCTAGATAGATGCTGCCCGTTCCAACAAGAAATACAAGTTCAAGCACTGAATCGGGTAAGAACACACATTTAATTTACAAGCTTGTTTTAAAAGCAACGGCTCAGCATGCAACAATGTATCCTGAAAGTATCCTTACTGGTAATACCTAGTCTGTTTACATAATTTTCTCTTCCTGCATAAGATGTGTTTTTTTAAGCCTGTTGTTAAAATAACATAAGATAAACATTCCATACTGACGATTTACAGCTGATTAATAACAAAATGTTCTATATATACCGTCGAATATGAAATCAAGGCATTCAAATGATAAATAAAATAATATTTTTTCCCCTCTCCCACGTGTCCCACAAAAGCAGTTCTGCTGTCTTGCGACTGAACAATTTTGACCTGGTCACCCTACCCTCTCCCTCCCAAGTTGCCCGCTTCGCCAACAAATTATAGACTGAATAACAATAATTTAAAAAAAACAGCATTGCAAAAATAACATGCTACATGCAGCTTGCTTTTAGTGTGATGGCTGGGCCTGCTTGCGGGAACACAGGTGCTGCATTCGTGGTTGGATGCTGGATACAGCGACACGGAGACTATCCTCCACGCACAGCCGCAATCGTTGTTTGTTTTTTATATAGGTCAACGTTGAGAAAGTATTTTCGCATAAATACGTGGACCCGAAAGGTATAAGTTTTTCCATTGCGGCTTTTGAGAGTCCTGGGTATTCCCCTGCCACCATGAGCCAGAATTCATCCAGTGGCTTCGATTCAAACAAAGTCTTTAGGGTCCGGTCGCTTGCGAGGTCAAGGAGCGCATCCTCAAGTTCGGATGGGAGGTGATTCCCAGAGGCAATAAAAGGTTGCCGCACCCATTCATTGTCCTCCTGATCTTTGGGGAAGTATTTCTTGAATTCATCAAGGAGGCCTCGGAGATGAGTAATGATGACTCTTTTTATTGTTTTCACGTTCAGCTTTTTCTCCTGCAAGAACTCGTCGAGTTCGGCTAACATTTCAACATTGCCGCTTTCCACTCGCACAGCCCAGCGCTCCAATTTCTTTGAGAATCCATTGACTTTATCGGACAATGTTAGAATGTTTGTGTTGGGGCCTTGGAGAGACAAGTTAAGCAAATTAAGTTTGTCAAAGATGCCTGCCATATAGGCAAGTTTAGATACCCAGCTGGTGTCGGTCAAATGGTCCGCGAGGGGGGACCCGTTGTCTGCGAGGAATATGCGGACCTCCTCCCGTAGCTCAAATAGCCTGGTCAGGACTTTCCCTCGGGAGAGCCATCTCACTTCGGTGTGGAATAGTAGCGTTTCATGTTCCGACCCCATCTCTTGACAAAGTGTTGAGAATAGCCTGGTATTCAGAGGGCGTGATTTGATAAAGTTGACCATTTTCACCGCTGTTTGTAGAACAGCGTTGACTTCTGGATCAAGTGATTTGGATGCAAGAGCCTCTCTATGAATAACACAGTGCGTAAATCTAACATGCGGTGCCACTTCAAGGACTTTTGCCTTAAGTCCTTTTTTCTTCCCCTGCTTAGCCCCAGCCCCGTCTGTGCACACCCCAACGCAGTGTTCCCAACACAGCCCGAATTCACGCATTTCGCCGTCAAGCTTGCGGAAAATATCATTTCTAGTGCACGTTCCCTCAAGTGCCACACAAAACAACATATCCTCATGTAGTTTACCCTCAAAGCTATATCGCACAAACACTAATAGTTGTGCAGCATTCGATATATCAGTAGACTCATCTAATTGTAATCTAAATGTCCCACTTTTCTTTATTCGTTCTATGAGCTGACATTTGATGCCGCTTGCCATGTCATCAATACGCCGGGAGATAGTGTCATTAGACAGGGGTATTGCATTAAGCGCACTCGCTATTTTCTCGCTGTGCATTGCTCGTGTCATTGCAAAAGCTGCAGGCCGAATCAAGGTTTCGCCGATTGAATGGGGCTTTTTCGACTTGGCAATTAGGTATGCCACTTCATAAGAAGCCAGCTGAGCTCTGACAGGGACTGTTGTTTGTTCGTTTACAACAGATCTTTGGCCATTCAGTTCTCCCTCCTTCCGAACAAAAAACTCTACTGATTTGTCAGCATGCAATGGATGTTTCGTTTTCAAATGTCTATCCATTTTTGTGGGCTTTAAGCTTTCGTGTGCCAGAACCTCGCTACATAAAACACACTGTGGGTGATCAATCCCATTTTTCACAAGACACGTGAACCCACATTAAATGAACGACTTGCAATATTTTCGGCGCTTTGTCGGATCTGGCTGCAGCAGTTTTGACTTGCGTTTCTCCGTATGCCTACTTGTTGATGGAGTCTCCGTTGGAGGTGTTGCTTTAGAAACCTCGGTCTCGGGAGAAAGTGCTGCTTCAAGCTCATCAGGAGGTGATGCTTCAATAGTATTGACAATAGGTGCTGCTTTTTTGGCAGGAATAAGCCATCGTTCCATTGCTAAGGTTAGCTAGAGATGCTTTTGCAAAATTCGCAAAAATGATCTGTTCACTTCACTTAAGCAAAAACGGCGCGCAATCGCGGTAACTATAGCAATCGATTTGTTTATCTCTCATAATACATAATGCGACGTGATGTCCTAAAATCACTTTAGCGTCATGGGGTTGGGGTTCAAAACAATTCTGAATTATGAAATACATAGGCTACCACCACCGAATAGCTACAATTGGAAGTCTTCTGGTTTATTGGCAGGCACATCATACATCAGTCCCAAAATATTGCACGGTTTTTATTGCAGAATGATTTTAAATGTTTTCAGATGCAAGTGATCATGAGCAAGTGGAGCGATGGCGCGCCGGCCTACAGCGCTTGTTGTCATGGTGAAAGTAAACACAGCTGTGAGGTCTTTCCTAGCCTGCGCTCAGAGCAGACAAAGATCTATCTATGGCTCGGCATAGGCTGATTTTATTGTCAGCTATTTTAACCATTCACATGCTTCCCCCCAACGATTTTTACATGGGAACATAATGAAGTATATTTAGGCTTTACATTTTAAATTGATTTTTTTTTTTACATTTTGGAACTCGTCCTGCGACCCACGAAAATGATCGACCCCTAGGTTGAGAACCACTGGTCTAATGGGTGATGTAACAATTGAGTTATTGCAATTCACGCATATGAGGGTTTAATTCAGCTGGAGCTAGTTGATCTTAACAATAATAAAATACTTTGGGTGAATAATTTGAACTTCAATTCAAAAGCAGAGGTAGAAATGTATTTTTTCATATTTTCAAAAAATGCCTTCACCATTGTTTTAACTGGAGAAAACTGTAATGACTGAAATAAAATAATATTACTGCATCGTCATTAAATGGCCTAAACATATGGCAAATTCAGAAATAAAAATGGTCATAATACTAAAATTGTCATAATACTTCAGCCTTGGACATTTTGAGTAAATATCATGCTCTGAATTACTGAAATACAAAAGCAATGACAAGGAAAACAATCAAGAAAACATGAAAAAAATATAGGCGCAAAAGCACAGATCAGATTACTTATGTGCGTAACATCTCAGATTTATTTGGGGGCACGTGTTTTCACCAACATCATGGCAGATGTCCTCATTTGTGATTCACCATGGAAAATATTCCACTTGCATAATGAGTTTATGCCTGGAGCTGCTCATGTATAATGGCAGCGCATGCATCATCACTGACCTAGGTAAGAAGGTATTGCTTACAAAAGTGACAAAATTAAAAAGTGGCCACCGCTCGCTTCACGCAGTTTCCGCTTTTTATGTTCATTGTTTAGGCCCCATATGGGCATCTCGGGATTTGTAGGAAGTGTACATAACAAGGTTTGAGGCTTTAAGAAATAGGAACTACTGTAGGTGATTTGTAAAGGACCTTACAGAGCTTTTCATATTTGCGATGAACAATCACATTTAAATGCAACAATAGCGCTAAACTGGCTTCTATTTTCAATGCAATATGTGGTCAATTCACGTTTAGTTATTGCACCAATAAAGATAAATGAGACATATACGTATTAAGAACTATGAACTGTCACTTAAATTGATTAAGTAATAAATATTGTGTGATGAATCTCCATTGGCCTTTATAAATCATTGAATCATTACAAGAATAAATATTGCTCATAGTGACTCTTAATAATAATTGTATGGCGTATCATTGTCATTCTATAATGTGTATAAATTATTCATAATTATTAATAATAGACTAGTAGACATTATTTTAAATTTATGTGTTTCCAACATTTTGTTTGACATTATAGTCCAACATAACTCTAAAATAATGATAAATTGACTTTCAAGAAGACAACAACTCTTCAGGAGGATTCCATGCTTATGATTATACCAGTTCCCAAAATATCATTTCACAACTAGCCTAAAGTACATGAAATGATTTTGTTTTGATATGATATCATATAATATGTTATGATATGATACATGCTGCTATTTTGACACCTCTTCTCCCCAACTCGGATCGCTTTGTGAATGAGGCAACCCTAGAATGAACAACAGGGTTCAATGGCATTGAGTCATGTTGCTCTATGGCACATGTTGTCAGCCTCCAAGTTGATTCCAAGGGGCTGTTTTATCATGCTTCAAATTAAATTAGCATCTGCATTTGTGTTTTCTTTTTATCTTTTATATTGTGGCAAGCAGGGTTTTTCCAAGGATTCAATGAGATTCGGGTCTCTGACTCCATCCTACAGCAACATTACAACTGTAGCAAAATGCTAGGGCTGTTGGGGACATGTTGATGTCCTGCCACAAAATATTTATCTTCTGTTATCTTGTTGAGCACACGAAAGTAAAGCTAGTATACACTGTGTTCTTTCCATTAAAGTAAACCCAGGGAAACGGTTTGTTTGGGAATTTTTGCTCATGTATTGACTGTATTGATTGTGTTTGGTTCTTTCAAGAAAAAGACACTCTCTCTGTGCTTAAATCTTTAATAGAGAGCTATTCAGTCTCAAGGCCCTGTTAGATAATTATGCCAAATGTTAATGCCAAGGGTGGGTATTGTTTATGTTTTCAGACAATTATCCTAGCGGCCCTTTTCACAAATGCAGTGCAGAAGTTTTTCAGTTTCAAAATTTGTGACTCAACGGATTAGTAATACCCTTTTGATTACTCTTGAATTGAGGAGGGGATTCTGATGGAGACCTGGAAATTATTAAAAAATGGCACAACAGGAGGAAAATGAAAGCGTTAAAGAGGCAGATAATTGGGAATGGAGAGGGGTGAGATGAAGACATGAGGGAGAGGACATTTTGCAAGTTGAGCATTTGAAAATGTGATCTTCAATTGCGTGCTCGGGTTTCTCCTGTTCCACCAATGGAGGATCACTTGCTGGAGCCTCCTTGTGTCTCCCGCACAATGACTCAGCCAGGTCTGCGCACTGACACCAGGAGAAGGCCGTTAAGCCACCATAACAAAGAGAGTAACACGATCATTTGTGAAGCGACTTCTTTCTCTGCCAAAGTGCTACAATGCTGCTTATTAGTGTGAGCAGTGTCATTAGTATCTTGTAATTGAGTGACACAACAGTGCCAGTGCCGTGAACCTAATCGCTCTGGTTGGGTGTGAGAGACCAGGTTGGGTTACAGGTACTGACAGGATGTTTTACACGCACGCACGCGCGCACGCACGCACGCACGCACACTGACCTGTAGTACATGCATGGCTCCTGCACTGCAAAAAAACAAAAAATAAGTCGATCTCAACAAGTGTTTTAGTCTTATTTCTATTACTTTTTTGCTAAATAGTTTTTTTCAATAAAATTTCAAGCAAAGAGTAACCTAAAACAAGCCAATATTTTCTATTTGAGAGAAAGAAATAAGACAAATTTTGTTTTGCAGTGTGTCTCAATGTGGATCCACAAGAGGACAGGCTCCTGGGAACTGAGACATGCCCTATAGATCTGAGTATTGAATAAATCCCAAAATATTTCATGTTAAAGCTGGAATATGCAACTTTTGTTTTTGTTTTTTTATCGGGGAACAGTCATGCTTAGTTGGTAGCAGTCATTTTATTTATATATATGGATTATTTTATTTATTTATAACTTTTAGAAAACTTGATTCATTTTTGGCATATGTTTTGACTTTTACTACTTTTTGAAATATAAACTTGTTATAGAGGGGGCAGGACAAGATAAGCCTTGGCTTCATCCTGTCCCTTCTCGAACTTATTGTTTTTTTTTTTTTGTTTTTTTACTTGAATGTTTTTATCTTAATGTAGTTGGTGATTATTACAAATTGTGTTTTTTTATGTTTGTTTATGGTTCGAGAAAAATAAAGATCAAATCAAATCAAATCAAATCATAGTCACAACTGCTGTGAGAGAAATCCAGCACCATACACTGTGTTTATACCCACAAATTCTCCATTCTAAAACCCGCGATTCGGCCCGAATTTTTGTTTTCAATACAAAGTGGCACATGACATAAACCAATCGAGGAGATAAACGGGTTCACGTTGTGAACCAATGAACAATGAGATTGAACTTGCGCAACATTCACCAGCTAGACATTTCACCAACAATGGCGGAGAAGCGACCCCTAAAGCGACCCTTTTACCCTTTATCCCATAATTTGGATAAAGCTTGTTCAAAAATTTGAGTAAACATAGGCACTCACATTAGAAGGTGGCAAGATGTTCCGGAGTGGATTGGTGTAAAGACAGACGTGGAGCTCCCATTGTTTCTACTGGACAGGCAGGTCAAAAGTTTAAACACTAACCAGTGGACTTTCTGCTTGCCAGCCAATTGTAATTACCTATGAATAGTAGCTAGGCTGCTATTATACTTAACGTTACTTCATTCGGTGGCAAGTTTTTGGAAATATTTTCTAAAGTTATCTGTCGTATAGATTGCGTTAGCTAGAACCAGCTACTCAGCTATGGCCATGCATTACTGCTGCCAGATAATGCCTGGTTCAGACTAACGATACAAGAACTCAGTGTGCTGCAACAACAGTAGAGATTCTGTTGTTTTACCTGGACTTTTGTCACTGATATTTTTACTGTAACACTATACCAGTCCTGCAGTCATATCTAGAAAACTGTCTTGACAACAAATGCGACCATTTTACAAAGTTGCATACTCCAGCTTTAAGTGGAAAAATGTGTCTGGCTTACGAAGTAGAAAAAGGTGTCTGGCTCACTTCAGCCAACATGGTTTCACCACAGCGGAGTTCAGTAGGTTAAAAAAATGTCAGGTGTTCTAGTTTATTTTTATGCAGAGTTTTGTTGCACACACACACCTATATAAATGGAGAGAGAAAAAGAGATTAACACAAAAAGCCTTTGAGACCAGTCCTCTAAAAGAACAGGAAAATGTATTGGTTGAGACCTGTTTCAATTCTTCCCCAGCAATCCATTGCTTATCTAACAATAAACAGCAAAGCACTGTGCTGTTTCATGAGAATAAATTGTTGTGTAGTGGTTTGATATAGCCCCAAGGCAAATAAAAACGTAAAGTAAAAAGGTGCATATGAATTTCAGTGATGCATTGTTATGGTATGCACAGTAGCTTGACTAAATATTACCAGCTGGCTAACTGTATGGCTAACTGTACATGACTTTATTCCTTCTTGGCGAAAGGACTTGGCGCCTGTCTTGTTTAGAGTATGAGACAGATTATAGTATGGGTGTAATGGTTCACTTAGTCCACAGTTTGGTATGTACGTACCTCAGTCTTTAGGTCATGTTTCAATATGTACCTTGCCATGATTCAGTATGTGCCTTGGATATGAAACTTGTATGTAAAAAAAAAAAACTTAAGTAGAGAGAAATTTCATTATACGTGCCCTTGATGAAAGCCATAACTTGCCTCGTTAGAAACGCATGGGAAAATCATATATTTCTAAATTAAACTAGAACCGATGACTCATTATCGAATAATGCAATCTTAAATAGTCATTGCTTTTTTTTTTGTGCAGTGCAGATCACAACAGGCCCCTACTGGTGTGACTCATCTGTATGTTAGTTCAGCATACAACATATGAACAGTGAGGAAAAAAGACTGACAAAGTTTGGGACAAATGCTGATTAAATTGGGAGTTGTTCATTGTCTGTATAACTATATAAAACATTGAATGTTTTGGCCAACAATTCAGCTTTTTTGTCATTTATAAATATGATAAAAAATAAGATGGGTGTTCATTTGTACTGTATTAATATAATCTTTTTAGTTTCAGTTTAGGTATCCATCTTAAACACAGCATGTACTATTGCTGCCTATTGCTGTGTTATCTGTGCTGCGCATTGTGTATCTGTGGGCAATAGCACAGAATCAACATTTTGCACCCCACTCCAAAAATCTCCCGGATAGAAATCACATGAAGTTGGCAACCCTATTCTATTAGATTTATTTAAACACAAAATTGGTGTGAAATTAATTACTGCAAGTAAAATTGCTGCAAACTATCCATCTACCTGGCTATTTAAGCTAAAGTGTTCCACAAGATCCCAAATGTCTTAGAGTGTGTGTAATGTTAACTTGCTAGCTAGAAAATGTAAGCTAAGTGAGCTTCATTAATTATGATCAAGGGTGCAGAAAAATAATGGGGTTGAAATAATTCCATGTCATTCTTGCCCAAGGGTTCAATAAAGCCTATATTTCAAGCACTGAGTCAAACAGTGATAAACAATGATCATTCATTGTCCACTTAATCAGGCCCATGAAGAATGGCAGAGCCAGGTTTATGCTCATTGACACTTATCATGCAAATAATAATAGGGCAGCTTTGAGTCACAAATTTCAGCGAAAGAAAAAGTCCAGTATACTCTAAATTTTGTTGTTAAATTAAATTGTTGGTTAGTTGATTACCATTGTCTCATGGATTCACAATGACGTGTGAAAACCTACCGATAAGAAGATACTTTTGAAATTCATCAGGATTGTGAGCTTTTGTGTTATTTAGTTGAATTATTTAATTATAGTTGAACCATTATTGTTATGTTTATGTTGTGAACATTGCGTGCCTTCAATACTTATTCAGCAGCTGCTTGAGTTAATTGTAGGCTTGGTGAATTCTTCATTCCCAACTAAAACCACTGGATGAAGTCAGTCAATCTTTCCATGTTATGTTTTCCAACAATATCTTCATGTTCTTTAATGCACCATCTCCATTTCCACAAACCATCAATAAAACCAGATGTATTATTGAGAGGTGCTTTGCAGTGGAATACCAATTTCCCCAACTGGGTTATTATATGCAGAAACTAACATTTGCAAATGCATAGTGTGTTCTGTATACTTTATTTTCCTGCTTGGACAATGTTTTACCAGGTTGGCCACAGGCTTCTTAAAGAAGTGCACATGATTTTGTGTGAGCCACTTCATCGATAATATTATTCACACTTCCTATAGCCTTAGATAAATCTAAATCTAAATCATGTCACATCTCATTGCTCTCTTCTCCCTTTTGTGTATTGTTTCACCCTCAACTGGATCAGTCAGACTGTACCTTTCTGTGTTTTTCAGTTGCTGGTCTATTAACAAATGTTTCATGTCATCTAAAGAGAAGCTGCAATATATGCAAAATAAATTAAATCAATTGGTATGGAATGTACCAGTCCGATATCTGTCATCAGCCCTGACTTTGTTTATGCATTCACTTCCTCCACACTTATCTGTAACAGCGTAGTTTTAATGTGTTGCACTGAGGAACACATCATAATCAGTCTGCCAAACCATCTCTGAACTCAGAGACACATGGAGCATAATACACTGAAAAAGTGTCTGTCTTAACAAGTGTTTTAGTGTTGTAATTACATTTAAAATCTTTTTTTCCCCTCTCAAGTAGAAAATATTAGCTTATTTTAAATTACTGTTTGCTTGACAAATGAAAATTTCTCACCCCATTGGCAAATCTTAAAATAAGTCAAACTCTCACCTCATTGGCAATGTTTTAGTCTTAGCAAAAAAGTAATAGAAATAGGATTTTAAGTCTAAATATAAGACTAAAATATTTGTTAAAATTTACTTATTTTTGGGTTTTGCAGTGTGACTGCTGAAATTGAGATTGAATTGAGACAGCCCAGATTATAAAATTTCCAACAAGAATGGCTATTTAGCTAACTCTCTCTTGCTGTTGGCATTCAGTGAGTTTAGCATGCCACCGCATGCTTAATGTTAGCTATAATGCTACAGGACTGAGGTCTGTCTCAAATGATTTGAAATCAAAGTAAAGGTAACATCGATAGCATGCAAGCTAATGTTACATTAGACCAATGATAAATTTAAATGTGCTTCCGACACATTGGAGACCGAACCAGTTTTGTTTGCTAACCATCCATTAAGCTTGGTTTTCTTCGACCTCTTAGCCATTGCCAGTGAGCTAGCTGGGCTATGCCTCTCAGTAGCTCCTCTCTGTCCGGGTTGGTGAGATCCATGCACCGTGCTCCACTGTAAAGCCAAAGAGGCTTAGCTATTACAAGAAGTGTGGCTCGATGAAAAGAAGCAGTCATGAATTAACCAATCAGCATGGTTTTTTCAAATACTAATAATTCCATTGAAAATTTCAGAGTTCAATGAGAGATAGACAAAGAACCTCCCAAGACCATAATAGTGTTCTAGCTAGCTAGGTATGTATGTATCACATAGTCTGGTGCATGAGTCGAAGAAATACTGTAACGTTCCGTTCCCGTCCTGTCCGTTTTCCATGTTTTCCTTGTTTCCTTCCGTGTCATGTTGGATCCCTTGTCCGTGTTTCCCTCCTGGCTGTGGACTGGGCGTCTCCCTCGGGTACTTTTGGTTTCATTTTCCACTTTAGCTTCCGCCTATCACTCGCCCCTCTCGTTACTCACATTCCTCACTGCTGTGCTTCGGCAATCACTCCTGATTTAACATCACACCTGTTTCTCGTTTTCTCCTTCACTTCCTGCACCATTTAAACCCCTGGCTGGCTGCTATTCAGCGCCAGTTCGTTGACTAACCTCCCGTGTTTGTTTCGTATCCCGTTTCTGGTCCAGTGCTTGTGAGCCTGCTGGTTCATACCTGTTCGCCTGGTTTCCTGACTGGTAGCTATCTCTGCTAATCTTTCGCTGCTGCATGCATTTACCTGTTTCCCTTCAAAACCTCCAGACGTCGCAGTTCCAGTCTTCCCGCAGCTGTGTTTGTCCTCCCCGGGTTACGTACCTCCCGTACTCGTGTTGCGGTACCAGGACCTCTGCATGCCAGCCGGCTTACGCCAGTATTGCCCGAGCTACGCCGCACCTTCCAACTCGGCGGTGCATTCACCAGCTACAGTCCTGTCACAACACCCTGCCTTTAACCTCTGCTTTCTGCCCGGTTACTCAAGCTACCCGGTCCAGTTTCCAGTCCTGTTCCAGCCCAGTTCCGATCCAGTTTCCAGTCCAGCTCCAGTCCAGTTTCCAGTCCAGTTCCAGTCCAGTTCCGGTGTTTTAGACACCTCCGTTCAAGTCCAGTTCCGGCTTGGAACAAGTTCCGTGCCGTCCCCTGTGTTCCTGAGTGGACCTTCCGGTCCAGCTTCCAGTCCAGTTCCAGTCCAGTTCCGGTGTTTTAGACACCTCCGTTCAAGTCCAGTTCCGGCTTGGAACAAGTTCCGTGCCGTTCCCGTTTCCTGAGTGGACCTCCCGGTCCAGTTTCCAGTCCAGTTCCCAGTCCAGTTCCAGTCCAGTTCCGGTGTTTTATACACCTCCGTTCAAGTCCAGTTCCGGCTTGGAACAAGTTCCGTGCCGTTCCCGTTTCCTGAGTGGACCTGCCGGTCCAGTTTCCAGTCCAGTTCCGATCCAGTTTCCAGTCCAGTTCCAGTCCAGTTCCAGTCCAGTTCCGGTGTTTTAGACACCTCCGTTCAAGTCCAGTTCCGGCTTGGAACAGTTCCGTGTTTCTTCAAGTCCAGCTCCGGCTTGGAGCAGTCCTCAGTTGGACGCTATCCTGTGTTAACTAACTAACCTGTTTTGCTCCCGTGTACAGCTTTGGGACCACCCCAACGCTTAATAAAGTTCCACTTTCTGTAATCTGTCTCCTGGTCGTTGCACTTGGGTTCGTCCCGTATCAGGATCGTAACAGATACAATGTGAACCATAATACTTGCTACCAACCACCAGTTCCATCTATGAGCTGAGTAGTATATTAAAAGATTAACTGGTGGTTACTGCAGGTGGAGTATCGGTCTAGCCAGCATTTTCATGGTAGATCCACATTAGTTGAAATCAGGTTAGTTTGACGTGGTGGGTTTACAGGAAGCAAAGTAATGATTTCCAAAGGACTGAATAGGAGTAGGAATTCTTATACTTTGTCACTTTGTTCACACTTAAAATGACTATTGAGAATGTGGAGAATGGAATGTCAATGAGTCAAGAAAAGTGATTGGACGGGGGTTGTATTTATTTTTCTCATTGGATGTTCCTTGCTTGTTAATGTGGCTTCCCTCAGAAGCTGTCAACTGTCGCATGCCGCTGAGAATAGCTTTTTCGCCTCCACAGTCTGTATTTATCCATTGAGATCCATTTATATCCATGTCTCTGTGTGTGCAACATGTACATGATCGTTTGTGGGTATGTTGTGCAGTTGTAACGTGATAAATGTGAGTTGTTTTGGCTTATACCTCTGTTTGTTCTTATCAAAACACTGAAATAGCAGCCATGCAGTACTTCAGATTAATGAGGGCAAACTATATAAACAGAGTTACACTATTTATAATGCAATAGAGCTGCAAACAAAATTGATACTGGAAACTAATTGAAGTTTGATGTCCAAACTCCACTCAACATAAGAGGTAAACCAACAAATCACTTTTTCTTTTTTAAATCTAAAGTAAAATATATATTTTTTTTTTCTTAAAGCATATCTTTTTTTTAAAATAATTATGACAAGTTCTGGGAATTGTTCAATTACTTGCCACTCTTTGATTCCTGCACCATGTTTAGTTATATTTTTGGTGCTATTATAAATTTTTTTGGAGGGATCTTATGTGATCACTACAGTGTGTTCCAGAGGAACAGCTTTGTATGTGGAAAGTGCCTTGTGTATTTAGATTATCCATACAATGCGTACACTAAGCTCTACGCATGAGAAAAGGGCTGTTACTTCTATTCCCAGGCAAAGTTAAGCAATTCAAGTATTAACAATGGTCATTTTTTTTACATGTATAACCTCACATTGTAAAAATGATAGTCAAGATGCCAACTGTCAGTTAGCATTTTAATTATTTTTCTGAGAGCTGAGGACTCAAGAACAGCATGTGTTTTGTTTGTGCATTCCACAGTTAGGCGCTTCCTACTGTTTGTGTATGGAGTGCATCTTGTTTCAATGTTCACTGGGGGGTTTTCCTATACTCTGAGTGGATTCCAGTAAAAGCGTTGAGTGAGAGGGGAGGACACTGCCAGACTGTTTTGGGATGAGCCTCATTTTGGATGCCCGTCCACCTTGGCTCGCAGCTGGTGTGTGTGTGTGACCAAGGCATACACTAGCTTGCTCTCAGTTCCGAGCAGACAGCGCAGCGCGTCAAATTCCTCTCCTCTCTTGTCTCTGCCACTCGTCCAAAACTTCAGGCCGCGTCGACTCTAAAACAACGTCCTTACACATTTCCAGTCACTGTCAGGGAGAGGGCAAAGAGGGGCAGGGGGCAGGGCAAGGAGTGGCCCATGAGAGAGTCCTGTCTTCTGGCCCCTCTCCAAACCTCAGAGAATTCCCCCTCGACCGCAGCCACTCTCAGTGAAGCAATACTGCGGACGGACTGCAGCCACAAGGGCTCCTGTGGGCACACTGAGGGATAGTGCTGACTTTCCCACAATGCACCCTTTCTCTCTCACCCCTCGAGAACCACCCCTCCATATCCTAACCACAATTCCTTCTCTCACACTGCCATTAAAGGTCAACGCAATTACTTGAATTTCACAGAAATAAAAAAATTCAAACATTCTTGATTTTGTGAACATGGGAAATGACCGAGCTCGTTTAAATGTATACAAGTGGAATTAAATCCAACTTTGCTTTCCAGAAGTATATTATCCCCTACAATAAAGCAAAAATAAATCTCCCCAGCTTTTGTCTAATGTACGCTTCTTTGGTATCCGCTGGTTACCGAACGTAACTACACGTCACAAGTTTTAATCACGTCGCTTAAAAATCGCTACTTGTTGCTTGAAATTATCCTCTTTTCATTTCTAATCTGGGAAGTGATTCCGAGCTGGAAACTGTAACCTGAACGGATTCTAGTGCCTCTCAGGTACTGTAGGTGTTCTCCGCCAGCACGGCTCTTTAAATATTCATGTGTCCATCAGGCCAGGCGTGCCAGGTCAGCTGTAACCTGAACATAGACACGCTCTCACACAATGGAGACTCCGGTTACCTATGAGCAGTGCACCTTTGTGCGCGGTGTCTGTGTGCACTTCTTATTTGTGCCTTCAGAGACCCATCTGATTTTGCCTCAGATGGTTCACTGATTTATATTCCATATGCAACCTCCCGCCCCAAGGATTTTTTATTTTTTGGCCGAGACTTGCCTCGTGTTTATTGTTAGCACTACCAGGGTGGTGATGGGAGAACATGATTGTTCCATTTGCACTGTCTTTAGCATGACAGCGGATGGCCCGGGCAGGGCTGCTTCCTAAAGTCTCGCCTAGAGCTTTTTTTTTCACAATGCAGGAGATTTCTGCTTCCTGTGTGTCACTCATAATTGGGACCCACACCCCATACACACAAACACACGTGCACAGGCAAGAGGCATGGAAACTGGAGACAGAGTAACTCACAGGGATTTATTAGAGGAAATTGAGGTGTGATGGAAGCTAAGAGGAGGAATGCAAAAACATTATCTTAATTGCTTGTAATTTGGCGCTGTGAAAATGGAGAGCCTGGGCCACACAGCTGATATACACTACGCTCCACCCTCTCTCTCCCTATTTTTCCAACTGCACTGAGAAAACTATCTCATGAGTTCTGTTCCTCTAATGAAAAATTCACCAGCAGCTCTCAAAGCATTGACCAACCACACAACTATAGAGTCTTTAATGGGCTGTATCTCCCTGACTGCATGGATATATGTTTTGAATGCAGGGAGAATAATGAAAGACTACCATTTTGAGAATGCTAATATTTTGAAAATGAAAAAAACACTTGGGGAAAAAACAAAGCCAAATTTGAGATTATACAGGCAACCACAAGGTTTTCAGGATGTGTTCGCATATACACCTGGAATAGAGATTATTCTCCCATGTACAATTTGGGTAGCATACAGCTAAAACTATTGTCATATGCAGATGGAAATGCATAACCCAATATGCTTTTGGTGCTGTTTGGTTTATAACAATTATGCAAAAACATGAATCCATCCAATTGCTGAAATACCCCATGTGTTAACCCTTATATTATCTTGACATTTTATGACACCTTTTGTGTTTAGGGTCAAATTCACCCCAAAAGTTTAAACTGACACAAAATGTTTTAGACTTTCTGTTTCACCTTTTGTGTGTCTCCCAATTGACTAGCCTTTTATCCCTAAATATAAAAAATCTGTGATTTTAGAATCTCATTTTAGAGCCTGAATCCGACTATGCCGTTCTCAGGACTGGGTGGGTGTGAAAGATAGTTAATAACCAGGCCATGCCCAAGAGCCTCTAGGCAAGTTATGTGCAGACTCAGAAATGCAAACACCGTTTAGCAAAATAAACAATAGAAAAAAAAAGTGCGTGGTGCAAGTTGCAACCGTACCATATGTTTGAGCCACTAAACTAAAGAAGATCCGTTCACATAATAATACTAACGTTAATCTCAGAGACCCACGTCTTTCAAATAGTAACAGCGTAGCATGCATATTAGCTAAACTCCTTTCAGCAGTCAATCAGACTAATGACTTCAGCTTTGAAACATACCTCACGGAAATATGCGAACGTGGACGCTTCGAGCTACGCAAACAGTTTTGCTTTTGCCATGACATTTGTGAAAGATAAACCAGAGGAAAGCACACATCGAACAAGAAAGTTGTTTACTGTTGTGGCTTGCTAAAGCGTCCCTTGCTGCAACGCTCTGGTGAAGGGGAGGGCGTAAAGAATTTCATGATAGTTAATCATTGGCTGATAGGATTTTGATGATGTCCCAAAGTCCATTTTAATCCAGCCCGCTCAAAACCTTGCCTGATCAATTACAGGCAATGGTGAAAAAAAGGAAGGCATATCTTAATTTAGGCACATCGCTTAGTACTGATATTTGGGTTATGTTTATTCCACCCTAGGATGACAACAATTAACCATTGAAAAGCTGAATCATCGACTTGAGTTGGCAGTCCCTTTAAGAGTGTGAATGAGTGGGGATATCATTTTGGGAAAGGGTTTTTGTACCATTTTACATTGTCAAATTCTTTGCTGACATTAATTCCACAAATGAAATGCACAGTTAAAAATAAATTAACTTTTTTTTTATTTTATTGAATTACTTTTCTGATTATTTCAATTAATATGCCATTTTTGTCACCTTATTAAATGTTTCTTTGCCTTGTGTTTTTCTGTTAGCATATTTTTTTATTTTAGTGTTATCAGAATCTTCTAGTTTTTTGTTTTCTTCTAGTTTTTCTTTGTTCTTTATTCTACATGTTTATTATTCTATTTATCTAAAAATTTTAATTACTTATTTTCTATTTATAATATCTGTTTAATTTATTCACCATTACTAATTTAAATTTAGCTTTGTAACTGTTTTATAAATCTTATTCACTAAAAAAGTATATTATTTCAATTAAAGGCTTTACCAACAGTTGTATTCCAAAATCACACTTATATATATCTGTATACGTATATCTGTAAATCAAAGTTAAGGTCGAACGTTGATGAAATCCAGACCTACGAGCCAATGGGGTGGATGGTATACAAAGATGAATCATGAAGAATCACAAGAACAAAACCAGTGACAGGCAAAATGGGTGAAAAGACATAGCAGACAAGCAGGTGCAGATCAAAGCATTGTTTGGACAGGACATGGTGCCTCAAGTCACGGTATCAAGCCTGGTGCTGTTCCTTAAGGTGAGGACAGACCCGTGGGGGGACACCAGCGACCGCAAGTGATACGATCCCCACGGAGCACGCTTCAACCTCTGACCCCGACTGACTTTGTGCTCCCTGACGCTCTCCTTCATCGCGGTGACCCCAGATAAGATCAGCGTCACGTTAATGCGCTTGTTTACATTTTCAATGACGTAAAATGACCTCGCGCCCATTTCGTAACTTGTCAAGCATCAATCCAATTGGAAACGTTAACAGCCACATGCCACCTTCTTTGTCTTGCCTGTGTGTCTGTGTGTACAGTATGTGTGCTTGAGTGTGCTTCCATGCATGCGTTTGTTTGTGTGTGTGCGTGTGAGTGAGCGCGTGTGCGCGCGTGCGAGCCGGTGATTGCCCTTGTTCAGGGATCACGGAGAGATGAAGCGATTTTCCATTCAGGAGTCTTGTCACTGCGCTGCGCTAATTGCTCACAAGAGCAATGTTTGGTGGAAACTGTCAATACTCTGTCTGCACAGTACATTAAGCAAAAAGGTTACTGGTAACAGATACTCTCTTTCTCTTTTTGAGAGAGCACGGTGATGCCCGGGAGCCGATCACGCTGGCCCGTGTGGTGGGCCAGCCCTGGCTGGCGTGATCCGGTGTGTCCAGACCCTCTGTCCCTCTCATGACCAGTGCGTGGGGCAGACCTAATGGTCGCCTGTGGAGGGGAGAGACCCGACGGAAAGCACTCCCCCGCCCTCTACGGCCACCACTAATGGCGCACTGAAAAGGGTGAACCCTGTCTCACGCGCACGCCTCAGAGCACAGAGGAGACGGCGAGGTGTAGCTAAGGCCTGGAGCCCTGATGTAACCACGGTGGTATCGAGGGGGGTGGGGTGGTCCTACGGTTGGGGAGAGAGGAGCCTTGACTTTGCATCCGGTCATGAGGGTGCGCCTCGCAGTTGCGTTTCGATCATTTCTCTTCCGCCGCCTTTCTTTCTTCCTTTCCTTTTCCTTAAGGTGGAATTCATTGTTTCATTTCCAATTCTCCCTGACAGATGGAGCTTAGGATTTATCAAAGAATGTCCGTCATTAAAAAAATGTTGACCCTGCATGTTCACAAAACCCATTTGCACAGCTTCTGGGCGAATGTTTCACTAATGCAATGAGGAGTCTAAAGCTTTCTTTTAAATTAAAATACACAAAAACCTCCACAAATGAATACTCAGTATACCTTATTACGAGTGTGTCAACCCCGTTCCTGCAAAACAATTCACTTTCTTGTAAAAAAAAAAACTTTCCAAAAGATGCGAGTTTTTTTTGTGTGTGACAAATGTCCAATTCAGATTTTAATGGTACACCATTTTTAGTTTCCTTCTGAGTAAGGATAGACAAATGTAAAATATCAGAAACTTTGTATAACAGCTGTGTATAACTTTTTTGTTTGTTTATTTAAGTGTATAACCAAAGGGCCTTACTCAGCAGCACTGGGTCCCTACAACACTCTAGAACACAGCCACTGCGTTACACACTAAACGGCGTGCCAAAGACTTTCACATGTGCTGATGTAACAACAAAATCAATGTGATATCTCCACCAGGGTAGCACTTAAGTTAATGGGTGCGTAGGTATAAAAATTAATGTCCATCAGAAAAAAAATGTATACTTGCATTCCAAACAAAGAAAAAATACATTAGCCGAGATAATAAAATGTAACAAAAATAAAGGTGCACCTTTTTTCACCTGCACTAGAATTGCATTATACACTGCCCGTCCAAAAAAAAAGTTGCACACTAATATTTCGTTGGAGGTCAGGACTCTGGTGGTCAATTCATGTGTGAAAATGATTCCTTATGCTCCCTGAACCACTCTTTCACAATTTGAGCCCGATGAAGCTTGGTATTGTCATCCTGGAATATGCCCATTGATGGGATGCCCTGGTCATTCAGTACATTCAGGTACTCAGCCGACTTCATTTTATTGCTGCATAATGTTGCTGAGCCTTGACCTGACCAATTGAAGCAACCCCAGATCACAACAGTGCCTCCAGAGGCTTGTACAGTGGGCACTATGCATGACGGGTGTAACAGCGACTTTTTTTTTGGACGGGCAGTGTATTTTCTCGGCTTATGTCTTTTTTTCTTAGTTTGGAGTACGAGTACACATTTTTTAATGGATATGTACGATGTGCCAGTAACGGTCTTGCACAATGTACAATTCATGGGCGATGTAAAATTCACATCGGGATGATGAGCATACAGGACTGATATCCCCTTCACTGCTCTCTGAGCTCCAGTTCTCCGGATCCTCCATGGTGACTCCGCCATGCCGCTGCGGCCAGTGAAAGCAGAGAAGGAACTGCAGGAAGAGCGCTAATCTACAGTCCACATGATGGGCGGTGAGCTAACGGTCTACTCTGCACCCTGAGAATAGCCCCGTTTGCAATCTGCAAGGGCCACCATGGGAACAAGACCCCACAGATTAGGCTGTTGCCGTCTGCCCCTGCTTTGTCCACACGTGAATGCGAACGATTCTTGTCTAGGGCGCAGCAATTAGCACAATTAGTCAGCGATGATTCACTGCGCATGGGGCAGCACACGCTTTAATTCTTCTTGTCCTCTGCGGTTTTGACCCAGTCTGAGTATAGATAATAAACCAAAGTCTGCGGTGGGAGTGGGAGATGTGTGGGCGTATATCTGCAGAGTTTTTGTATTGTATGTCACTCTCGAACATGAGATTTGTCTGTGTGAACCAATGAGGATCCAAGAGCTATGTATTTTCTTGGGATGGGGAATTTATCACTGCAGGCAAAACTGCACTGATCTGCAGAACCAAGCTCGTGTGCAATTGTATACCATACAGAGATGGCACTGGAAAATATATGAGCTCACAAAAACAGGGCTTGTTCTTCCTCTGCTGCTACTTTCTCCGAAAGTTCTATATGCAGTAAGCAGTATGCAGTAATGTGCTGTTTATTGTTTCACAACCATACCAGCTGTGTGCTGACAGTGACCTCTGAACTGAGTATGCTAATTGTGACAATGTAGCCAATCACAACATAGCTAGCTTTGCAATTAGTTTTAGAGTTTACTACAGAACATGGTCTGAACTGAATGATATTTACTGAGTCTAAGCAGGCCTTGGAAAAGCCATTAATGATTCCTGCCAAACTTAGTCATAGACAGCCGAAAACTCTGAGAAAGTGTTTGGTACGGTAGGAGACATGCGTGTGTGACCACATGTTGTAAAAATGTTAGGATAACAATTGTCCCCTGCGGCACTGGAAGGCATCGGTGCGGTTTGGAGCTGTTAGCTGCAGCTAGAGCGCGCTCGGAGCACACCTCTGCTCCTGTTGACCATATTTGGCCGTTTGGGCAGCGGCATGGATCTCTCAGTCTCTGCGTGACAGATGGGACTGCTGCCCTAGGTCATGTGACCACACAGCACCCTCTGCCTGATAAAAATGAGCGCAGCTGTGTGCGCGTGTATGTGTGTGCGCGTGTCTGTAAACCAGCATGGGTGTGCATTTGTGAGAGAATGTGAGTCAGGTTTGCAAGAGCACAACGGTGTTTGTGTTTTGGTGGACGGGCATAAATGTCCATTCGAAAGTAGCACAGATCCCGCAGCCTTGCGACTGCTGTTTCTTTAAGTCCGGCTTACTGCCGCGGGAATGTTTACTGTGCTTAATGGAGCCGGCTGCATTAGGATACACCCCAGCTCCCTTGCGCAGTCTGGCAGCCATTGCTTGTGTGGAGCAGAGAGGGGAAAGCTGACCTGACCGCAGAGAACAAAAGCGTAGGAACGCTTTCAGACGTTGCATTAATGTCGCATTACAGGCAAACAAACAGAAAGAGTAAGAAGCCAAATTGGAGACTGACACGGATTTGAAAATAACCCAAGAACCAAAAGGGGTACAATATGCATCTGTCTTGTGTGTGGATAAAGGCAGCCCTGTGTGTGCGCACGTGTGTGTGTGTGTGTGTGTGTGTGTGTGTGTGTGTGGGTTGTGTGTACGTGTGCGTGTGTGGGTGGGTTGGTGGTGGGGGGGGGGGGGGGGGGGGGGTCTGTGTGATGGGAGGAAAGGGGGATGAGAAGGATCTGTGTCAGCCTGGAAGCTGCTTACCCTCCAGCTGTTCAAAGTGCAGTCCCCAGTGCCAAACATCAGGGAGCCAGGGCCAGCACAGAGCTGCAAGCCAAGGGAGTCTTTGGGTTTCGGTACATACGTACAGCGCCCTTTCAGACGTACAATGCTCCTGGATTTAGATGAATCCAAATCTCTTTTTCTTAATTCAGTTATTAATAGCCGTTTTTTCAAAGTAATGATGATATATGATATAGATTTATTCCTAAAATTTCAGCCGATGGTCTGCATGTTGACCATTTGTGTGTGTGTGTGTGTGTGTGTGTGTGTGTGTGTGTGTGTGTGTGTGTGTGTGTGTGTGTGTGTGCAAGTAGTGAGGCAACAATGTACATCTGCGGACACGTGCACTATTTCATGTAATCAGTAGAACTAATTTCCTTACAACAGATATGAATTTATAAGGGATTGATATGCTGTGCATTGCATTTGGACTTGTACTTGATGTATTTTGATCTTGGGCTTGGAATCCAGAGACAGAATCACACCTAACCATTAGGATGATATTGTTGCCCTCCTGTTTGTACAGAAATAACAATAGGTGTAAAGATGTGTGCATTTGACTCTACTGTGTGTATTAATGTGTTTGCAGCAGGTTTGCATACACAAGTAAATAACTGATCTATAATCACTTCTCAGAGCTGTTTGACAAAAATCCAAAACTTTAAACCTCCGTTAAGCAAATCAACCCTCAGAGAAAGCATGTCTGAAGTCTCTGAGACATCCAGTTGGAACAGGAGCCTTTGATGGGGACCTAACCTTTTACAGCATCAAGGAACAAGTGATATCATTATGTTTACACGACAGCAAACACACTATATAAACCTTGAAGTACATTTTTTCAGTGTATTCCACGGTGGTAAAGATTTACTTTTAGACCTGCAGAAAAGTGATAAATATAAGTCACAGAATTTCCTAAACAGTGAGCAGTGATAATAAATGAACCATTTGGGCAGCGCATAGCTTGGTATCATGTACAGAGTGCTTTGGGCTTTCCATTAGAGATTAAATAGGACACAGTCTCAGGGAAACAAACGCTGAAAGGAGCCATGTTTCTGGAAAACTGGGGAACATACTGGTTAGATTCCCTGAATTTCCTTCAAGGCCACAGTAAGACATTCCAGATATGTTGCAGACAAACTCACTGGTAACATCCCCTGATGGTAACAGTTTAGCTGTGAAGAACAACATGAAGGATACATACATACATACGGTACATGCAATAATGTTAATGTTATTTGTACAGATACAATTAGCATTCAAAGCACATCCAGGGCACATTTAGAAAGCTTACCCAAGCATTCCAGGAAACAAAATCCACTAACAGGGAAGGCAGCCAATGACAAACTGAAGACTTGTATGGAACTTGCATGGGCGTCAACAACAACATTGGACTCCCCCACCCCCACCCTACACACACACGCACACACACAAACAAAAACATGCAGGATATTGGGACAGGTTTTATCCTAAAACTCAGTGACATGTTCCAAAATAATTGAACTGAAACATGGAGGCAAAGATGCAGTAGCATTCCATGAACGGTAGGAAGACCACCTCTGGGCTCTTATAATGAGAGTCAGAGACATTGGATATGTTTTTACTGTAATTACCCTCTTTTGCCTCTCACACATAGAGTACAAGGGAACCTCATTCCACTTCTGCAGCCCCTTGAATGCCTGACAGCAATCTGTTTCCCATTGTCAGGACTGCCATGTGATTTGGGCGGTACCGCTGCCTGTACATCTAACTGCGTCTGGTAGGATTGTGGGTAACAGATGCAGATGGCTGTGCATGACCAAAAAGGGCACTGAGAGCATGTTTTTTTTTTGTTTTTTTGGGGGGGGGGGGGGGGTGTTTAAAGATTCCTCATGTTTTTCAAGATAAAATGGAAGCAGTGAGGGAAACTTCTGGAAAGTAAATGCCCCTACATATGAATGATCTGAAGGGAAGTGCTTGAGCTGGAGCTGGATATTGCCATGTTCTTAGGAAAAGAACCTTCAGCCAATAGACCGGTTTCTCACCAACGTCACAGTAGAGGTGCGCATGCAACACTGGGGCAGAATATTCAATATTTCAAAAGAAATCAACATCAACATGTAATTGTAGAAGCTGAAATGGATGATGAAAGACACTTGTTTGACATCGAATATCTTGGTTACATCAACACTGAGATAGCTAAGCAGTTTGGTGTAAATATGTGTAATATTTATTCAATTTAGTAAATGTCCTGAAGTAGGCTATGTTAGGCTGCCACCTCATCATATAAATTAGGCACTCAATTGAATGAAATGATTCAACCGTATAGCCGTATAGCTGTGGTGTTGAAGCAAATGGAGTAACGTTAGGTGGGCTAACCATGACAGAGAACATACGTGAAACTATTTTGACCCAATATCAAATTACGTGAGACTATTTTGACCCAATATCAAATTACGTGAGACTATTTTGGCCCAATATCAAATTACGTTAGAATTTAATACTAAATTATGCAAGTGACAGCGAACCTAGCATAATGGCTTGGTAATGAATGTGCTAACAATGTAGAAATAGACACCTACTATTTTAGCGAGTTGGCCATGAGATATAAAAAGTAAAAGGTCTTGCTGCATGCATGGTTATATGTTCATGTCGTCAAGACACAGGTCGATATTTATCACTGAGCTGCTGTTATTGCTAGTTACCTGTACCCGGTTTGACAACAGGTGCTGTGCATTATTTACTTTAGCGTGCTATTTAATTGGGTGGACTAACCGTAATGTTAGTTTGCCAGCGTAGATGAGCAGCGTAGATGAGGGTCTTGGTCACCTTAATTCTTTTTTTGAATACCCTGTGATTTGTGAACCGGGGGCATGTGGTCTGTCTGTGTCTAGATTAGCGTTAGCTAGCCACTGTAATGTTACTGTCTGTATCTCTCAGGAACATTAGTTTGCTAACATTTGCTAACTGCTAGATTGCCAATGTTAATTTTGTAAAATCTAAAGAAGTAACCAGCTTATATCCACCGTATTTCCCGAAAAAGCAAGTTTCCACCAGTGAACACTTGGATAAAAGAAATAAGATGGATAACGTTAAGAAACGTAGCTAGATAGCGCCCATTATCGGGCACGCCCGCGTTCAACCATATTTGAACTTCCTCGAGAGCTGATTTGCCAATGGTAAAAAAAGAAAACCAGTAGCTATGTCTTTAACGTTAGCACATTCACAATATTATCAAAATGTGTGTTGTTGTTGTTTTCTTAAATTCAAATTCATTGTAATCAATTAATGACGAAGTGCCATTTTTTATATGTCCACTCGAGGGCGCGGGAGGTGAAATAATAAATCCAATGAGATGGACAAATGGACTGCCATGTAAACAATCCAGTTAGCCAGGCATCTTACCAACATATCGGGGATTCAAAAGGTATCTTTCTTGATTAAATAAACTAATAATTGATTATTAAAACAACAAAAAATCTTGAGCTTCTTTATGGCAGTAACGTTAGCCTAATATAAAAGTCATTAAAACAACAACATCAAAAAACTACCGGTCACGTCTAACTTACATGTTTATTGGCTTAAAAGTTATTTTATTGTTTTTTGAATCTAATAAATATAATATGCTCAATAGTAACATTATGTGCCCAAATAATAACAGTATCGTAGCCTTGTTGTTCACAAAAGTTTAAGTTTTTCGCCCGATAACAGGGTTCGGTACGCAAGCTTGCTCACCGTTACAGAAGATAACGCTGGTGGTACTGGTGCCTTTACTGTTGTGGTTATAGATGAACATTAAGTTATCAACACATCATCACACAGAATTTACTGACACAATAGTTGTCAGCTGCTCCACCTTTGTGTGTGTTAAGTAACGTAGCTGCTAGACAGGCTATGTAGAGTCATCCTATCTGGCCAAACACATTAATAACAGTATTAACAGAAGTTACACTAGGCTATATAAATTTCAAACAGACTAACGTTAGACTAATTTTTAAAAACTGTGAATGTGGTGTATCCTATATGTCCTGTTATTGAATTGGATTAACATTAAAAAATAAGTTAACTTGTCAAACATTGACAGTAAAGACGGTTAGCTTGCACTCATTTATAAGGTAAATAATCTATAACTAAATATGCTATCTTAAGTTAACGTTACAACAAAAAAAGTTACAGAAAAGTTGTAATAAGACTAACGCCAGCTATAATGTGTATCGCTGTGCCAAGATGAAAGTGAAATAAAAGAACCAGAAACGAAAGTAGATGCACTTAGTCCGTTAAATCGTTGATGATCAAGTCCACCGCATTATGATAGCCTGCCAAGGTGATGCACTTTTTGCCCCAGGGTTGCGCGCGCATCCTCTTTTGTTTACAAACAAGAAATGGGTCTATGGGGCAGAGAGCACCTGAAACAGGTTGCATGGAGGATCACGAGGTGGTCAAGTCATTGCCTGCTTTGGGCAGGTGGGCTGGCCCACGGAATATCGATATCACCATTGCAGATATTTGACCACATTTGCATGGCACATTGGCATGGTACAATCATTGTCCAATCTAAGGGTTTGAGCATGTATTTATGATTTAACTGTCTACGTTGTAACAAGGTACTTGAACCAGAGGACATGAAATTCACCTTCCTATTGAACTTTTTTTGATTATGAAACCGTTTTTATTTACGTTACACACAAAAAAAATTAATTCTAGTCAAACTCAAAATGATGAGAATGACCATTGAATAAAATCAAATGGAGACTGTGGGCATGATTATGAATTACCTGTCTGCTCATTGGAGGCCAGTCCTTGACAAAGTGATTACAATGCAGAGGGAGGATATACAATCGCAATGGTAATAATAGATCTAACTAGAAAAGGAAGTTTGAAGACAAACTTTAAGTTGGCTTGAAAAAGAAAAGCATAGAGAACACTATGTTTTGGGAATAGAAATTAGACATTAGCAAAAAAAAAAGACTAGGAAGCTCAAAAAAACACCTGTTTGCCATTCCACAGGTAAACAGGTGATGCTCACACACTCCTGGCTCCCCCATGCCCACCAGCCACTCAGGGCTGCCTCCTGCTCTATCATGACTGGTTATAAAAGGATATCAAAAGCCTCTTGATATTTTATTATTTTCAGGTACTCTTAGAAGCGATACTATAACCTCTCTGCATTTGAATGGATCTCTATGGGAATTGGGGGGTGGGACTAGATTTAGCTGTAAATTACACTGGAACAATATTGAACACATGGTTGGCTAAATGGCTCTAAGTCCTCAAGGGTCTGAGGTATAAAACGAGCATCAAACCATCACTCTGCTGCCAGATATGCAGTAGATATAGATGGATCACTTTAAGGGTTGTTTCTCCTGGCTTATTTTTCATTTTCATATTGAACTCTATGGAAAAATAAGCCAAGAGAAACAACCCTCCAAGTGATCCATCCATATCTACTGCATATCTGGCAGCAGAGTGATGGTTTGAGGCTCGTTTGAAACCTCAGACCCTTGATTACTTACAACCAATCAGCCAACCATGGGTTCCATACTATTCCTGTGTAATTTACAGCTAAATCTAGTCCCACCCCCCAATTCCCATAGAGATCCATTCAAATGCAGAGAGGTTATAGTATCGCTGAAAATAAAATATCAAGCGCCTATTGATATTCTTTTATACCCAGTCATGATAGCATCACCTGTTTACCTGTGGAATGTTCGAAACAGGTGTTTTTTTTAACTTCCCAGTCTTTTTTTTTGGCCCTGTCCCAACTTTTTTGGAACGTGTTGCAGGCATAAAATTTGGAAATAGCATATATTTACAAAAATCAATAAAGTTGATAAGATAAAACATTAAATATCTTTTTTTTTGTACTGTTTTCAATTAAATATATGTAAACGAGAATTTACAAATCACTGCTTTCTGCTTTTATGTTAATTTTACATACTGTCCTAACTTTTTTGGAATTGGGGTTGTAGTATGAGCATGTTGAACTGAAATAGGCGATATGAACTGAAAGCTGAATGGACCTGGAAGAATTAAAATGTAGCAGAACAGAATTTTTTCAGTGTCATTTAAAATATTCCTGATGAAAAAAACATGACAGTACTTTAGCAGTAATTTCAATAAACATGTAAACACATTCTGTGTTTATTATGAACAAACAAGGCATAGAAAATACATTTTATAATTTGAGTAAATATAATAATCAGAAACTAATAAAATTTAATAGAAATGTAATAATTAGAATAAATAAATAGATAAATTATAATGAACTATTATACATTAAGGCCATGTATTCAATTTAGCTGATATTAACCATGATTAAAAGTTTAATATGAAATTGAACTGACTAATATGAGGAAGGAATTAAGTTGGAGTGAATGGAACTGAACTTATATGAGTAGGGAACTGTTTGCCTTGAACTAAAATGAGAGAATCTGAATTTAAGTTAACAGACTCATATATGCATGGAATTGTATTGACTAATCTGATAACTGATACTGATAACTGATATTAGGGGGATGCAGTAGCGTCCCCCTAAGTTTGGTTTTGGTTGCAACTTACATGTTAAAATCTAAATTTCGCCCATCAATATCTCAGCTGTTTTAGCACCAATTACCAAGCCACTTGGTGTCATGGTTTATGACCTTTTCCCTTGCGGTCGTGTTCCTCGGTCGCCACACGTGGGCGCTGCTCCGTTGGTGGAGTTTTGGCTCCGTTTCGTCTTTTCGCAGAGAAATCTTGTCAGCGCTCACAGGTGTGCGTGTTTTGCCGGTAAGCTATATAAACTCATGTTCCCTTCATTCTGGGCTTCGATATTGTTTGTTGTTTGTACTGTGGTGTATTTTTTGGCATTATTTGTGCTGTTTTGTGTGCGGTTTATTTTTGCCGTTTTAAAATTTTAGCCAGTATGATTAGGTCTAGAGTTAAGGAGACCGTTTTGCTCCGTTGTGTTTTATTGGAGTTTTGCAGGACTTGCCTTTGTACTTTGAGCTTTCAGGTTGAATTCCTTTTTTGTGTGCTCGTTTCTGTCACCGCTTTCTGGTCTTTCCTTTGTTTGTTTGCCTAGATCGTTTGCCCCTTTCTGTCTCTTTCTCCTCTCTCTGTCTGCTGTCTTCCGTGAAAGCGAGAGGAGTCTTTGTTTGTGTGTATTTGTATGGTAGTTTCTTACTAAGAGACAGGGCGTGTTATCATACTGACTTTAGGGCTTTATTTATTCTTAGAGGCAGGGCATGTATTTTCGATTGAGATTGCGTTAATCTGTTAGCCGGTAATTCCGGTCCAGCTGTCCTGTGCGTCCTTCTGTACCGGTCTCCGTACATGGAGCTTTTTGGCGATTTTGTTCGGAACTGTAGTTCTGTTCGCCCTTCGGTACATGTCTTCCCATAGGGAGACTGGGCGATTTTGTGGACATGTTTGTGTGTGACTGCGAGTCTCTGAAAGTAGCCTTGGAACGTTAGTTTTCTGTTCCATTTCGCCTCGTTACATTTCCATTTATTGAGAGGCTAGGGTGTGTATTTTCTACTAAGCTTGTGTGGTCATTTTTGCTAGTAAAGCTATGGGACAACGGTGCTCCGTCGGCTCGCCTGTAAAATGTTTCTCTCTCCTGGGAGATCGGGCGTTTACCCCTTTACGTTTTCTGGAGTAATGCGGGACTTGCCTATGTGGATATAGTTATCCGGACTTTCCCCTCCTGGTGTACGTGCCTATGTGCATGTAATTATCCGGACTCTTCTCCTCTCTGGCGTACTGGCCTATGTGGATATAGTTATCCAGACTTTCCCCTCCTGACATATGTGCCTATGTGCATGTAATTATCCAGACTCTTCTCCCCTGGCTCTTGTCTGTTCCTGCTTCCTAGTTTTTGCATGTGACTGCGAGCCTATGAAAGTAGCCATGGAATGTTATATCCGTTCCTTTCGCCTTCACGTATACTATTTCGTATTTTGCCGTGTTTATTGGCTGTGTGTTTTGTTTGTGCCATTATGCTACTCGCCTGTTCTTATGCATCTCGTTACCGAGACAGGGCGTTTGTTATTTCTGGCTCGTTCTTTAGTCACTTAGCTCGTAGAAGTATGGGAGCCTAGTGCTTTGTACCATTCGCCTGGTTTGGTTTTCTTACTGAAAAAACCTGGCGTTTGCTCTTCTACTCATTGGCGTGTGACAGTGAGCTGGTTAGTAGCTTTGGTACGTTTGGTGTGTGTTATTTGTGCCATTATGCTACTCGCCTGTTCTTATGCGTCTCGTTACCGAGACAGGGCGTTTGTTATTTCTGGCTGGTTCTTTAGTCTCTTAGCTCGTAGAAGTATGGGAGCCTAGTGCTTTGTTTCCATCCGCCTTGTTTGGTTTTTGGTTCGGTACTGAAAAACCTGGCGTTTGTGCTTCTACTCATTGATAGTGTGACAGTGAGCCGGTTAGTAGCCTTGGTGTGTGTGTGTTTCCCTGTCTTGTCTCCTTCCCTTAACTACGGGGTTTCGCGTCCTAGTGGCCTAGTGCTTAAAGAATCCCCTTGCTGCGTTTGGCTCCTCCTACCTCACACGTCACGCCGCATTACACTTGGCAGATCAACTCATCTCATCAATATCTCAACATAAAACAAATATGGGAAAGATGGGTTAAGCCATTTTCATACAATTAAGTACATTAAAAAAAAATTGCATTTAGATTAAGACTTTTTTTCCCAACAACGTAGCTCAAATTCTACAACTGTAATCACTAAAGTTGACATAGCGATATGTTGGGCGTAACATGGACTAGTGCTTTTGATGGGTGATATTTCTGTTTATTGTCCAGTTTTTAAATAAACCTTTATAATTCTACGATACCGGAAATTAATTGTCCATTGACTTAACATTGGGGAATAAATTTGCTAGCAACTGAAGGCTAATTGAAAGTTCGAACTACCGTTACCACACAGTCTCGTGCACTGCAAGATTCCTTACTCCTCGCTCTCTCTGAAGCTTCCACAGTGCACAGAAACCAGCCCATAGATATGAACCAGCCGTAGGCTACTAACGTTAGTTGTTACCTATTTTTAAACTAAAAGTCCAAAGCGAGTTTTGAATTTCCCGTATGGTTTAACATTTTCTGAATCACAAGATGTGTGGGCAAATCAACTCAAGAGAGCCAGGTGGATAACATTATTTTGCTTAATATTTTGCCAGGTCAGTGATCACAGCAGTTCCACATAGCTCTGACCGAACAGAAATAATACAGCTACTATCTAACTTCACTAACGAAATTAAAACAAATATGTTAACTTAGCTACTAACGTTACTCCTTTCAGACATGTCCACAATATTTTCTGTAACGTTAATGACGCTACAAGTGCCACACCGTGTGAGCTATCAACTAACGTTAGCTAGGTAGCATTATAAGCCCCACATGGAACCTAACAGTGTCAAGCAATGTAACGTTAACGTTAGGACAATTAATGTTAACATTACGTTAGTTCGTCTTTAAAATAGCCAGATATTTTGGTGAATAGTTTTGGCTGAATGTAACATTAGACCACCAACACAACACAGTTGATAGTTTAAGATAGTTTATACATCTACTCATATAGCCTTAGAATACTTCTAAAAAGGATTTGAAATGTAAGAAAAGATTTAGATCCACCTTTCAAAAGCTACCTACCAAGATTATCACATGTTAGCTATCAATATTGGTATGAGGCATAAGAGGAATAGAGAAATAGCCTACACAAAACTGCAGTAGGGAAATACTAAGCCTTTTTGTACAGGTCACTATCATGGGTGGCAGCACATACTCTAAAAGAGTATAAATTAGAGTAGGCTCTTTGAGAGAAGGTTTGAACCAATCTGCCCAGTGATGAGTACATGTTGTTTGAAATACAGTAGACCAACTACAGAACTGTATAGCAGTCAGATATAAAAAACGGAAATCCCTGATAGTGTAGAGAGCTGACGTTTCGCTTGGTGGTGCTCATTAGAATTTCCCGTCTTTTGCGGCTTTTGATCAAGCCAAACTTCACACTTAAAACGTAGTCTTTTGTTATTAATTATCTGTATGGCTGAGCTGAAATGAATATGAAATGCACTAACAGTAAATGTATGCAGGGAATTGCATTACCAATGTGTCAGAATAGCTGTGAGGCCAGCTAGGCTTGTATGCTATGTAGGATATCTAATATTCCCCCCCTTCTCTCTATCTCTGTCGCTCTCTGTCTCTCTCTCTCACTCTCACCCCCCCAACATCAAAGATAAGCCAGTCTTTGTCATAAATGACCCCTAAATTATTAAATTAAATCACGTAAAGCTTATTTTGAATGTAGGTTAAGTGAGGGGTTCTAGCACGCAATATCGCTTGTGTTCAGTATTCAGAGTGCTGAACGTTTTAACAAGGGCATTGACTGTTGGAACCGCTGGATTCAGAAAATACACATTTTACCTAATCCTCACTTACCCGACATAATTGGAGGTCCCACCGAGATAGGTTGTCCTATAGCATACTAAATTGTACTATTGAGTAAACTGCGGTAAACTCTGAGACAAGTTCAAATCTTTTTCTAATCGACTGGTCTTAGATTGATTGATTTTATTTTGAAAATAAAATATATATATATATATTATTATGGCATACCAGACAAAGAGAGAGATGCCTCATTTACCCTCCACTGCTGGCCTACCAGCATTCCCTGGCCAGTCAAGGTTGGATCAGCAGTGGTATCTCATGATATCAGAACGGCAATATTTGATAGCCCAGTGCCCAAAATTTGCGGAACAGCTCAATGCAATGGACGAGCTGAAGGAGGAGGCACTTTACAACCTGCGGACTGAGTATTTGGACTATCTGATTTCTCCAGATAGTGATGAAACCAAGCGCAGGATTGTTCAAGGGATAAGGTCGTACCTAGAGAAAAGACAACATTTTCTCTACCTCCGGCGGTCAAAGCAGGCATGGGAGGAGATAAACCAAATGTGGAAACTGGCTTGGGAAAAGCACCACTGTAAGTCAGAAGTTACTGCCAAACCAGTTTCTTCTGTGGCAGGACAGCCTACGCTGGTAGGTGCCTTTCCAGCCATAACCCAGGCACCACCCCCCACGAGGACAATACACCACTCTCCATTGACTCATCCCCACCCCCTTCAGGCTTGGACAATTCTGTGGATTTTATCACCTCCACAGACAATGTAGCCACCCCCCTGGTGAGCCCCCCTTCCCTGGAGGAATTTGGGGGGAAACAGCTCTGTCTTGTATCACACCAGCCACCACAGAGGATGTGACCCCACAGGAAGTGGAATCCGCTGCTGCAGTCCTCTCAACTGAGCCAGGTGAGGAGACTGTCGAACCCCTGGAGGCAGAACCTGCTACTGCAGACACAGCAGCCCAGCCTGGTGAGGAGACCGTCGAACCCCTGGAGGCAGAACCTGCTACTGCAAACACAGCAGCCCAGCCTGGTGAGGAGACCCTCGAACCCCTGGAGGCAGAACCTGCTACTGCAGACACAGCAGCCCAGCTTGGTGAGGAGACCGTCGAACCCCTGGGGGCAGAACCTGCTACTGCAGACGCAGCAGCCCAGCCTGGTGAGGAGACCGTTGAACCGCAGGACGCGGAACCGGCTTCTACAGGCCCATCAGCCCTGCCAGGTGGAGAGATCTATGCACCCCAACAGGTGGAGTCAGCTCCCACAGACCAGTCCACCCAGGCCGAGGACCCCACCCCACCCCTTGTGGACTTTTCTTCCCCTCCTGCTGCTTCCCCTCCTGCTGGATCCGGGGAACCTCTGTCTGCTGCACAGACAGAAGGGGTGTGCTCTGTGGACTCTCCCACTTCCACAGTTCCTGTGATGGAGGAGATAGGGGGACCTCTGCGAAAGCCTCGCTCCCCTATCAGAGCTGCAAAGAGACCCCAGAAGAAACGGAGCAGGAAGCCAACCCCCGGCCATTTTACGACCCCTCGGGCCCTCAAAGTCTCCGCCAGAGTGTTGTCTTGCATTCCAAAGCAAGATGAAAGCAGCGAAGTTGGAACAACAGCTTCCCACAACCTTATCTCTCCACCCCCGAGCCACACCTGCAAACTTCGCACACACACGTCATCCAGGGAAAGTGCAAGAGCCCCTTTCCGACGTCAGAAGTGTTCAGAGAGCAGTGATGGACTGGATGCCTATGAGCGACGATCAGCCCAGCTGCCCAGAGAGGGAACCAAAGCCAAAACTGGCATAGACCCCTGGACAGAGATGAGACGGGCGTGGTTAAGGGGCATCCACGTGTGGAAGAAGCAAGATGACAGGATGCCTCCTGTCATCCCGGTTTGCTGAACGCTGTGGCCCTCCACAGCCAAAGGACTGCCAGTAACCACACTGGGGTTCTAGGAGGTAAAACTGGCACTCTGCCTGCTCCTGCCCCCCCCACATCCCTACCACCACCTTTTAACATAAGACAATGCCCATGTTTTTAAGTCCCTTTTCTAAAGTGTAGGTGCCCCATCCAATGCTGTTCCTGGACACTTATGGACAAGTCTACCCTATTCAGGTGATTATTTGGACTGGCAATCTTGTGGATGGTAAATCCTGTCCGTAATGTTCCCCTGAATGGACTAAGTGCTTATAACATGCAGTGTTCCCCTCTTCATATGTTGCTGTGAGTGATAAGATCTAAGCCCTCAAGTCCCACAGTCTTCTCCTGCCACTCCCTGAAGGACCCCCAGAGGTACAAGTACAACCGGACCCATACCCTGCCGCGGGAAGCTAGCCTAAGCGACTGCCGTCAGCAGTCCACCCAACTGGACCCGACCTCAAGGAGCCAAAACGGATTCCGACAGGGAAAGAGGTGCTTCCCCGCCCGTCAGAAGAGAAGTCCTGACCGCATTTTGCGACCTGTGGATCGTCCAGCTGCCTGTCACAGGAGACAGAGCCCCCCGCACGCTGTGCAGAATTGGTAGAGACACTGTGGATTAGGCTGCCTTTCACTCACGCAGTTACAACATTAATGGGAGAAAGCACTGCATGTTACCCAAGGAAGTTCAGGGAACCTCTTCCCTTGCCAGTCCAGATACCCTGACACTGGAGAAGGAAGAGACTGAACCAAGGTGCCATGACAGCAGTGACACAAAAAAAAAATGTCTGCACCACACCGGACCATCACAATGGGACTATTAAACTGGACATGGACTAATTGTTTTAAAGATGGTTAGTGAACCATTAGGACAGTTGTTTTCATGCGGTTATCATTGTACAATGATATATACAATGTCCGAATGTGTGGTTGTTATGATGATGGAACGATAGGCCCTTAGCAGCTGCATGCACCTATCGTTCCAAGAGAGGGAATGACGGGATGTTGCCTAATGTCTTTTGCTCTTTCTGTGAAGTCCCTTTTATAGAGTGTAGGTGCCCCTCCACTGTTCCTGGACACTTATGGACAAGTCTGCCCTATTCATGTGATTATTTAGACTGGAAATCCCGTGGACGGTAAACCCTGTCCGTAAGGTTCGCCTGCATGGACTGACAGCGGTCATAACACGCAGTGCTTCCCCGCCCGTCAGAAGAGAGGTCCTGACTGCACTTTGCCACCTGTGGATCGTCCAGCTTCCTGTCACAGGAGACAGAGCCCCCCGCACACCATGCAGAACTGGTAGAGACACTGTGGGAGTAGGTTGCATTTCACTCACGCAATTGCAACATTAATGGGAAAAAGCACTGCATGTCACCCAAATTCCAGGGAGCTCTTGTCCCTTGCCAGTCTAGATACCCAGACACTGGAGAAGGAAGAGACTGAACCAGGGTGTCATAACCGCACCGACACAAAAAGAGTGTCTAATAGAGATATCTCTCCGCAGGACACTGGATCATCGTGGGACATACGTCAGTGTGTCCATATATCTGCTGGCCAGCAGATCACAAAGGGACTATTAAACTGGGCATGGACTAAATGTTTTAAAAATGGTTGGTGAACCATTTGTTGTTAGCAGGTAACTGCATCTTCAATGTTCAAATGTGTAATGTGATTCCTATTTGGTGATGTAAGAATAGGTTTTTAGCGGGTGCATGCACCTATTCTTACAAGAGAGGGATGTAGGATATCTAATATTCCCCCCTTCTCTCTATCTCTGTCGTTCTCTGTCTCTCTCTCACTCTCACCACCCCCAACATCAAAGATAAGCCAGTCTTTGTCATAAATTACCCCTCTCCCCCCCTTCCCCCATACCTTAACCCAATCAGGACAGGGATGGTCTTCCTGTGGAGGTATTTTATGAGTGTACCGGAAAAAAAAAATTTAGTCTGTTTGGAGTTTGTTTGGTGAAGAAGTCATTCTTTTTGGTTCCTCGTGCATTTCCTTTTGTTCCTGTTCAGGTGGAGGGTAAATAATATTGGCAATTTTTGGCTTATCTCTCTCTTTTCTGGTATATTCAAATTAATGTCTGGTTTAATGTCTTCCTTTTGTGAATTATAAGTAGTCAGCCTACATTCCTTCGTGAATGTATGATTCCCAGTCATTATTCTAATTGAATGTTTTCATTTAATAAAATTACTTAATCTCAAGACCTGATTTAGACTTTGTTTTGGCTTGTTGGTTGATCCACCGGGTTACTATTCGACTTACCTATCAAAGAATTCGGCGATTGAATTGATGATTGTCATTTTTAATAATAATTATTAAATTAAAAGCTTATTTTGAATGTAGGTTAAGTGAGGGGTTCTAGCACGCAATATCGCTTGTGTTCAGTATTCAGAGTGCTGAACGTTTTAACAAGGGCACTGACTGTTGGAACCGCTGGATTCAGAAAATACATTTTACCTAATCCTCACTTACCTGACAGCTATAATGACATCATTCACCTGCTAGAGGGCAGAGGGAATTGTGACATCTGTAGTGAGGTTTGGTCCGTTTTATTCAGAACAAATTAAGTTCAACACTCAATTACAATTCTATACGTCAGTAGAGCCCAACTAATGACGTAGACATGATGATGGTTTGGAAAAATGACATATGTTTTATTGGCTACAATTATGAATAACATTTCAATTATTTGTATAATTTGAGGGATAATATTCTATGACTTAATCTTAATCAGAGGAAAATTTATAATTACGTGATGGCTAAATATAGAAGCTAACAGTCCATTAACGAGGGTTAGTTTGTGTTATGGGTTAGTGATACGCTAAACTATATTTCAGGTTAGCTCGTTTTATGTCTCATAAATATAAAGTTTTAACAGTGTAAAACTATAAGGTCAGGGAAATTGGCTATTCCTGACCAAAACATGCATAGCAAAACAAAATACAACAATTGAAACCAGCAGTAAAATTACCTCAATAGGTATTACAAGTTTTACGCTAGTCTATTAATTGATGTTAGCGCGAAATAAAATGCGTAAAATACTTAACGGTAACAAAGGGAAGGCCAGTCCTGATTCCGTAAGTGATGTCAGCTCGTCAGTTGGTCCAACGTAGATGCGTAGACTGCTGGGAGACTCGGGTCGTGACGGGGTTCCAGTCAGGGGGACGTGGACGTGCACAGATCTCCACTTGGGCTCATGCCACAAGGGAGATAGTAGAGAACAGTCTGAAGAAACGTGTCCTCAAAACAGCGAATTCCGTCCAGGTTTCAGTGGTGCGTCTGGTAGGGTAAGACAGCGTCTTTACCAACGTTGGTAGAGTTTGATGGGTTTTTATGGTCAAAAGTCACTGACTAAACCCGTTCCTTTGATCCCAGTTGGTAGATGGCTTTAGGGCACCCATGCATTTGAATGGCTCATTTCCTTGGAACCATCAATAAAACACAGATGGATCAGCCATTTCCAATCACCTCTGTGTGTGTGTGTGTGTGTGTGTGTGTGTGTGTGTGTGTGTGTGTGTGTGTGTGTGTGTGTGTGTGTGTGTGTGTGTGTGTGTGTGTGTGTGTGTGTGTGTGTGTGTGTGTTAAATTGGGGTTCCCCCTCTCCTCAAAAGAGCCCTGTGTATACACATCACTGTGTTGACTCATCAAGGGTCAACATTCCACCCTTTAATTTTCAATGGCAATTTTTGCCGGGCGCCAGGCCGGCCTAGAACAATGATAGTAGCTAACTGAGTGGGTGAGTGAGTGACTGACTGACTGACTGATTCCCCATTGGTGAACTTCGGTGCTGTACACACATTGTATATGTAATATAGCTAGGCTACAGTTAAATAACTGAAATCTTCATTTCATTGAACGTTAGTTTCAGAATGTATGGATGACATCATTAGTTAGCCTATATTGGAAGTAATTTTAGGATATGTTATTTAGATATTTTCACCCAGTTAGCAAGCTGCCTTGTGTTTGTTACATGAATGGTAAGCAAACCAATGCATTGCTTTCACTCCGGCACATTAGCTATAAACTAGAAGCTCGGTAAAGTTACTGAAGTTCCCTCACAGGAAAATAAAATGTATTGTATTCTATTCTATTCTATTAAACTATTCTGTGTCGGTAAATTATTAGCAGGGCCTGACATTAATGAGAAAGAGACACACCCCCATCCCACAGACCTCATTGTGAACGTAAAAGTCTGCTAGATACATTTTCAGGATTACAGATTGGTATTTTACAGTAAAAATGTCATCTAAAATTCCAGGTAAAACAACTGTTGTTGCAGAGTTGTTGCATAACACTGAGTTTGTGTAGCATTAGTTTGAACCAGGCATTATCTGGCTACAGCTGGTAGCTACGCATTGGTAATTATAGCCGCGTAGCCAGTTTGCGCTAACGCGATCTAGGCCTATAGGCCTATAGGCTACGACATATGTTAGCAAGCATGCCCTTCTTCCAAGAACTAGCCGCCGAATAAAGTAACATTATCAATAATACCAACCTAGCTACTATTCATTATAGGTAATTACAGTTGTCCATTCATGTTGAAACTTTTGACCTACCTGTCCAGTCTGTCTTTAAACCAATTAGTTCCCGAAAATCTCACCACCTTCTGAAATTAGAACCTATGTTTTCTCCAGTTTTCAAGCAAGCATTATCCAATTCCCTTTTATTTTTCTTTCTGTGAAATAGTGCCGGTGTAATGGGTCTAGCTGGTGAACTGGCTACTTGCAAGGTCAATTTCACAGTTGATTGGTCCGCAATGTGGTCATGGTCATAAGCAACTGTTTTTAAAACAAAATTCGGAGCAAATTGCTTGCTTTAGAATGCAGAATTTTTGGGTATAAACACAGTCTATTGTGCTATATTTCTCTCAGAACAGTTCTTTCTACTGATTACTACCAACTAAGCGTGACCGTTCCCATATTTATTTATTTTTTTCTTTAACTAACTTTAGGAATCGTATCTTATCTTACTCCATCCTATCTTATCTCAGGTTAGGAAAACCTAAATACTCAATCAGAAATCGTTGATCAACTTTAATTTGGTTATGTATGGTTTTCTGTGACCTAACAAACAACGGCAATTTTTTCATATCGCACATAGCTGATAGGTTGGGTAAATAAACAAACCGACGTAAGTTCGTTAACGTTCAATGTGTATACGTGATATTTCCACACAAGCACTTTCCAGGCAGGAACCTTGTCATCACATGTGGCACCACTAACAGAATAGCCTATATTGCGCTATGGTGAGAAAGCCATCGCCAGGGCAAGACCAGTGCACGGCATGCACTAGGTTGACCTAGTCTTGTTTCATCTTTAATTGCTAATAATTTATAAACTATAATTAGTACTTACACAAATATCACAAGCAACTTAATTCCCAACTAGGTGAAGGGACTGACTGAATTTGGTAACTGGCTTGGAGAAAATACAATTTGGGTGGAATAAGAAGAAGAAATAATACGAAGAACAGAACTTTTTCAAGCCAACTTAATTAGTGCCTAATGAGGGAAGTGTATATTTCCCTGTAGCTCTGCTGAATTAGAGCAGGCACTGATCAGGAAAAAGTCAAATCCTGCTACACTGGAAGGTCATTCTCAAGTCAAACGGGAGAAAAATTATATCAAAATAAGTGGGACAGGATATATGATTGGGGGACATGAGGTTGTGTGTACTTTTGCGTGTTTGTATGTTTGCTTGTGGTTGGAATGATTGCAAAGGAGATCTGAGAATTTACAACATGGCTGGCCTTTTCAGAATCAAAACAGTCCAATAAAATGACGAAAGTGCCGATATCTTCCAGCCGACAACAAACAAACCTTTCCAGTGGTCTGTACAGCTGATTTTTTCTATTTAGAGTGGCATGAAATGACACTAGACCATGTTTCTGGATGTGTTCCGCTTAGGTGCATTTTCTCATGTGAGCATGAACAATTCAGGGTGACTCATCAATTTTCAGGCAAAGTTGAGAGAAGTGTGTTTTTTATTGGATTTGCTTCACTACATTGCATTCAACCCTGCTTGGGTTTCAGAGGAAAAGTACATTGCATTTTGACATTTCTGTGTCTTCTGGCTTTGCACCAAAAGCTGTGGATTTCAAAAGCTGTCGTTGGCAAGATGTAACATCAATTCTTTATGCACTTAAACACTGGCCTTCATCGGAGGCCCTACCCGCCTGTGCATGTGTAATAATGCTGCCTGGTTTCTTGCATTGAAGAAAACATACAGTACCAGTCAAAAGTTTGGACACACCTACTCATAGAAGGTTTTTTTCTGTTATTTTTACTGTTTTCCACATTTTGGAATAGTAAAGACATCAAAACTATGAGATAACACAAATTAAATTATGCAAAGACCAAAAAAGTGTTAAACAAATAAAAAAAAGTCATATATTTTAGATTCTTCAAAGTAGCCACCCTTTGCCTTGATAACGGCCTTGCACATTCTTGCCATTCTCTCAAACAACTACTGTGGTAAACAGGTGATGCCATCATGACTCTATATAAAAGGATATCAAAAGACTCCTGATATCTTATTTCCAGGTACTCTTAGAAGCGACATATCCTCTCTGCATTTGAATGGATCTCTATGGGAATTGGGGGGTGGGACTAGATTAAGCTGTAAATTACACGGGAATAGTATGTAACCCATGGTTGGCTAAATGGCTGTAAGTCATCAAGGCTCTGACGTATCAAACGAGCCTCAAACCATCACTCTGCTGCCAGATATGCAGTAGATATGGATGGATCACTTTAAGGGTTGTTTCTCCTGACAAATTTTCCTATTGAACTCTATGGAAAAATAAGTCAGGAGAAGAAACCCTTCAAGTTATCCATCCACCCAAATCCTCTGTCTTTCTTACAAGAGAGAAACTGCAGCCGCTGCCTGCTCAATGCCGGTGGTCAAATCCCACCCTGGCGCCCAAATCCTCTGTCTTTCTTACAAGGGAGAAACCGAAGTGTAGATAATATAGCTAACGTTACATAACTAGATAGCTACAGATTATTTAATTAATCAACAACAAAACAAGCAATGTAAGCTACAGCTAACGTTACACCTAATTTAGAGGCAGCAGCTCCCAACTAGCCTAGCGTAGCGGTAACATTAGTAGAAAGAAAGCAGACGCACCCAAACTTTACTTGGAGACGTGCCTAAGTTACCTCGAATGACAGAAATGAACGGAAAACAGCCATTATAAATACGAATTTCAGCTCAGCTAACATTATTAGCCTACCTTTACTTCTCCTAGGCACCTGCCTCAGTTTCAGACAAACTTGTGTGGCTTTGCTGGTGGTCGACGGCGATGTAACCCACTCAGTCTCACACTGACATGCAACCTCTCTCGTTTCTGGCTGCATAGCAAGATGATATATAAGGAGTTATAGCTAACATTGCTATTTCCGATGGTGAATTAAATATAACGTTATACAGAAATGCTTATTAGTTACTTACTTTCAAAGGGAGTGAGGGACCATTGTAGTGGATGGTGGGAATGGCCCACTCAGTGAGGGAGTAGAAGCTCCCAAATTCCATCTGGACATTGCATTCGTGAACAAATAATTCTCGAAATGCAAATTACAGATCCTTGAGCTCGAGCAGATTGCAGCCTCCTTCATGTGCTCAAATTCTAGCCATTTTTTCCGTAGCCATGCGTTTGTGGGGAAACTAAATAGGGGGTGAGGACTCTCACACCCAAACAAGCACTTTCGTCCCATTTTGTTTGCACTCGCACTGACAGTTGCTAACTTGCTACTGTGAGCAACCTAAATTACTCTAAGCTAGCTGTCACTCACATTGAAATTGAGGACAAGTTGAAAATCGACTAATGTACTTAGAGGAAAAATATATATTTTTTGGTCTACATCATGTCCTTGAAGTAATTAAACTGTAGCTAACCATTTCATCACTTAAAAGAAGGAAATTTTCATTGTGTGGGGCCTTTAAAGTGTGACCAAGATTTTTTTGTAGTTAGATAAATAGGTTTCCAATATTTTTTGATGCCCGAAAATGGGTGGGACTATGTACGAAAGGTTCTATAATTTCTAAACAGTTCATCCGATATGGATGGAAGTACCCTCAAATTAAAGCTGACAGTCTGCATTTCAACCTCATTGTCATTGTATCCTTTCAAACTCAAAGTGCTAGAGTACAGAACCAAAATAACAAAAATGTGTCACTCCAATGAATGCTCACTGTAGCTCCAAGTGGAATTTGCAGTTTTAAACAATAATAAATGTCAATAAAAAGGAATCAATATATATGAATCAATATATACTGTGTGTTAGATATTGATTGAAAATAACGTCATATTTAGTACTTTGTTGCAAATCCTTTGCATTCGATAAATGCCTGAAGTCTGCAACCCATGGATATTACCAGACGCTGGGTATGTTCCCTGGTGAAGATCTGCTAGGCCTCTACTGCAGCCATCTTCTGTTCCTATTTGTTTCGGGGCATTTTGCCTTCAGTCTTGTCTCAGCAAGTGAAACGCATGTGCAATTGGATTCAGGATGGGTGTTTGACTTAGCCAGTCAAGAACATTCTACTTTTTGGCACTGAAAAACTACTTGGTTGCTTGAGCAGTATATTTGGGGTCATTGCCCTGCTGCAAGGTGAAGCGCTGTCTAATACATTTTGGAGGCATTTGGTAGCATGTGAGTGGGTAAGATGTTTCTGTACACTTCAGAATTCATCCTGCTGCATGCAGGCACATCATAAATGAAGACAATGAGCCAGTTCCAGTGGCAGCCATACATGCCCAACCCATAACACTACCTCCACCAGATGAGAGGGGTGCTTTAGCAGTTCCTTTCTTTCTCCACACTTTTCTCTTTCCATCACTTTGGTACAGGTTAACAATCATATCATCTGTACATAAGACTTTTTTTAACATACTTTTTAGCAAACTCTAACCTGGCCATTCTATTCTTGAGGCTTACCAGTGGTTTACATCTTGCGATGAACCCTCTGATGTAATGCTGGTGTAGTCTTCTCTTTATGGTAGTCTTTGACACATCTATGCCTACATCCTTGATGTGTTTGACACTTGAAAAGGATTTAAAGTATTCAATTAAAGTATTCTTCTGTCATTCACTACAGTAGTCTTCCGTAGTCTACCAGGTCGTTTGCTATTGCTCAGCCCACCAGTGCGTTCTTGCTTCTTAACAATGTACCAAACTTTAGTTTGACACACCCAATGTTGGCTCAGATCGACTTATTCTGATTTTTTTCAGCCTCATGATGGCCTGCTTTACTGGCATTGACATTTATTTGTTCCTCATGCTGAGAGACAACAGCAACAACCAAGACTCCAAATGTAAATTCCACACCAAGAATCAACTCTACACCTTTGGTTAGCTTTCTTGGGTAGGATAGGACTGAGGAAGGGTGAACATGGAGTCAGAAATATGGTGGTAGATTCAGATGTAAATTAGCCTATGCTGGTACAGTAATGGTTGCCTAAGTTGCCTAACGGCTGTAAGTCATGGGTCTGAGGTATCAAACGAGCCTCAAACCATCCATTCATATTCATTAGATATGGATGGATCACTTTAAGGGTTTCTTCTCCTGACTTATTTTTCTGTAGAGTTCAATAGGAAAATGAGTCAGGAGAAACAATACTTTAGTTGGCCTGAGATAGGGGTACTATGTGAAAAAGTGTTATGATTTCTAAATGGTGAATCCAATACAATATAATACGAATAATAGTACATTATGTAAATACCCTCTAATGAAATCAGAAAATCTGTACTTTAACCTCATATGAATGGTTTGATTTCAAATATGAATTTTTGGAGTATAGAGCCAAATGAAGAGAAAATGCTTCTTTGTCCGTACAGTATGTTAACCCCTTCGCGCAGATGACAAATTTGGTAAATTCTCACCTATTTAGGGGGTGCTCTGTTTAAGGCTTTATAACTCCAGGTGTGAGCATCACATAAACTTGGTAAATGGATTAAATGAAACAAGACAGGTGTACCATTTAAAATACAAACTTTATATATCTATGCAAACTTATTTTCATAATTTAAGTCTAAATAAATTGCCACAAATGCAAAGAAACTTTGGAAAAATTGTTTTTCTTTAGTTTGCAACAAAATACTGAGAGCTACATAAGTGAAACGGGTAAATCTATCCATTTCCTACTCCATGTCCACAAGTGTTCATCAGTATAGTGGGGTAGATATATATGGGTCCAAAACCCCTATCCAAAATATGTCATAAAATGAAAAAAAAAGTTTTGTCCATTATAAAGCATATACATTTGCCCCTTCTGATGGTTTAAGATAAAAACATTGATATCATAGTGTTACATACACCTAAATATGTAGCCTAATCGTTCACTCTTGTACCTCAATAAAACATAACTTTTACCTATACTCTGCAGTATGTATAACTTTGCCCTGGGATTGCATTTTTCTGTAGTTTTTTATTTTTATTTAATGTTCCCATTCAGAATGACTCCAAGGAAAATGTTTACATTAATCTACCACATATCAGCACACAGTAAATTGGAATGAGCATTTGCCATGCCCTAAGTGACAAGTATATACGCCATAGCCTATATTATATATGATAACATGAAAATAAAATAGTATTCCACCATCTGCAAAATGCTGCCAAATGTCTTCAATGAAAATCGGTAGCCTACATCAAAAATAAAATTAACGATTGCACTACAGTATGTGAAATGCACTCAAAATGCGAAAATAGCAATAAAAGAACATACATATGTAGCCAGCGAGACCAACCGAATTTTAGACACAAAATTTCTTGCATATCGGGAAGGGAGAACTCCAGTCGTGGAACGCGTTTTCTCTACAGCTTGCATAATACTAGACCATTAAAACGAAAACGGCCATTATTCTGGGCTGAAATGAATTGTTCAAAGCACCAAATAAGACATGGCATATACCGTTGCTAAGGTTATAATGTACTCTATTGGATAAAACTTTAACATCCGCCGTTTCCCTCCAGTCCACCTCCCTTTCGTTTCATTCGTTTTCCCATTCCTTGGGCTCTATTTTAATAAACCAAACGCAATGGTGAACGCAAGAGTAAGCGCTTGGCGGTATCGCTCTGAGGGCGTGTCGGCGAGAAATTTGGTAATTTCATGACGGCAATCTTGGCGCACCTTATGGCGGTATTGCTAAAAGGCTGGGTTTAAATGTCCAAGGTGTGTCTCCATGGTAGCCAATCAAATTGTTGTTCTCAACTTGGATGTGTGTATGATTCTACGTGGGAACATGCATTGAAATGTTCATTTTAAAAGCTGATCCGATACTTACCATTTATCTAGCCCTATTAAACCGCTCAGCCAGTTGATTTCTCTTTGCTCTGGCTGTGATGGGGACCACGACCACTGGTGCAGGTGGGGCAAGCTAATTTTGTCGCATGTCACCTGGACATTGATGGAATGTGTTCCTTTGCGATTGACGAAAACTATTGCATGCTCGGGTGGTGCGCGGATTTGTATGTGCGTGCAGTCGATAGCACCAAGCACCCCGGGGAACCCACACTTGAGAAAAAATGCGAGTTTTGACTTTTTACTGCATTCATTGTCCGTATAGTTGAGGAAGGACACCCGCTGAAAGTATATCCTTTCTGTGTATTGTGTAGTGGTAGGCTTATGATTCAACTGTGCCAATGTGTAATTTATATATTATAGGCTATTGGCCTACATGATCGCAAGTTTCTTGTAAGCTGTCCTGTTTTATTCTAGTAGTTTAAATTAAAATTAATTAATAATAATAATTATAGGCTATTTGTTCATTAAATGGAAGTGTAATGTTGGCATCACCTATAGACACTACATAGAACTACATGACTAATAAGTTGCCAAATTGCCAGAGTCTATTGCGTTGCCGCTAAGAGGTGGTTCCAGCTGATCATAACGCAATGGGTTTTCGTTGGTTCAAATTGTCACTGCGCCACAAGTATTTTAGAACACGGCCCAGACAGCGCCACCCATCCCACTGCAGCGCAAGCGAAAGGATGTTATGTTGAGAATTTGTTGATCCTAGCGGTATTGCTGAGAAACGCCATAGCGCCAGTTTTAAGACGTTGATGCTGTCAACAAGCTTGCGTTTGACTATACCATCCCCTTGCGCTGGTTTGCGCCGGTTTGAAAATAGAGCCCCTTATGTTTCATGTCTTGTTTTTTAGTTTACCCTGTTCGTCTCGTTTCTGTGTTCGCTGTAGGCTAGGCGTGGTCCCCGTTTAGTTCCTTGTTTCTCCCCTTATTGGTTAGCCTATCACTCTCCCTCTTGCACACATTCCGCACTCCTTTCAGTTATTCAATTAGCCCTCTCACCTGTTCCCTTCTCTATTTAAGTTCCCCTCTTTCACAGTTTCGTTGCCATATCCAGCCTGTCACCTTTAGTTTCCCTGCTTGCTTGCATGCAGCGCTGTCTTGCCTTAATAAATATACTCCCTGAAGATTTCATCGAGGGGTCCAGTCCAGTACTCAGTCATAAAAAAAACAGCCGACAATTAAACCAGAATTAACTAATGAATGAGACAGGCTTGCAGGGCATGGGGGCTATTACGAGTCAACGTTTCAGATAGTGTAATAGTGGTATAAAGTGTTGTATATTTCTCAAACGGATTGTACCAGATAATAAATGACCATTGAATTTTGAAAGGAACATCTGTGTAAAACCAATGGTAGCATTGTATATTTATTTCATATTTAGTAGCAGATATTGGTAGTATAATACGTGTTATAATGAGACAATCATTTCACATGTTTATTTTGCATTTGAGTGAGCAGGGCTTTTCACTGCTTTTTTGGCATACGATCAGGCTATTGTTGGGTTTATGTTGTTGCTATGACGGAATTCTAATTCTAAAAGCTATTGTCCACTATGTCACGCATGGGTAGGTATAGACTGGGCGGGGGGGGGGGGGGGGGGGGGGGTGCTTGTTAAATGGACTTGCTATGGGAAAATAGTGACACTTAGAAACTGTGTATTCAGCAGAGTTATCACAAATCGTCTACCAATAAAGTAAAAACACAGAGTGATTTCCACTAATAGTTTGGCTGCAGGAGCAACGAATGTCTCAGTTGAGCAAAATGATGCCGCCGGCGGAATTATCACTAGGCATCTTCGTAAAGGTCTTGTAAGTTGTTCGGTGTGGTCTGTAACCCGTGAAACTGAAAGAGCATTCTCAACAATGACACAGCAAGTTCGATGGTTGAACAGGACGTTTTGTATGTTTAACCTTAGGTGAATGACTAACTTACTTTGTTTCCAACATTTAAATAAAGAAGTCAAATTTGTTACACTTGTGGCAGACTAGTAGTGTGTAAAACATAACAGTATTAAAATGAATGAGAGTCGTGAATGAAGTGCAGAGAGCAAGGTCTGTCAAATAACTCTTGCTGTGCCCGGCTAATGGTCGGCCTCAGCAAACACATGTTCTCATACTCCAACGTGGTCTCACGCGGACTCGTCACATAGCGACGCTTCTGCCCAAGTTTGTTGTGTCCAAGATGGCCATATCATCCAAGTATTTTATGTAAATTATGTCTGGTTCTGAGCTTCTACAGTTGTCATTGTACAAAGTGAAAAACACAGGTGAGATGACAGAGCTCTGTGGGGCCCCTGCGGAGAATATTTGGGTAGAGCCAAGATGGCCCATGATTCTGACCACTTGATGTCTTGATGACATGATGATGTTTCCCACAGGATTTTCTGAAATTGTGGTGGGTGGACCCCGAACTGTCTAGGCATGCTCCCCCAAAATTAATTTTTGTCAATTTCAACAGCTAAATGTATCAATTTGGTGGTCTTTGAGATTAAAATCTAAACACTAGATCCACAATTCTTTGTGATTGGAACATGGGAAATATATTGAATTTTGGCTAGTTGACTTTTATTTGGCTAGACAGCTAGCTAACATCAGATCACCAGAAACGTGGTCTGATGAAAAATATTCAAAAACTTTTTGTCAGTAGACAATACAGAAACAGAAACCATCACAATGCATTTTAACCTGTTCTAGTCCAAAACTCAGCCCTGTTTTAAGTGGGATTGAAAACTACAATTAAAAACAAGTTGAATACTTGTTTATTGACGAGAAAGCCTCTGAATCTAATTGGCTTGCTAAATCTTTGCTACCTCTGTTGATTCTTCCTCTTTGTCTTCTCTGTCCTTTCGTAGTAATTTTAAAATGACGTAGAAGCCGAACGAGCCGGGCGATGCCAGACAGAGATTGTTAAAAAAAAGGAGAGCCTGCACTGAAGGCAAACTATATTTCGGTGAGGGAAATGGGGAAAACAGCAGGTTGCGTTTTGTTACACCGTGCAGATCTCCCTTGAATAACGTCAGTATTATCTTCCAGGAGATACAATATGCATGAACTAGGGTATATTATTTACTTTTTATTTTAAGTTTAGCTTGTGACATTAGTTGTAAAAAAATAAGTTTTTATCTTATAACCTTGTTACGTTAGCTGATGATAAATTAATATATCGTTAACATAAGGTGGGACTTTGCCGATAAGGGCCTTATAAATGAATAAATAAAGATGCTTGTCACACCTGAGAGAGAGGGAAGACCACCCAACTTTATCATACAATGTACAGTGATGCGTACCATAGGCATCGTCAGTAATAAATCTAAGGGCAGAATGATAAACGGCGTCCAGAGGCTGGAGAATAGTGGCAGATGCATGCCTGTACACTACATCGCCGTAATCCAAAACAGAAAGAAAAACAGCCTCGACAATCCTTTTTTTACAAAATATGGGAAAAAATTGATTTATTTCTATAAAGAAAACCAATTTTTTTGTCTTAGTTTTTTGACAAGATTGTCGATATGAAATCTAAAAGTAAGTTGATTGTCAATCCATATACCGAGGTATTTATAGACAGTGACTCTTTCGATACAGGATCCTTGCTTAGTAGAAATTTTAAAATCAAAGTCACTGGCATCTCTAGGTTTAGAAAACAGCATAACCTTGGTTATATTTGCATTTAAAACAAGTTTAAGGTCACTTAGTGCTGTTTGGAGAATATCAAAGGAGGTTTGCAAATTCTTTACAGCGAGATCAGCAGAATCTCAAAACAAAATTGTATCATGTGCGTACAAACGGACGTAACATTGAGTTAGAGATGAAAGCATGTTATTTATATAAATTATAAAAAGAACTGGACCCAAAATAGAACCTTGCGGGACCCCCTTTGTAATCGACAAAAACTCAGAATGGGCCGATCCGAAGTTCACTGACTGCTGTCGATCAGAGAGATAATTTAGGAACCAGGAATATGCACCAGGACTAAAACCAATCCTGCTCAAAGTATCCAAGAGCAAAGGATGTACAGTATCAAATGCCTTGGAGAGATCCACAAAGATAGCAGCACAATGTTTCTTCTCATCCAAGGCATTGACAATATTATTTAAAACAACAGTGAGAGCAGACACAGTGCTGTGCTGGAGCCTAAACCCTGATTGATGCGGGCTTAAAACAGAGTCTTTAAGTTGATGGTTCACTAAGTGTTCCAGAATTTTAGCCAAGGAGGACAGCTTAGAAATTGGTCTGTAATTATTTGGGTCACAACTGGGGGACAACATGAGCAGTTTTCCAGACAATAGGAACTACACCAGTTGAAATGGAGAGATTAAAAATATGAGCTATGTATTCAGCAATCAAAGGAGCAGAAATGCAAAGAAAGAGAGGTTCTAACATATCTTCACCGGTAGATTTCTTTGGATCGATTGCTTGAAGAGACTTCATGACTACACTCGGGTGAAAAGGATTAAAAATAAATTGAGAGGCAGCTTTCGGAGAAGATAAATTATTATTATTATTACAATTACTGCCAACATTATCAATGCAATTTTCATTATCGTCATAATTAACAAGGGGTTTGTCAGTATTAAATGGAGAAGAGCCCTGAGCTTTGTCATCAAAGAGATGGCCCGCAGCAGCAAAGTGTCTATTAAAAGTAGAGCAAATCTCACTCTAGTCATGTAACAAGCAGTCATCAAATTTGACATGACTAGATAAAGAGGTAACAGAATTATTGTTGGGTTTAACAGCTTTCCAAAAAATCTTTGGGTCTGAATAGGTACTGGAGACCAGATTAAAATAAAAATCAGTTTTAGCCTTCCTACCAAGGGCAGTGCATTTGTTTCGGACTGTTCTAAAAAGACTCCAGTTTGAGGCCATGTTACTGTAGCGAATGCTGGATAAGGCTACTATATTAGCTGGATAGCGTGAGCGCTGCCACCACCTTTCGTCAGCCAGGAGGGTCTGGCGAAATGGAAAAACTATAAGGCTGAAAACAGTATAGATTCAATTGAAACAATGCTTTATTACCATGGGGGGGCTGAGAATCAAAAGAGGGCCACACACTTCAATGCTTATCAAAATATCTTTAAGTTGTAAGCTTAATTAGGGGATCTGTAAAAGGTAATACCGCACACATCTATAGCAGATAAATATGTTTAACCTGTTTGAGACACACAGCAAATATTGCACACTTCCCAAAAGTACCCAAATATCACTCTAGGTTACACCCACTAAAATTCACTTAATCTTTCATATTACACACCCATAGAAAATAACCATGTTCAACACTGTCCAAGCACACAGCAAATATTACACACCAATAAAAACTCAAAGGGTTAAATCACAGTAATCATGCTAGGAAGTTATGCCTACCTCCATGTATGTGTGTAGGTGTGTATGCAGGTAGGTGTGTGGGTGTGTAGGCGTGTATGTGGGTGTGTGTGTGTGTGTGGTAATCTGGTACTACCCCTTTAAGAAGCTAGGCCTCTTTAAAATAACCCACCCAGGATCACGATTTCCCCGTTTGAAATAAGCTAGATATTATTTCCAAAAGTTCCTTTAAAACCCGTATCTTTATTGGAGATTTATAACTCTATTAAAAAGTCCAGCAATAAGGTAGAGCACTCTGTTTGCATTATTTTAGTCCTCGCGTCTAGTCCCTCAGTTCAGGACATAGTCTCTATGCCACGTGGGGCATTTTTGAGACCGTAACGGTCTTTGAAGGCCAGGCTGTAGAGGTGCAGATATTGAAACAGGCTGGCTCCTTGGAGGTCCACTTGGTTGTCCTGTCTGCAGCCCCAAGGGCTGAGCACTGCCGGCTTGTCCTACGCCAACTGAAGAGGTGTCCCCAGTAGTAGTCCCAAGCGGAAGTCCGGCACCAGGTATCACCCTTGTACTGATGTCTCTGGTTGCCACCGTCTTTGTGTTGTCATTTCTACACAGAACCCACCAGGCAGGGGGTACATCCGTATTCCTGTGGCAGCTGGGCCGGTCGGCTGTGGGTGCCGGGCGGAGTCTAGGTGATGGTTGGTGTGCTCCACCCCCTCTTTTTGGATCTGAAAGAGACCAACCCAGACATGGCTTAAGGCGATTATAGTGGACCACGAAACACTGTCTACCTTGCCCAGACAGTTTAAAGAGTTCTTCAGAAATTTTCTCTTTTATCACATAAGGTCCACCATAATGCCTCTGGAATTTGGGACACCTCCCCTTCTTCCTCGCATCTTTTACCCACACTCTGTCCCCAACCTCATATTTCGGTCCCCTTACTTTGAGGTCATAGAACTCTTTCTGGCCCTGTGAGGCCTGTTCTTGATGTTTAAGGATGGCTGTATGGACTGAGTGTAGTCTGCCCTCTAGCTCGTCTACATAACCCCCCACTGAACCATATGATTTACTAACCTCCACATTAAATAGTAGGTCTGATGGCATGACAATTTCTCTCCCAAAAAGGGCATAATAAGGAGAGAACTTTGTACTTGCTTGTGTGCTGCTCCTATACGCCATCATTATATATGGCAACAACTCATCCCAATTTCCTTGGTTTGCTTCTACAAACAGACAGCATAGTAGTAAGGGTACGATTCAGGCGTTCAACTAACCCATCTGACTGGGGATGGTATGGTGTAGTCCTAGTCTTGTGGATTTCAAGCAATTTACAAATCCCTTTAAACAAAGCAGAGTCAAAGTTTTTTCCTTGATCAGTGTGAATGCTACGTGGAGTGCCCCACCGTAAAATAAATTGTTCCACCACCACCCTCGCTACTGTATCAGCCTCTTGATTTTTCATAGGAAAGACCTCACACCATTTGCTAAAATAATCTGCAATTACCAAGATGTATTTGTTCTCTCGGGAGGTTACTGGGAGTGGGCCAACTATATCTATGCCCAACTTTTCAAAGGGGTATTTTGCTTGGATTGGCCGTAATGGTGCCCGGGGTTCTGGCCCTGTAGGTTTAAAAGCAGCACAGGTTTGACAGTTACGGCACCATTCCACTACATCGTTACTCCACCCAGGCCAATAGAACCGAGTTCTGACCTTATCTTTCATTTTCGCAACCCCTAAATGGCCTCCTGTCTTAGAATCATGAAGGACCTGTAACAACTCAGAAGTTAACGACCGAGGAACAACCACCCGTTCACACAGATCAACACTATTAATGCCCCTTTGATGGCTCTTCAGCACACCCTCTTGGACGCACAGGGAATTCCACATGTTCCAGTATCCTCTTAACAGGGGGTCCTGCTTCACCTCATCAGGGGGCATTGGAGGGTGTTTCTCCACCCAGGTCTTAACCCTTTGGATGTTTTATTCTGCCTTCCAGTCCCACTTTTCCAGGTTTAGGCCCTCTAGGTCTTCGCCTACCTGATTCACCGTGGCTTCCGGGTCGCTGGTTCTAGGCAAGCGGGACAAAGTGTCCGCATTGCAGTGTGCTCGACCTGCCCGGTGCACAATGGCGTAGTCAAATGGTGCTAGTTGTTCCAACCATCTGGCTATTTGGCCTTCTGGCTGGCTGAAACTGTGAAGCCAGCGCAAGGAGCTATGGTCCGTTCGTAGTGTGAACCGCTTACCTAGAAGGTAGTGACGGAACTGTTTGATGAAGGTTACCACCGCCAACAGTTCCTTCTTTGTGGTGGCATAGTTCCTCTCCGAGCGACTAAGGGCCCTGCTCGCATAAGCGACAACCCTTTCCTTGCCATCCACAACTTGAGATAAGACCCCTCCAATACCTGTATCGCTGGCGTCAGTGTCTAACAGGAATGGTTTCTCTGGGTCAGGAAAAACTAAGATAGGGGCCTGAGTTAGTCGAGTTTTCAATTCATCAAAAGCCTCCTGGCACTGTTGAGTCCACACCATCTTGGCCCCTTTCTCTGTAAGCTTATGCAGGGGTCGAGCAATTTGGGCAAAATCTTGGACAAATCTCCTATAATAGGAGGCCAAACCTAAAAAACTGCGGACCTCTGTCTGGGTTTTTGGAACCTTCCATTGCCTAACCGCAGTCACCTTTTCTGGGTCTGTCGTGACTCCCTCTTGCGAAATGACATGCCCCAAGTATTTTACCTCCTGGGCGAACAGCTGGCACTTACTGGCCTTAACCTTAAGGTTCGCTTCTTTCAGCTTTTTCAGCACCGCTTGGAGACGCTCCAGGTGCTCTTCAAAGGATCGGCCAAATACTATAATATCATCCAAATAGATGAGGCAAGATGTCCACTGCAGGTCTGCCAACACCAGTTCCATTAACCGGTGGAATGTGCTTGGTGCGTTACAGAGACCAAAGGGGAGGACATTGAACTCATATAGCCCTGTTCGTGTTGCAAAAGCAGTTTTCTCCCTATCTCTGGCATCAAGCGCCATCTGCCAATATCCACTAGCTAGATCTAGGGTAGAAAACCACTTGGCTGAAGTTAGCGAATCCAGGGCATCATCAATTCTTGGGAGTGGGTATGCGTCTTTCACTGTAACCTCGTTAAGTTTACGATAATCAACGCAGAAACGTAGGCTCCCATCCTTTTTTCGCACTAGCACTACAGGAGCAGCCCATGGACTGTGGGAGGGGCTAATGATGCCGTGGTTCAGCATTTCCTTAACCTCTTGATTCATCTCCTCTTGCAGATGGATAGGCACTCTTCTCGGTGCTTGTTTGGTGGGAGGGGCATCTCCCGTATTGATCTGATGCGAACAAAGATGGGTCCTCCCCAAATCATGGGACCCAAAACTGAAAACTGACAGATTAGTTTGTACAAGCTCCTTCACTGCCTCAAACTCTCCACTGGGCAAGCCCCTATCATGCACTTTTAATTTTTCCAGTAACGTTTCTACTTGACCATTAGGATTGGGCATTTCAGGGTCATCGGTAATCTGCTGGCAGAATTCAATATCAGGGGAAAATGTACCAAGGGACATTTTTGCCTTCAACTCCACCGGTTCATTTGAGACATTCAGGAGTCGGACCAGAACCTCCCCACTCTCTACTTGGCTCACAGAATGGGCAATCAAGAGATCATATCGTTCAAGAAGGCTTTCACTAGGCTCAATAAGACCCTGTACAGCCCCCGACTATAGGCCAGGTACCAGCCCGGGCACCATTACTTCTGAGCGAGGGGGGACTACTATGTTCCCCTTAACAACTACCCGGCCCACTTCTCCTTTGCCTAAAGCCCCAATGAGTGGTAGTTTCTTCCCCATTAAAGAGCAAGTACGAGCCTGTAAATCAACCACCGCTCCAAATTTGGTGAGAAAGTCAGTCCCCAAAATGGCAGGTTGTGGTCTATAACTGGAATAAGAAGGTCGGGGAGGGCCTCTGTCTTCTTTTAACCTCTGTACTTCCTTAGTTAGATGATCAATAGCTTTTAGTACCTCACTAAAAGCAGACGCATCTACTTGGGGCCCTCCAGCTACTTGTACACCCCTTACTCTGGCCTCTGTGGATGCCAAATCCTCCTTCTCTAAATCCCTTAAAACCTCCAGCTCAGTGGCAAGTGTAACAGCATCTTCTAAGCTTCTAGGCTTGGCTGCTCGTAACTGTATTCGTATATCACCACGTCCCACATAGCTTACAAAGTGATCTTTGGCCAGCATATCAACAACTGATCCATCAACACCAGGATAGGCCCGCTGCGCTAACCGTCTCACTTTGTTTCCAAAATCACATGCAGACTCGCCATTTAACCGTCTACCACTTTGAAAATTGAGTCTTTCCACCTCTTCATTAGCTGCTGGTGTTAAATATCTCTCCAAGTGAACTTTAAGCTCAGTATAACTACTCCTTGCCACAGAAGGTAGACCCAAAAAGGCTTCTCTCGCTTTTCCTTTCAACAAGAGGGTCATGAATTTAAGTTTAAGATTATCATCCCAGCCATTTAATTCCGCTGCTAATTCAAACTGCCCAAGCCAATCAGACCACATATTACTGATGCCATCAAAAACCTCTGGCATAAAAGCTGGCCGAGGAACTGCCTGGATTACCGCCCGCTGAGATTCTGAATTCTCTGGGTGACTCATGTCTGTGAATTATTATTATTATTATAATAACAATAATCTCAATTAGCGTAATAATAATCTATGTCAACACTATATCCCTCCGCTGCCACCAGTGTAGCGAATGCTGGATAAGGCTACTATATTAGCTGGATAGCGTGAGCGCTGCCACCACCTTTGGTCAGCCAGGAGGGTCTGGCGAAATGGAAAAACTATAAGGCTGAAAACAGTATAGATTCAATTGAAACAATGCTTTATTACCATGGGGGGGCTGAGAATCAAAAGAGGGCCACACACTTCAATGCTTATCAAAATATCTTTAAGTTGTAAGCTTAATTAGGGGATCTGTAAAAGGTAATACCGCACACATCTATAGCAGATAAATATGTTTAACCTGTTTGAGACACACAGCAAATATTGCACACTTCCCAAAAGTACCCAAATATCACTCTAGGTTACACCCACTAAAATTCACTTAATCTTTCATATTACACACCCATAGAAAATAACCATGTTCAACACTGTCCAAGCACACAGCAAATATTACACACCAATAAAAACTCAAAGGGTTAAATCACAGTAATCATGCTAGGAAGTTATGCCTACCTCCATGTATGTGTGTAGGTGTGTATGCAGGTAGGTGTGTGGGTGTGTAGGCGTGTATGTGGGTGTGTGTGTGTGTGGTAATCTGGTACTACCCCTTTAAGAAGCTAGGCCTCTTTAAAATAACCCACCCAGGATCACGATTTCCCCGTTTGAAATAAGCTAGATATTATTTCCAAAAGTTCCTTTAAAACCCGTATCTTTATTGGAGATTTATAACTCTATTAAAAAGTCCAGCAATAAGGTAGAGCACTCTGTTTGCGCTATTTTACCCAAGAGCATATCACACATCTCTGGCCGTTCACCGGAATACGCAATATAATAGAGTAAAGTAAAATGTATCCCTTTTAACCAGGTGAATAATATAGCTCAAACACTCACTGCTCATTTAAATTATACAAAGGAGAGAGGCTTAGCGTCCCTTGCCACATCTGGGTTAAGGTCTTAAACAGAGCAGACTGACCCGGCAGGTGTTCGGTGTCAGTCGTCCGTTATTGTCGTCGCAGGTTTTCGGTAACGTAGGTGAAACTTCAAAGGATCAATCACCCCGCACCGCGCAGTTGATGGAACGGAGTGTTTGCCTTCGCGGTGCTTTACTTCTACAACACAGCAATCGCGAAGCTAGTAATCTGGCTTACTCAGACGTTCACACAGCCTCACGCTGGACGTACTCGAGCAACTCAGGATCCCTACTTGCTGTGCTCACTGCACCGGTCTCCATAAACACATCTCCACTCCGCTCCTCTGTCGAGCCGCAGAAAACTGGGGTTTTTAAAAGGGACGAGTTACCCCTCCCCTCCAATAAGTTCAAGCAATCAATTACCCACAATTAGTGAGGGCGAGCGACAGATTTCAATCTCCACCCAGTCATTGTCCATTGTCCAATCGCTCGTCATTGTCCAATCACTACATTACTGCGTCTAGCGAGAGACCAGGCTTTGTTACGCTCTATAAAGCAGACAGTTCTGAAGAAAACCAAGGGCTAGATCTGTTTTTCACCCTAACCTTTCTAAAAGGAACATGTTTATCTACAACTGTGATAAATGTCTTAGTAAAAAAATCCAAGGATAATTCAACGTCAGGAATACCAGAGGTGAGATGAATGTCACTATTAAAGAGATTGTTAAGAAAGGCCTGTTCATTAAAAATCTTATACATTTCTCTTAACAATAATTCGTGATGAGGTTTTCTTTGCGTGGGAATCTCTGATACAAGCAATCGGACAATGGTCACTGATTCCTAAATCAAAAACACCGCTTGCAGTGGTTTTATCCCTTCTGTTAGAGAAAATGAAATCAATTAATGTACATTTTGAGGGTTCTTTTAAATGAGGTCTAGTGGGATCATTAATTCATTGAGAAAAATTAAGACTGGAAGAAACCTCCTTTAAGTACTCAGAGGAAGCATTCAACCAATTAACATTAAAATCACCCAGAGCGATGATTTCAGAATTACTATAGTGGGAAAGTAGCTCAGCAAGGTGGTCTATGGATCTAAGATCGGCAGAGGGAGGTCTATAAACCCCGACTACAGTAATGGAATTGTGAGTTCCAGTGATTAATTTCAGGGCAATAAATTCAAAGCACTTTGGCTCAGTGACAGCACACAAAACAGAAACAGAGAAACAAGATTTAACATAAATGACCACTCCTCCCCCTCTTCCAATTCTATCAATTCTAAAAATATTATAATTAACTATGGCAATTTCAGAGTCGTCAATGCTATTTTTTAGCCAAGTTTCTGAAAGAACTAAAACATCCGGATGGGTATGGGAGATTGATAAATTCACATGATCTAATTTCTGATGTTTGAGAAGGCTTCTGATGTTCCAGTGAATTAACCCTAGACCTTTTCTAGATTTAAGCGTGTCTTGGTTAAAATCGCAGAATTGAGAGGGCTTGGATGGACTAGAAGCTGAAGTGGATGAAAGTTGAATACGTGCAACCGAACAGAGCACTCGCATACCACGGCGAACTCGACCATTACGACGGTGGTGGTCAGACAAACCATTGGTCACACAAACAGAGATAGGAAAAACAGCAGTATCAACAGTAGGACAATAGGGGGAGCTCTCATGGGAGACAGTGTGCTGAGGTTGTACCATAGAGGAAGAGGGAGAGGGAAGTTCCGGCCTGTGCATGTAATATGTAAACAGTCAATTGCATGGAAAGGATAGCACCGTATGATGCATGTTCGCCGATAGCATTTGGCTACCCCATTTGTTGGGATGTATCCCGTCTCTATTAAAAAGAGAAGAATGGTTCCAAAACAAGTTAAAATTGTGAATGAAGCCCATGTTGTGAGTCCTGCTGGCGGACTGAAGCCAAGTGTGAAGGCTGAGGATTCTTCTAAAATGGCCAGCTCCACGACCGAAAGTGGGGATGGGCCCGGAAATAAAAACAGACTTTTGACAGTCTTTTAAAACATTAAAACGGAGGTTAAAATCGTTTTTTGTGTGCTCAGACTCCCGATGGGTTGTATCATTTGTCCCCACATAAACTATAACCTGGACTATAGAGGTCGGGAGTGAGGAAAGTAGCCCCGGTAGCTTACTCAGGATAACCGGGACCGTGGCTCCAGGGAAACAGCGTGTCGCTACATTGAAGAAGCGAATATTCCTAATTATGAAATCACCCACTATCAATGTAGTCAGGGAGAAGAGGGGACGAGGCGATGGTGAAACTGAGGAATCCAAGGAGTGTGTCCGGGCAGGCGAATGTTGTGGCAAGGCCACGCCAGGTCGGGGAGACGGATTTCCTACTGGCACAGGACAAAGAATACCACCAGAGCGACTGATCACGGCCTCCGCGAGGATCCTTCGCCGGGAAGCGGAGGTCGCCACCTGGTGTGAGGGCCACTGGTCTGTTCCCACATTGGACCGGTGAGCCGCCTGAATACAGCCAAAATCGCTCGGACCATTCTGTGCTTGGGGTTCTTTCCAGGACTGAGAGAGCCCGTCCAACACTTGGAAAGTGTTCGTCAGCCGAAGCTCTTTAGGGACTGGGGGTAAAGATGTGCGCCTTTATCGTCGGCTGCCAATCAGGGCACTGATCCAGGGAGCATTAGCACCTGCAGTAGCTGGTGTGCTGCAAGTCTTTGGTCTGGCCCGAGCCTCTGCCATTCCTCCGAGACCAGCCCCTCCACAGGGAATTCGGCCTCAGGGCGAAGCAGCAAGACAACGGCATCCACCCCCGCCGCAGGGAGCTCAGCCTCGGGGCGAAGCAGCGAGACAGCAGCATCAGCTCCACGGGACTCCATAAGTGAGTCAAGTAGCATCTCGTCTTCTTTGATTGAATGTAGGAACGAGAGGCGTCCTTCCAGAACGGAAATCCTTTCCTTTAATGCATTGCAGTTTTCACAATGCAGGGAGTTCAGGGTCGGAATTTCTGCTCCCGGGTAAGTAAATGGTGTAGAGGATTATGAGACTTGCTAGAATGATGCTATACTCCCTTCTGCTGGTGCAACAGGAAATTACAACTCTTTCAATATGGTCGATGTAAAATGATGTAAAATTATAGTGTACCACAGAGGGTATAACTTTCACAAACATACTAACCACATTTTTTTTTGATCAATTTGAAACCGTGGCGGTGGAAATTAAACTGTAGCGGGCCACCACATTTTAATACATTAATGGGAAACACTGATGTATTACCTATACTACCTATATCCCCAAATACGTACCTCGCCTCGGATGACTACTTTTACTTTTGATACTTAAGTACATTTAAGAGCATGTACTTATATACTTTGACTTAAGTATAGATTTCCAAGTGGTACTTTAACTTTTACCTGAGTATTTTTTTTATGTGGGTATTTGCACTTTTACTTAAGTAAGGGATCTGTGTACTTCTTCCACCTCTGCTCATACTCAACCAATCACTTGCACACATCACTAAAAGCGAGACTCAAACGAGAATTCCTCTGATTCCGATATTGGGTGGGATTCACCGTTTGACTCCCTACCTGACCTAAAGAGCACTCAAGTGGCAGGTTCAATCGAATTTCAACTGCCCACTAATGTTCCCACCCATTACATCAACCTGGCTGAGGTGTTCAGCAAACAACGAGCCACTTCTTTACCTCCCCATAGGCCTTATGATTGTGCTATCAATCTCTATCTGGGCGCTGTTCCCCCTAGGGGGTCTCTTTACTCTCTGTCTGCCCCAGAAAGCGCTGCCATGAGGGAGTATATTGAGGAATCTCTGGCCAATGGGTTCATTAGACCCTCCACCTCTCCTGCTGGGGCAGGATGTCCTTAGAGAATTTTTGGAGCGATTTGTTTTCTTTTATCTGGACGATATTTTAATTTTCTCTCCAGACCTTTCTTCTCACATCGGGCATGTTCGGCAGGTCCTTGACGCTCTCCTTAAAGCGAGACTGTTCGTTAAAGCCAAAAAATTTGTGTTTCACGCTGAATCTGTCTAATTTCTGGGATTTATAGTAGGGTAGCTAGGGGTTAGGTTCAGATGGACCCTGAAAAAGTCGCTGCGGTCAGGAACTGGCCTGTACCTCTATCGGTCAAACAGGTACAGCGTTTTTTGGGCTTTGCAAATTTTTACCGTCGTTTTATCCGCAACTTCAGTGCGGTGGCCGCATCCATTACAGCCCTGACAAAGAATGCATCCTCCACACAGTTTCAGTGGACCCCCAAGGCCGATAAAGCATTCGTGGAGCTAAAGATAAGGTTTAGCTCCGAAGCTATTCTCATAACTCCCAATCCATCCCTCCCCTTTGTGGTGGAGGTTGATGTGTCTGAGCTGGGAGTAGGAACCATTCTTTCCCAACATTCCCCGCTTCATCGCAAACTGCATCAGGGCGCATATTTTTCTTGTGCTTTGACACCTCCCGAGAGAAATTATGACGTTGGGGACCGGGAGCTGTTGGCGGTCAAGCTGGCCTTGGAGGAGTGGCGCCATTGAGCATCCCTTTACTGTATGGACGGATCATAAGAACTTGGAGTATGTCCAGCAGGCTAAGAGGCGAAACTCTAGGCAGGCTCGGTGGGCCTTATTCTTCACCCGATTTAACTTCTTAACCTTCCTAACCTTCTCTTTTCCTCTCTCACCCTGAGCTGCAGATTACTCTGGCCTGTCCCCCTCTCACCCTGAGTTTGCAGACTGCTACAGTTATGCCCCTCACCCTGAGTTTGCAGACTGCTTCGGACCCGTCCCTCCTTTGGTTTATCCTCCCGACTTCACGCAACCGGAGTCCCAGATGCATCACCCCGCCCCCTTTGAACTGATGATTGAACTGATTATTGAATTGACTATTACCATTCAGTCCACCTTTAGTCTAAACCGGGCCGGCCAGCAAAGGATGGGCACCCCCTCTCTAGCCAGGTTCCTTCCAAGATTTCTTCCCACTGGAGAGTTTTTTCTCGCCACTGTTCAGTGTTTTTTTTCTCCCCTACCGGGGAGTTTTTTACCTCATTTTGCTGGTTGGGGGCTAAGGCCTGGTTTTTTGCTCAATTTTCCTTCTGTTTCCCTGTGCAGCATCTTTGTGACAGTTCTCTGTAAAAAGCGCTATACAAATAAAATTGAATTGAATTGAATTGAGGAGCCAAACGCAGCAAGGGGATTCTTTAAGCCCTAAGGCCACTAAGGCGGGATACCCGGCAGTTAAGGGAGGAGACAAGACAACGAACAACGAACACGACTACAGACGCTACTAACCGGCTCACTGTCACACGCCAATAAGTAGAGCGCAAGGACAGGTCTCTGAGTAGCCAGAAATAATACGCGCCCTGTCTCGGAAACGAGACACACAAGAACGGGCGAGTAACGTAATGGCAAAAATAAACCGATAACAAACACTGCAAAAATAATAAGATAGAATGAGGAGGCGAAAAGGAACAGATCCAACGTTCCAAGGCTACTCTCAGACTCGCGGTCACACACAAACATGTCCACAACATCGCCCAATCCTCCCTATAGGAAGACATGCACCGAAAGACGAAACAGAACAGCAGTTCCGAACAAAATTGTCAAAAAACTCCATGTAAGGAGAAAGGTACCGAAAGGAACAAACAGGACAGGCTGCACCGGACATTTACCGGCTAAAGACCAAAGCGAGATTAGTTGAAAATAAACGCCCTGCCTCTCTATGATGAGGAATATAACGAGGCGAACAGGAACAGAGATTTAACGTTCCATGGCTAGATTAATAGGCTCGCCGTCAAATGCAGAAAACAAAGGGGTAAACGCCCGCTCTCCCAGGAGGAAGAAACATTTTACAGGCGAGGAACAGAGAACTAACATTCCGAGGCTATTTTCGGAAACACGCAGTCACACACAAACATGTCCACAACATCGCCCAAGCTCCATACAAGGAGAGAAACACCCGGAGAACGAACAGAACAAGTTTCGAACAAAATCGTCCTGCAGGTAAAAGGGCGAACAGGACAGCTGCCACAAAAGACCAACGCAAACTTAATAGCATGCACTGCCTCTCAATATAACAAAGAAAGAAAACCCTGACTCCCAACAAAGGGTAACGTAGTCCACGATAAGGAGACAAAACAGGGAACAAACATACCGAAGCTACTAACGCTCACAGTAACACGGAAATGAGTAGAAGCTCAAACGCCTGGTCTCTCAGTAAGAAAACCAAACAGAGGCGAAATAGGGCAGAGATCTGCGGTCCCATACTTCTACGAGATAAGTAACCAAAGAGCCGGCAAGAATAAAGCCCTGCCTCACCAACGAGACGTTAAAACAGGCGAGTAGCATGAAAGGTACAAATAACGCACACCAAATAAATAAAGCCCTAAAATCAGTACGATAAAAATGCCCTGTCTCTTAGTAAGAACCTACTATACAGATGCATACAAACAAACAGAGACTCCTCTCGCCTTCACGGAAGAAAGCAGACAGAGAGAGGAGAAAGAGACATAGAAAGGCAAATATCTAGGCAACGGACAAACAAGGAAAAAAACCAGGAAGCGAGGAAAGAAAAGAGCCAGGGGGGAAGAGTCCGAATAACTACATCCACATAGGCAGGTAAGCCAGGGGGGACGAGTCCTAATAGCTACTTCCACATAGGCGAGTCCCGCATAACTCCAAGGAAGCACAACGGAGCAAAACGGTCTCCTTAAAAACCTAGACCAAACTAATACTGACTTAAACATACAAAGGGCAGAATAACACCACACACAAAACAGCACAATACACCACAACAAACAATCAATATAGAAGCCCCGCACGAAGGAAACGGGAGGCTTAAATAGCTCAGTGACCAAGCACAGGTGTGGACGCTAACAGAAGCTCCCCAATCTCAGAAGGGTGGAGCAAGCATCTACCAAAAGGGCAGCGCCCTCGCGTGGCCACTAAGGAAAACGACCGCATAGGGAAACAGGGTTAAAAACCATGACAATAAGATACAGAACTGGCGCTTTTTCCTATTTATTTTTTTCCGCAGCACAGACTTGCATATTCAACTATGCTCTATGGTCCGCACTACAGAACAGTTCGGTGGTCCGCACAAGGGGAAGTGTTCATGCATGCTCAGTAGTGTTTTCAGTTAGCTTAGCAACTATAGTTACATAACGTTTTTCTCAGTGGCGCATATCTGTCAGGTGCTGGATTTAAAGTTGGTTCGTTGGATTGCCAAAATCATAACGGTTTGTAAGCAGTCCTGACAACCTAGTCATACATAATCTTAAAGGAGACTTTTGATTTTGCGCCCTCCATGTTGTACAAGTGACTCCAAGGACACAACTGCGCATGTCTGTTGAGAGTATCAATTATACTTCCTGGTTCGGATGTGGTTCCTTACTACATTCTATCTGAACAAAAACATTTTCAACGTAAAAAAAAAGCCAAGTTACTCATAGCCTACAGAGCGCTGTCTATAAGTCCTTAATTCCAACTTGCAAAAACTAGGCCTGCCTTTAAAAGTATTGATATCAAAATGTGGCCAAGTTACAACTAACAATATTGCCTATCGTAGCTCACACTAAATGAACTAGCTCTATTGCAAAGCAATGCTATCCAAACTTTCCTAAATTATTTAATGCTGTGTTTCTTCATCTTAGCATGTGAAGAGATTGTGCCTCATGGAACAACATATGATTTCAATGAATGTTTTTAACAGTTTATGAATAATTACACTCCAGAAAGGATATGGTTATACTTTGTTGGCAAGTTTACTTTAGAAAATGTACAGGTTTTAAATGTTTAACTGCTGCAACAGATGTTTTTATACTTCACAAATTATGTACAATAGAGAAAGGGGGGATGAATAAATAAATGCAGATAAAAATGAGTAATATCATTACCTAGAAAATAGTGTACATATAGCATTTTTACAAACGTATCCAGACATGTTTGTGGCAAATAAGTAATAGTACTAATTTTCTTAACATAATAATAGTTATGATATTTGCAAACAGAATTTTGTGAAGACAAGGATATCTATGCTCTGTAGGACCACACAGGTTTTGATAGAAATCCAAATATTCCAAATAAATAAATCAATAAATACATAATAATAATAATAATACTAATAATAATAATACATTTTATTCATTCTGCAACACATCTGAATCAGAGTATTTCCACTATTAATTATTCTAATTTTGCAGTTTGATGTGGCACATACAGTTTCATTGACTACATTCTCTTGAGATGGTAAGATGAAGAAACACAGGGCCAAGTTGCATTAAATAATTTAGGAAAGTTTGGATAGCATTGCTTTGAAATAGAGCGAGTTTAGTTAGTGTGAGCTACGATATGCAATATTGTTAGTTGTAACTTGGCCACATTTTGATATCAATACTTTTAAAGGCAGGCCTAGTTTTTGCAAGTTGGAATTAAGGACTTATAGACAGCACTATGTAGGCTATGTGTGAGTAACTTGGCTTTTTTTTTACGTTGAAAACGTTTTTGTTCAGATATCACTTATTTTTGGTAGCTAACTAATGATGAATAATGCATGAAGCTAATCACATCGAGAGAGACATGCATAAAGAATGCATGCATTCCAAATAAATGCATGCAGACATTCACGTAACCATAATGCCTTCTACTGACGAGAATGAGTATGTATTGTATGTATCCTTGTGGTATAATAAACATGTTGAGTGTATTTGCTACCCCATAAGTCGTTTACAGTGTTTTTTTGTTAATGTTTTGAATGCTACACTGTTGACATCCCGCCGCCATTTTTAAAGCCAGAGACAGCTAAAATTGTGTAAACGTCATGAATGGGCGGTTCCTGTCCATTTGATTGAAATGGCCAGGCCATGTGGGCAGGCTTCCAGGTAAACTCCTATTTTAGCTTAGGCTACTTACCGTTACTTATACGTCGTCAGTACAATTTAGACATTTAGGGCCGAAGCATACTTCACACAAATACGCGAATGTGGACGCTTCGAGCTACGTGAACAGTTTTTATTTTGCCATGACATTTGTGAAAGACTAGCCAGAGCGTTGCAGCGAGGGACGCTATAGCAGGCAACAACAGTAAACAACTTTCTTGTTCGGTCTGTGCTTTCCTCGGTTTGTCTTTCACAAATGTCATGGCAAAAGAAAAACTGTTCGCGTAGCTCGAAGCGTCCACATTCGCGTAGCTATTTGCGTGAGGTATGTTTCTGCCCTTACTCATTAGCAAGATGTTTTCAGCCGAGGAGGTAACAATATCATTATAAAAATAGCGACCATACACCGAGCTTCATTACATTATAGTCATTTAGCAGACGCTTTTATCCAAAGCGACATACAATAAGTGCATACAGAAACGTCATCTAAGTAACTACAGAACAGATAAGACAAAGAACATCCTTCCCATAACGTAGCAGCTATCGATAGCTAAGGCTATCTATTGTCCTGATGTTTGTTTATTGTTGACAATAGTCTATTTATCATGTTTGACCAAACCTTGATCATGTAAATGGAGACTACGTTACATGCTCAAAGCATATAAGTTCGTAATCTTAGCTATTGCTCTGTAAATTTGACCACTGTTCATTTTCATAAAATAATTCAAAATCATCATTTTGTAATTCTGCTCGGTTCATTCTGTAGCCATCAACATCCAGTGGTCGCGGCCCCAGAGTACAGGTGGGGGGCAGTCGTGTTCGTGGTGGGCGCAGAGTGACCGTGACAGAGTCGACAGACTCCGGGAGGAGAAACATTGCCATATCAACGAAGTTGAGACAGAGTTGCACTTTATCACAAAATGCAAAAAATACAATTAAATCAGAAATAAATATTTCCCAAAATAAATCAGAGATACCCTCAATGAAAAACTTTTACAGACATCCAAAAACTCCACATCCTCTTAGGAGAATAGAGGACGTGCTGTGACCTGGCAGCATAATATATACCTGGCTGCCATCGTCTTAGGGACAGTAAGTGACAGAGATCATTTTAAACCAATTTCTATTTTTTATATTTATTATATTCACTTTATAAGATCATATGTGTCATTCTCGTCATCATTATTATCATTTCTATTGATAATTATTATTATTTTTAATTGTACTTTATTATTTTACATCATTATTTCTAAATCCATAACTGTTACTGTTCATTCGTTTAGATGTATGTCTTCGACTGTTTTAATGCAGTATGCTTTGGCAATACAGATGCAATGTATTGTCATGCCAATAAAGCAAATTAAATTGAATTGAGTCCATGGTCAGGGAAAATATGTGTGAAACGTCATCACAATGCTCCTGCGTCATCCTGCGTGTCTGAGAAGAACACGTGACAAGCAATTTTCGGGGAGCCTTTTTCTCCTACATGCTCTATATCACCATCTAGTGTTCTGAAACTACATAGTATACCTTTAATGTCTAATAAAATACAATGAACAGCACCACCTGATCTATGGATCATGAAGAAGCATTTTAAATTATGTAAATTAATTTACCAAGTCTAGAGACATGCATGCACAATAGGCTAGACGCAAACACAATCTAGCTGAAAGAAAGACATAGAGCCTAACTAGTTAGTACAGCCTAAATAGTTTGCATAAGTAAAATATGGAAATACAGTTTTAAAATAGGCCTATTACTATTCTATAGAAATACATTTAAAAATGATTTTAACTAACTTGTGTAACTTTCTAACTTGTGTGTCAGTGATCACAGGTGTATTCACTTTTGTTGCATTGAGTTTCTACTTTGAGGCCTGTATTTTCACTATAGTCTTTCTAAAGTATTTGTTTTTGATTGTTCATATGAGGAAACACTCTACTTGTCAACTTAGAAATAATGCAATTATTGAGACGTGCTATAATTTTTAATCATTTGACATTTAAGTGACATTGCACAGGGGTGTACTCACTTCTGTTGTAAACTGTATACATGTAATAATAAATAAAATAATCAGGTGGTTGCTGGCTACTGACATACTAAAAAATAGTATGTCCTTTTTCGATCCCTGCCATCTGGTTGCTTGTTCAGTGGTTATCTGGGATCTCAATTCGGACTTCCTGATCTTCAGGAAGCAGCAGTACTCTGCTCTGCTGTACACATAGTTTTCTATCACTTCAGGTTAGAGTGGCCAATGTCTGATCCAGGATCACAGCAGTGTTCCGTCTCTGTGCTGGAATCAATATGGCCTTCTTGATCTTTCAGGAAACAGCAGGTGCTCTGCTATACACATAGTTTACTATCACCATGTTAGAATGGCTAATGTCTGATCCAGGATCACAGCAGTGTTCTGTCTCTGTGCTGGAAGGATATCAATATGGCCTTCCTGGTCTTTCATGAATAAATGAATAAAACAATTGGATGATTCCTCTGTTTTAAATCACATTGAAGACAGATTAATTCTAAGTCAAAAATATATTAAAACGATAAGCCTTTGATTAAGCTGAATATGGTGGAATAGTTATTTCGGTGATTAGGCTACTTTATTATATAGGCTTATTAGCCTTGATAATGAAGGTTAAAATCAGGGGGGGAAAAAAACAGCTTTTCTTAGGTTATTTGTCATAATTACAGTGCGGCCAGAGGTCGCTTGTGTTGATGAATTAATGAATGATTTAAGGGATGTTTTATTAACTTGTTCTGCCTTGTTCTGCCCTTAGGCTACATGATTATAAAACCTATAGGCTAAGCTGAAACACGTAGGCTACCTTCATGTTTCCCCATATCATGCCGCGATATTAATAAAAGGCATTTTTAAAACTTAAGAACTTCTAAAGACGAGTGCCTCCAAATAGTCTTTCTTTACTAGTAGCCTAAAACAACTGCTTATTATGTATGTCTGGTCCAGTTCTAAATATTATAATATAATTCAAAATCCTGATTGGTGAATACTGCACGCATGCCAGCCAACCTTAACCAGATTGATCACATTAACTTTCTTCAGTGTTGGTAGCCTACATTTGTAGCCCACGGAGTAGGCTATTTAGTCAAAATGCCAGCTTGTGCTGCTTACGTAGCCTACCAATCATTCAGGTTCGATCTCAGGGATACACCTTTTCAGGTAGGCCTACATCCACGACTGTGCGTGAAGCTGAGGTAATTATTGCATAATTCCCTAGATAAGCCAAATTGTTTAAAAAATGGTAGGCCTAGTAACGTTTCCCATAGTAGCCGGGCCTGTCATATTAAGTTACATTATGTTTCTAACCTTGTAGCCTACCGTGAACTTTGCATTAATGCCTGTATTGGCAAATTGGGATGGCAGGTATGCCATCCGCCGAGTTACGGCTTGGCGGGGCATGCCCCATACCTATACAGCACCGAGAGTTTGGCACTTTTCAGGGTTTCCTACAGAAGTAACCACAATTACCATAGATTCTCAGCCCTTAAAAACATTAACTTCTGTATGTTCTGACCTCATGTAACCACACATCATTCAGATACAACTTCACACATCTACACAATAAAGCCCCAAACTTGGGTTATTTTGCCGTTTTTCTCCTTCTTTTTCTTCCTATTTTTCCTGCCAAACTGCCTGCCTCCGTCGTGATGTTATCCAATGGGGAGAATTATTCTTTGAGGGTATGGTCCGTATACCTGCTCATCAAGCTTATCGCCCAATAATAACGCTTCATACTAATGGTTTTTAATGTTAATATAGCTAATGGCTTCACTCTTTCCATGAAGTCACTGTGGCCACTGACACAGAGGATTGTGGGTTCGAGCCCAGCAGGGCACATGCTTACTTTCCACAAAAACAATGTGCAACTGTTCAGTACTTTTCATTTATTACACTGTTATTATTTTCACATTAATACATTAACATATTTTTATTGCAAAAGAGGTTTCCAATATTAACTGAACCTTTTTCTCCTACATGCTCTATATCACCATCTAGTGTTCTGAAACTACATAGTATACCTTTAATGTCTAATAAAATACAATGAACAGCACCACCTGATCTATGGATCATGAAGAAGCATTTTAAATTATGTAAATTAATTTACCAAGTCTAGAGACATGCATGCACAATAGGCTAGACGCAAACACAATCTAGCTGAAAGAAAGACATAGAGCCTAACTAGTTAGTACAGCCTAAATAGTTTGCATAAGTAAAATATGGAAATACAGTTTGAAAATAGGCCTATTACTATTCTATAGAAATACATTTAAAAATGATTTTAACTAACTTGTGTAACTTTCTAACTTGTGTGTCAGTGATCACAGGTGTATTCACTTTTGTTGCATTGAGTTTCTACTTTGAGGCCTGTATTTTCACTATAGTCTTTCTAAAGTATTTGTTTTTGATTGTTCATATGAGGAAACACTCTACTTGTCAACTTAGAAATAATGCAATTATTGAGACGTGCTATAATTTTTAATCATTTGACATTTAAGTGACATTGCACAGGGGTGTACTCACTTCTGTTGTAAACTGTATACATGTAATAATAAATAAAATAATCAGGTGGTTGCTGGCTACTGACATACTAAAAAATAGTATGTCCTTTTTCGATCCCTGCCATCTGGTTGCTTGTTCAGTGGTTATCTGGGATCTCAATTCGGACTTCCTGATCTTCAGGAAGCAGCAGTACTCTGCTCTGCTGTACACATAGTTTTCTATCACTTCAGGTTAGAGTGGCCAATGTCTGATCCAGGATCACAGCAGTGTTCCGTCTCTGTGCTGGAATCAATATGGCCTTCTTGATCTTTCAGGAAACAGCAGGTGCTCTGCTATACACATAGTTTACTATCACCATGTTAGAATGGCTAATGTCTGATCCAGGATCACAGCAGTGTTCTGTCTCTGTGCTGGAAGGATATCAATATGGCCTTCCTGGTCTTTCATGAATAAATGAATAAAACAATTGGATGATTCCTCTGTTTTAAATCACATTGAAGACAGATTAATTCTAAGTCAAAAATATATTAAAACGATAAGCCTTTGATTAAGCTGAATATGGTGGAATAGTTATTTCGGTGATTAGGCTACTTTATTATATAGGCTTATTAGCCTTGATAATGAAGGTTAAAATCAGGGGGGGAAAAAAACAGCTTTTCTTAGGTTATTTGTCATAATTACAGTGCGGCCAGAGGTCGCTTGTGTTGATGAATTAATGAATGATTTAAGGGATGTTTTATTAACTTGTTCTGCCTTGTTCTGCCCTTAGGCTACATGATTATAAAACCTATAGGCTAAGCTGAAACACGTAGGCTACCTTCATGTTTCCCCATATCATGCCGCGATATTAATAAAAGGCATTTTTAAAACTTAAGAACTTCTAAAGACGAGTGCCTCCAAATAGTCTTTCTTTACTAGTAGCCTAAAACAACTGCTTATTATGTATGTCTGGTCCAGTTCTAAATATTATAATATAATTCAAAATCCTGATTGGTGAATACTGCACGCATGCCAGCCAACCTTAACCAGATTGATCACATTAACTTTCTTCAGTGTTGGTAGCCTACATTTGTAGCCCACGGAGTAGGCTATTTAGTCAAAATGCCAGCTTGTGCTGCTTACGTAGCCTACCAATCATTCAGGTTCGATCTCAGGGATACACCTTTTCAGGTAGGCCTACATCCACGACTGTGCGTGAAGCTGAGGTAATTATTGCATAATTCCCTAGATAAGCCAAATTGTTTAAAAAATGGTAGGCCTAGTAACGTTTCCCATAGTAGCCGGGCCTGTCATATTAAGTTACATTATGTTTCTAACCTTGTAGCCTACCGTGAACTTTGCATTAATGCCTGTATTGGCAAATTGGGATGGCAGGTATGCCATCCGCCGAGTTACGGCTTGGCGGGGCATGCCCCATACCTATACAGCACCGAGAGTTTGGCACTTTTCAGGGTTTCCTACAGAAGTAACCACAATTACCATAGATTCTCAGCCCTTAAAAACATTAACTTCTGTATGTTCTGACCTCATGTAACCACACATCATTCAGATACAACTTCACACATCTACACAATAAAGCCCCAAACTTGGGTTATTTTGCCGTTTTTCTCCTTCTTTTTCTTCCTATTTTTCCTGCCAAACTGCCTGCCTCCGTCGTGATGTTATCCAATGGGGAGAATTATTCTTTGAGGGTATGGTCCGTATACCTGCTCATCAAGCTTATCGCCCAATAATAACGCTTCATACTAATGGTTTTTAATGTTAATATAGCTAATGGCTTCACTCTTTCCATGAAGTCACTGTGGCCACTGACACAGAGGATTGTGGGTTCGAGCCCAGCAGGGCACATGCTTACTTTCCACAAAAACAATGTGCAACTGTTCAGTACTTTTCATTTATTACACTGTTATTATTTTCACATTAATACATTAACATATTTTTATTGCAAAAGAGGTTTCCAATATTAACTGAACCTTTTTCTCCTACATGCTCTATATCACCATCTAGTGTTCTGAAACTACATAGTATACCTTTAATGTCTAATAAAATACAATGAACAGCACCACCTGATCTATGGATCATGAAGAAGCATTTTAAATTATGTAAATTAATTTACCAAGTCTAGAGACATGCATGCACAATAGGCTAGACGCAAACACAATCTAGCTGAAAGAAAGACATAGAGCCTAACTAGTTAGTACAGCCTAAATAGTTTGCATAAGTAAAATATGGAAATACAGTTTTAAAATAGGCCTATTACTATTCTATAGAAATACATTTAAAAATGATTTTAACTAACTTGTGTAACTTTCTAACTTGTGTGTCAGTGATCACAGGTGTATTCACTTTTGTTGCATTGAGTTTCTACTTTGAGGCCTGTATTTTCACTATAGTCTTTCTAAAGTATTTGTTTTTGATTGTTCATATGAGGAAACACTCTACTTGTCAACTTAGAAATAATGCAATTATTGAGACGTGCTATAATTTTTAATCATTTGACATTTAAGTGACATTGCACAGGGGTGTACTCACTTCTGTTGTAAACTGTATACATGTAATAATAAATAAAATAATCAGGTGGTTGCTGGCTACTGACATACTAAAAAATAGTATGTCCTTTTTCGATCCCTGCCATCTGGTTGCTTGTTCAGTGGTTATCTGGGATCTCAATTCGGACTTCCTGATCTTCAGGAAGCAGCAGTACTCTGCTCTGCTGTACACATAGTTTTCTATCACTTCAGGTTAGAGTGGCCAATGTCTGATCCAGGATCACAGCAGTGTTCCGTCTCTGTGCTGGAATCAATATGGCCTTCTTGATCTTTCAGGAAACAGCAGGTGCTCTGCTATACACATAGTTTACTATCACCATGTTAGAATGGCTAATGTCTGATCCAGGATCACAGCAGTGTTCTGTCTCTGTGCTGGAAGGATATCAATATGGCCTTCCTGGTCTTTCATGAATAAATGAATAAAACAATTGGATGATTCCTCTGTTTTAAATCACATTGAAGACAGATTAATTCTAAGTCAAAAATATATTAAAACGATAAGCCTTTGATTAAGCTGAATATGGTGGAATAGTTATTTCGGTGATTAGGCTACTTTATTATATAGGCTTATTAGCCTTGATAATGAAGGTTAAAATCAGGGGGGGAAAAAAACAGCTTTTCTTAGGTTATTTGTCATAATTACAGTGCGGCCAGAGGTCGCTTGTGTTGATGAATTAATGAATGATTTAAGGGATGTTTTATTAACTTGTTCTGCCTTGTTCTGCCCTTAGGCTACATGATTATAAAACCTATAGGCTAAGCTGAAACACGTAGGCTACCTTCATGTTTCCCCATATCATGCCGCGATATTAATAAAAGGCATTTTTAAAACTTAAGAACTTCTAAAGACGAGTGCCTCCAAATAGTCTTTCTTTACTAGTAGCCTAAAACAACTGCTTATTATGTATGTCTGGTCCAGTTCTAAATATTATAATATAATTCAAAATCCTGATTGGTGAATACTGCACGCATGCCAGCCAACCTTAACCAGATTGATCACATTAACTTTCTTCAGTGTTGGTAGCCTACATTTGTAGCCCACGGAGTAGGCTATTTAGTCAAAATGCCAGCTTGTGCTGCTTACGTAGCCTACCAATCATTCAGGTTCGATCTCAGGGATACACCTTTTCAGGTAGGCCTACATCCACGACTGTGCGTGAAGCTGAGGTAATTATTGCATAATTCCCTAGATAAGCCAAATTGTTTAAAAAATGGTAGGCCTAGTAACGTTTCCCATAGTAGCCGGGCCTGTCATATTAAGTTACATTATGTTTCTAACCTTGTAGCCTACCGTGAACTTTGCATTAATGCCTGTATTGGCAAATTGGGATGGCAGGTATGCCATCCGCCGAGTTACGGCTTGGCGGGGCATGCCCCATACCTATACAGCACCGAGAGTTTGGCACTTTTCAGGGTTTCCTACAGAAGTAACCACAATTACCATAGATTCTCAGCCCTTAAAAACATTAACTTCTGTATGTTCTGACCTCATGTAACCACACATCATTCAGATACAACTTCACACATCTACACAATAAAGCCCCAAACTTGGGTTATTTTGCCGTTTTTCTCCTTCTTTTTCTTCCTATTTTTCCTGCCAAACTGCCTGCCTCCGTCGTGATGTTATCCAATGGGGAGAATTATTCTTTGAGGGTATGGTCCGTATACCTGCTCATCAAGCTTATCGCCCAATAATAACGCTTCATACTAATGGTTTTTAATGTTAATATAGCTAATGGCTTCACTCTTTCCATGAAGTCACTGTGGCCACTGACACAGAGGATTGTGGGTTCGAGCCCAGCAGGGCACATGCTTACTTTCCACAAAAACAATGTGCAACTGTTAAGTACTTTTCATTTATTACACTGTTATTATTTTCACATTAACACATTAACATATTTTTATTGCAAAAGAGATTTCCAATATTAACTGTTCAATGTTTCACTTGTATTTCACTTGTACTATATCACAACCTCCCCAAACCGGATGCTAGCTCTTGTGAGGGCGTTACGCTCTGCTCTTGCGGTCATGACTGACTGACTGTGGAAACCGAACCTCAACGTACCCTTGCCTCGGCCAACATTTCTTTATTCATTAATTTCTTCACTTCAGCTCTGTTCACTTTATCCTTTTCACACATAACACAATGTCACCATAAAATTAACTACTAGGAAAATTAAGAATTTATGATAATACATTAAGTATTGACGATAGCCTACTATAAGCTGCAATCCCTTAAGACATTGGATTTATAAACCTCCAATTCCCCAAACATATCTGATTCATGGTTAGTCACTTTTAATAAATTACTATAGCCTCCGAACATTGCTCTAGTCTACGCTACTCTGCAGAAAATGTAGCTTACTGCAAACACTTTTAATTATAATAATAATAATATGAATAATAATCTTTGGTAAGCTACTTTCTTAGTAGTATCTATTGTTTTCTTTCTGGCTAAGATGGTTAGCGTCAAGCCTTAGTATTGCGAGAGATGTGGGTTCGTACCTCGCCTGGTTGATATTAAAGTGTAATTTCATTTTGGACTCAAACAGTGTGCACATGTTCTGGTTTTCTCATGCAAGAATGTTTTTTTATTGCAAAGGCAAGGACACGTTTATAATATTAACTGTTCACTTGTAGCCTGTTAGTTAAACAATTCAGTCACTGGACACCACGACAGTAATGCAATAGGCTAGCTAACGTTATGGGAACAGGCATCCCATGGCCATTTGTCAAGCAAAGAAAAAAGTTTCAATGCAGAATATCATCTGGTTAACATCGTGTTCTTGCATTAATGTAAAAAATAAATTCTATAAATAACTGTGCCATTGGCTACATGTTTTAATCTCACACAAATGGCAACAAAAAAATGTGTCTGTGTGGAGCCTGCTTTCCTCTTCCACTGCGGTCATGTCTGACTCTGTGGAAACCGAACCTTCAACACTCGCCTCGGCCAACATTTCTTTAATATGTCTTCATTCATTTCTTCACTTCAGCTCTGTTCAGTTTATCCTTTTCACACAGAACACAATGTCACCATAAGATTAACTACTAGGAAAATTAAGAATTCACGGTAATACATTAAGAATTGACGATAGGCTACTATAAGCTGCAATCCCTTAAGACATCGCATTTATAAACCTCCAATTGCCTAAACTATCTATTGTTTTCTTGCAGGCTAAGATTCCTGGGAAATATGCGTTGTCCAATTAAGCTTGTTAGCCAACATTAATTTTGCCAGAGAAACGTCAGTCAGCTGCTAGTCAGGAAGCAGGCACAAGCTAGGCTACTAAGAAGCGAATCAACATGCCTTACATCCATTGCACTACAGAAAACTAAACTAAACCTAGCTACATGGTCTGGTACCAAAATATTTCCCGCAGACAACCTTAGACTACACTACCGGAGAAAAAAAAAAAAAAAAAACCCGAAGGTATTATGCTGTGCTTATGAAGTTCGGCAGCTCGTAGCCCAGACATGGAAGTTTGGAGTTACGCACCCGACACGCCAGTGTTGAATAGCCTAACGTTATTTCTATAGAATACTAATACGCCTATTTTACAGCTGTATATCCATATTTTAGGCTGTATGTACTTCTGTCAGCTACAATGTGTTTGCGTCTAGCCTATTGTGCATGCATGTCTCCATATAGACTTGGTTAATTAATTTACATGCTTCGTCATGATCCATAGTTCAGGTGGTGCTGTTCATTGTATTTCATTAGACATTAAATACAGCTCATCTACAAACTCTTTTAATGTAATTGTGGGCTATCGCTAATAGGAGAAATGTTATCATTCTCGTCAGTAGAGGGCATTATGGTTATGCGAATGTCTGCATACATTTATTTGGAATGCATCTACTATTCTGTATGCATGTCTCTCTCGATGTCATTATCTTCATGCATTGTTCATCATTAGTTAGCTACCAAAAATAAGTGATATCTGAACAAAAAAAAAAAGCCAAGTTACTCACGCATAGCCTACATGCGTCTATAAGTCCTTAATTCCAACTTGCAAAAACTAGGCCTGCCTTTAAAAGTATTGATATCAAAATGTGGCCAAGTTACAACTAACAATATTGCCTATCGTAGCTCACACTAAATAAACTAGCTCTATTCCAAAGCAATGCTATCCAAACTTTCCTAAATTATTTAATGCAACTTGGCCCTGTGTTTCTTCACCTTTGCATGTGAAGAGATTGTGCCTCATGGAACAACATATGATTTCAATGAATGTTTTGAACAGTTGATGAATAATTACACTCCAGAATGGATATGGTTGTACTTTGTTGGCAAGTTTACTTTAGAAAATGTACAGGTTTTAAAATGTTAACTGCTGCTACAGCATTCTTTACAATTCACAAACAGACATTTATATGAAGAAACATCATATACAATAGAGAAAGGGGTGATGAATAAAAAAAATGCAGATAAAAATTAGTAATATTTTTACCTAGAAAATAGCGTACATATAGCATTTTTACAAACGTATCCTGACATGTTTGTGGGTCAGATGGTGGCAAATAAGTAATAGTACCAATTTTCTTAACATAATAGTATTTATGATATTTGCAAACAGAATGTTGTGAACACAAGGATATCTATGCTCTGTAGGACTACACAGGTTTTGATAGAAATCCAAATCAATAAATACATAATAATAATAATAATAATAATACATTTTATTAATTCTGTGCTTTTCATAGACCCACAGCAGTGGATGCTGACAATTGTTCAAACATGTCCTATAGTGTAGTAATTTTTCTGTTTAATTTCTAAGTGTAACACATCTGAATCAGAGTATTTCCACTATAAATTATTTTCATGTTGCAGTTTGATGTGGCACATACAGTTGCATTGACCACATTCTCTTGAGATGGTAAGATGAAGAAACACAGGGCCAGGTTGCATTAAATAATTTAGGAAAGTTTGGATAGCATTGCTTTGGAATAGAGCTAGTTTATTTAGTGTGAGCTACGATAGGCAATATTGTTAGTTGTAACTTGGCCACAATTTGATATCAAGACTTTTAAAGGCAGGCCTAGTTTTTGCAAGTTGGAATTAAAGGTTGTATCAGCGATTTTGGGTGGAAACATAAATGATCACATTCATCTGATTTTTCCTCACGATCCGCTAGCTGCCCGCCCCATAAGCAGGCCGTCAAAAAACCGCGTCTCTGTAGGCAGCCTATGCTCCGAGATCGTACACAAAAACAATGGTACTACCAACTACTCAAAACCAAAATAAACAGTATTCCAACCAATCACAATGATCTGCACAAACGTGACGTCACTTCTGAAGCGAAATCCCAAACAAACATACTTATGAATAATTATGTTATGTTTTTAAAAATAGTGTTCAAGCATCCAGAATTATAACCACGTTAATAACGTTTGTAAGAAACCAAACCGTTTGTAAATCCGTCAAGATTTCAGCCAGATAAGAGTATTAGCGTTTGTGCAGATCATTGTGATTGGTTGGAATACTGTTTATTTTGGTTTTGAGTGGTTGGTAGTACCATTTGTTTTTGTGTACGATCTCGGAGCATAGGCTGCCTACAGAGACGCGGTTTTTTGACGGCCTGCTTATGGGGCGGGCAGCTAGCGGATCGTGAGGAAAAATCAGATGAATGTGATCATTTATGTTTCCACCCAAAATCGCTGATACAACCTTTAAGAACTTATGGACAGCGCTATGTAGGCTATGCGTGAGTAACTTGGCTTTTTTTTTTTACGTCGGAGACGTTTTTGATCTGATATCACTTATTTTGTATAGCTAACTAATGATGAATAATGCATGAAGATAAACACGGAGAGAGACATGCATTCCAAAGAAATGTATGCAGACATTCGCGTAACCATAACGCCCTCTATTGACAAGAATGAGAACAGTTATCCTATTACAGACAGCACACAATTACATTAAAAGAGTTTGTAGATGAGCAGTATTTAATGTGTAATGAAATACAATGAACAGCACCACCTGAGCTATGGATCATGAAGAAGCATGTAAATTAATGAACTAAGTCTACATGGAGACATACATGCATAATGGGCTAAACGCAAACACATTCTAGCTGAAATACATACAGCCTAAATAGGTAGTACAGCCTAAATAGTTTGCATAATACAGTTTTAAAATAGGGCTATTAGTATTCTATGAAATACATTTAACGTTAGGCTATTCAACACTGGATTGCCGGATGCGTAACTCCAACCTTCCATGTGTGGGCTACGAGCTAGCGAGCGAGCTAGTGAGTTTCTGCACAGCAGAGTTTTTTTCCGGTAGTGTAGAACGTTACCTGCGGGAAATCTTTTGGTACCGGACAGCTAGGTTTAGTTTGGTTTTCTGTAGTGCAATGAATGTAGGCTACAATCCATGTTGATTCGCTTCGTAGTAGCCTAGCTTGTTTCTGCTTCCTGACGAGAAGCAGGAAGTAACGTTGGCGAGCAAGCTTAATTGGACAACGCATATTTCCCAGGAATCTTAGCCAGAAAGAAAACAGTAGATACTACTAAGAAAGTACATACCAGAGATTATTCTTCTTTTTATTATTGTTATTATAATCAAAAGTGTTTGCAGTAAGCTACATTATCAGCAGAGTAGCGTAGACTAGAGCCACATTCGGAGGCTATCTATTTATTTATAAGTGACTAACCATGAATCAGATATGTTTGGGGAATTGGTGGTTTATAAATCCGATCGCTTAAAGGCTTGCAGTTTAAATGAGGCTATCCTCAATTTTTAAAGTAGGCTATTATCGTAAATTCTTAATTTTCCTCGTAGTTAATTTTATGGTGACCTTGTGTTATGTGTGAAAAGGATAAAGTGAACAGAGCTGAAGTGAAGAAATTAATGAATAACGAAATGTTGGCCGAGGCAAGCGGTTTCCACAGTCAGTCAGTCATGACCACAAGAGCAGAGCGTAACACCCTCCCCAAACCAGATAAAAGTGAGCGTCCGGTTTGGGGAGGGTGTGATATAGTACAAGTGAAACATTGAACAGTTAATATTGTCAACCTCTTTTGCCTTTGCAATAAAAAGACGTTAATGTGTCAATGTGAAAATAATAACAGTCTAAGAAATTAAAAGTACAACAGTTGCACATTGTTTTTGTGGAAAATACACATGCCCTGCTGGGCTCGAACCCACTATCCACTGTATGAGAGCCTGCAGTCTTAACCACTAAGCCACAGTAACTTCTTGGAAAGCTTGAAGCCATTAGCTATATTAACATTAAAAAACATTAGTATGAAGCGTTTTTATTGGACGATAAGCTTGATGAGCAGGTATACGGACCATACCCTCAAATAATAATTCTCCCCATTGGATAACATCGCGACGGACGCAGGCAGTTTGGCAGGAAAATGGGAAGAAGAATAAGAAGAAGAAGCGGAAGAGGAAGGAGAAAAAACGGCAAAATAACCCAAGTTTGGGGCTTTATTGTGTGGATGTGTGAAGTTATATCTGAATGCTGTGTGGTTACATGAGGTCAGAACATACAGAAGTTCATGTTTTTAAGGGCTGTGTGTCTATGGTCATTGTGGTTACTTCTGTAGGAAACCCTGAAAAGTGCCAAACTCTCGGTGCTGTATAGGTATGGGGCATGCCCCGCCAAGCCGTAACTTGGCGGATGGCATACCTGCCATCCCAATATATGCTGATTATCTGCATGTCAGAGGACCAGCACAAATTCATGTACTGAAGTGACATTACAGCCATGGGACAAAATCCATGAAGCCCTCTTCATCTCATGGTATTTACCCCACAGGTTTAAAATCGAATTCACTTTCTCCAAATGTACTGTAGGCAGCATTACGTCTGTAGATCATGAAGTAAATTTGGAATGTTTCCATGATTCCCATTTGATTTCCCTTGTATACATTTTATTCACGATGAATTTGTCCTCGAGTGTTCTGGTGAACTTCAATATCCCAGTATTTGAACCATCAACTTTGTAAATGCTCTAACCACTTTTTAGGACCAGTGACTAGTCGTTTGTGCTAGTAAATTATTGCCCTTTGGAGAAATACAACTGCTTTGTGTCTTTCTCTGTGTCACTATAAACTGTGCGACACACAAGAGCATCTGAACAAGCAGACGGACAGAATCTGAATCAGCGATTTCCAAAGTAGGCCGTCTGTGCTGTACGGTGCTTCATATCCATGTCTTTGCTTAGCCTGAAAACTGGGCCAATGTCCACAGCTCTTTGCCCTGGGCGCCAATGATGCGCTGCACCTCAGCCCAAACCGCAAACCCCCCAACGCTGTCCTACGCAGATGTCTCCGTGCTGCTTACCGTAATCCGCCATCACACAAACAGGCCTCTCTGCAGGGATCCATTAACCGTGCTCCTTAGCCAACACTTCATGCACTTCTTTCAACAAACTTACCTCCTAAAGCACAATGCAGGGCATTATTCTGCTGGGAGACGGACCAGTCCACATCCAAAGTTATCCCAGTGGAGATACAAACAGCTTAGCACAAAGACAGCGAGACAGCAGACCAAGCAAATCTGCAACCTAGCTTTGTACCGCTAAATGGATAGGCCATGAGCATAAAAGGCTCAACATGAATATGTTGATTCATCCTGTTCAATTTAAGAATACTTTGAATGTAATAATCATCCTAACATTTCTAACGCAAATAATCATTGTAAAACTTATTTATTTACAACAATGTTACCAATCATTGTAACATTTACATGATTTACATTACATTGTTTTTATGCTGAATTCCTCAACCACTGCACCTCCTTCATTCACTTTAAAAAAGAAATGGATGGCTTTTGTGATGGCTTGCAAATGGAGGGTTATTTTATGTTGCTATCGTGAAATATCCTGAATTTGGGGCTTCTGTCTGTGTGGAGTAAGCATGCATTCAATAGTTTGCTGTGGGCATCCCAGTTTCATCTCACTGTCAAAAGTCAAATTAGGTCTGCTTGCATATCTAAATTGTCGTGTGTGTGTGTGTGTGTGTGTGTGTGTGCGTGCGTGTGCGTGTGTGTGATGGACTGCCATTTCATTCATGGCGCGCGCATCCTCCATTTGCCCATGCACTTTCCGACATTGCCGACTCAGCCGACTGATCCTCCATGCCATGATTATGCCTCTCCTGAAAATGAATAGATATGCATGCAGATAAAATGTTTTGTTGTCACATCAAGTCCAGCCCTTCAAAATTAAGACTATTGGAAAGAGACTCTATTTAATTTTATAATTACGTTGTTGATTGCCATCATTCCCCCATTCCTAGCAACTTTGCTGGAACTGGTACTATTGATAGAATTTGAAGCTCATGTATCAAAAGCTTAGCTATTTCTAACATTTGATTGTATTCCCTGAAATTGCTATTCTGGCTCACGCTTTTGCAAAACACTTCACACAGGTCTACACTCAACAGCAACTGCCGATTGACCTCGTTCGCACCTCCCTTGTACAAACGTAAACAGCTTAACGTTTCAGTTACCCAACCCTTCAACCTTTTAGCTGGAATAAAAGAAGCTTATCTTTGTTGAATAACAATACAATAGCGCATAGCATTAAGTGGAAGAGGAAGAACAAAATCTGGCGTAGTCGGCAGGATCATAAAGCAGAGACGCGCATTCTTTATTTTTGCTCCAGTTGGTTTGTCATTACAGTAGTGGGCTGTGTTTGTAACATTGTTTTACTTGTAAAAAAATATATATAAATAAATAAATCTTTAATCACTAATATTGGTACGGCAAAACAGCAGCTGGTGAAGACATCTGAAGACATCTTGACCTGTACCGGGCAGCCTTTGGATTGACCACAGCTCAGCACATCTGTCCTTTTCTCATCGTGTGATTTTTATTTCAATAATGGAAAGTGAATTACAGGAGTTAAGAGAAATGATACTCCAGCTTAAGGCTGATAATGACCGGCAACTCCAGGAACGTGCAGAAGCTCAGGGTCTCTTTAGAGCCCCATCCCGCATAAGTGAAAGCGCTCCTACCAGTCCCCAGTCCTTAAACCTTTATGGTAGCAACCCAGTCACTGAACGTGTGTTGTATGTTCCCGAGAACGAAAGTCCTATGTTCAGGGGTAGTACTGGAATAGGCATAGTAGAATGGATGGAAGAGGTCTGTTCATGTATGCGGGCTAGGCATTTACCCACCACTGATCAGGCTTATTTTATATATGATCACCTTGAAGGAGAGGCAAAGTATGAAATTAAATTTCAACCTAAACGGGATAGGGAGGATCCAGAAAGGATCTTTGCCATCTTGCAAGAGCTGTATGGGTGCTCACAGTCATATGTAGCCCTACAGGAACAATTTTTCTCCAGAAAGCAGCTGGAAGGGGAATCGTTACAGGAATATTCCCATGCCCTGTTTGCACTCATGGACAAGGTAGTAAAGAGGGCCCCTAATAGAATGCTTAATTCTGCTGTTTTATTAAGGGATCAGTTTGTCAAGTATGTCAATGACAGTGCTCTTCGTAGAGAACTGAAACAGATTGTTCGTCGCCATCCTGATTACACTCTATTGGATGTTCGGGGCGAAGCCATCAGATGGGAGCGGGAAGGTCTGCCTAGTGAAGGGAGGATGAGAACGTATTCTCTTCCTTCTGTGTGTGGTAGGCAGTATGAGGTTCAGGGTCTGTCAGAGGTGGGGTCTGGTGCATCGGGCAGGTCTGAAATGGCAGAAATAAGGGATATGCTGAAACAACAACAAGAGCAAATTAAGCAGCTATCACAAGTGTATTGTCCTTACAAAATCCCCGTAGACAGTATAACCTGGATAGCCCAGTGATTTGTAGGAGGTGTGAGAAGCCCGGACATTTTGCACCGAATTGTGATAATGAACATGTAGTCCCACAGGCCCAGTCAACCTCCATCTTACCTGCCGTCTCAACCACTCTTCAGCCGTCGGGAAAGTGATGCCCTCTGATCTGCAGAGCCAAAGTTCAGAAGGGGCCTCCTCTGGCTCAAGTTCCCCCAGTCTGGTGAGCAACCGCTCTGTGTCAAAGTTATTGGGTACCTGCCCAAGGTAAATCATTTTTAGCCTTGGGGCAGTGAGAAATTACAGACCTGTCACTGGCTACAACTTCGTGCAGCAAATGGGCTTAACATCCCCTATGTCGGGTATTTAGAGCTAGACATTGAGGTGTTAGGGAGAGTTGTCCCAAAGCGAGGTGTGTTGGTGGTCAGAGACCCCCCTGGCTCATTGCCTAAACAGGAAGTTCCGGGTATTCTCGGCATGAATGTAATCCGTGAATGCTATAATGAGCTCTTTCAACGACATGGCCCTGCCCTGTTTGACCTCCCGCCTGTGCAACAGGCTAGCAGCTCCTGGCAACAGGCATTACAGTACTGTCACCAAGAACTCAGTTCACCAGTTAGAGCTGGCCCTGTCAAGGTTAGAGGAGGGCAAGTAATACGAATCCCAGGGGGCACTATGACAGTAGTGACCACTACATGCTCCCAACAGTATGCCACTACATCTGGGACAATGTTGTTTGAGCCCCTCCCGCATGGAGAGGCATTGCCGGCTGGCCTCCTAGTGTCTCCTGCTATGGTAAATGTGTACAGGGGTACCGCTTATATTCCGGTAGTTAATGTGGGGGTTACTGAGGTTCTCTTATACCCACGCACTATAATCGGTGTCTTGGATCAGGCCCATATTATAAGCCTACCATCAGGGGTGTTTGAGGGTCCGGGGGAACCTTCCCCTAGGGTAGTGGCTTCTATGTTCTCTCAGACTGTGCAAGGTAAATCAGTGCCGGAGGCTATTGATGAGATAGATCTGTCTGCTCTAACTAGCTCCGAACAACACCAAGTACGTGCTTTGCTGCACCAGTATGGGCCTGTGTTTTCTGCATATGAGGGGGATTTAGGGTGCACTAACCTCATTTCTCATGAGATTCCTCTGCTCAACGAGGCTCCGGTCCGCCAAAGGTACAGGCGTATCCCTCCTTCAGAGTATGAGGCAGTTAAAACGCATATTAGCCAGTTGCTGGATATGCAGGTTATCAGGGAAAGTAGCAGCCCCTATGCTTCCCCTGTTGTCCTGGTAAAGAAGAAAGACGGCAGCCTGCATATGTGTGTGGATTATTGGCAGCTAAATGCAAAAACACGCAAGGATGCTTTTCCCCTTCCCCGCATCGAAGAGTCCTTAGATGCGCTGTCAGGTGCTTGTTGGTTCTCCACTATGGACTTAGCCAGCGGGTACAACCAGGTCCCAATGGCCGAACCAGACAAGGCGAAGACGGCATTCTGCACGCCCTTTGGCCTGTTCGAATTTAATCGGATGCCTTTTGGGCTTTGCAACGCACCAAGCACATTCCAAAGACTAATGGAGCATATGTTCGGGGATCAACGCTTTCAGTCACTGCTACTGTACCTCGATGATGTTGTGATTTTTTCTTCCACAGTGGAGGAGCACGTGGAACGCCTCAATCTGGTCTTGGGTCGCCTACAACAAGAAGGCCTGAAAGCAAAATTGGAGAAGTGTTGCTTTTTCAGAGAAGAGGTACAGTACCTAGGACATGTAATTTCCTGAGCAGGTGTCTCCACAGATCCAGGAAAGGTTGCTGCAGTCGCCAGTTGGTCCCGTCCAGGTGATGTCTCAGAGCTGAGGTCTTTTTTGGGTTTTGCCAGTTACTACAGGCGATTTGTTGAAGGGTTCGCAAAACTGGCTGCCCCATTACACCGCCTGGTGGCGGAACTGACTGGACCAAAGAAGAGGAGCTCTGGGAAGGACCTAGGGAACAGCTGGACAGAAGAATGTGAGCGAGGATTTGAAGACTTAAAGGCAAGGTTAGTAGCAGCTCTAGTGTTATCTTATGCTAACTTTTCCCTACCATTCATCCTGGAGATCGATGCCAGTCACCGGGGCCTTGGAGCAGTCCTCTCCCAGGAACAGTATGGCAAGATAAGGCCCATAGCCTATGCCAGCCGTGGCCTCCGTCCCACAGAACGGAACATGTCCAATTATAGTTCCATGAAACTGGACTTTCTTGCACTGAAGTGGGCGATGACGGAGAAGTTTCGGGAGTACCTACTGGGACAACAATACATTTTTTACACGGATAACAACCCTTTGAGCCACCTCACCACAGCAAAGTTAGGTGCAACAGAACAACGCTGGGCTGCACAGTTATCTGCATTTAATTTTATTATTAAATATCACTCTGGTCGCTCTAATGGGAATGCAGATTCCCTCTCTAGACAGTATGTTCCTGATGGAGCTTCCATGATTGAGAAGGCTGTCCCCGGCACACCCCTCCCAGAGTCTATGCATAAGAGCAGCAATCAGGACAGAGAAGGGAAGGTGATACAGGCTGCCATTTCTGCCCTGCCATACCATTCTGCTACTGACCTTTGTGCATTATAGGAGTCGGACCCAACTATTGGCACCTTTCTGGGGTTCTGGCAGAGTGGACGGACCCCTGGCTCAAGCGAAAGGAGGCTGCTCCCTAAGCCGGTGCTGGAACTGCTGCGCCAGTGGGACAGGGTGGTGGACCCAGGTCAGGACCTTCATGGGTCATTTGCTCGCTTCCAGGCCAAACCAAATATTAGCTATTGATTTTACCCTTATGGAGCCTGCAAGGGATGGTAGGGAGCAAGTTTTGATCATGACTGATGAGTTTTCAAAGTACACACAGGCTGTCCCCACCAGAGACCAACGCGCTTCAACGGTAGCCAAGGTGCTTGTGCACAAGTGGTTTTATAAGTTTGGGGTACCTGCTAGAATCCACTCTGATCAAGGCCGAAATTTTGAGAGTGCCCTTATTCAGCAGCTATGTGAGCTGTACGGCATTCAGAAGACCCGTACCACACCATATCACCCACAGGGAAATGGTCAATGTGAACGGTTTAACCGTACTCTCCATGACCTATTACAGACCCTACCACTGGCTAAGAAAAGGGAATGGACTGAGTACCTTCCCCAAGTTACCTTCGCCTACAACATCACCGTCCATCAAGCAACCGGTGAGTCACCCTTCTTCCTGATGTTCGGCCAGGAGCCTCAGCTACGTATTGATTTTATACTGGGAAGAGTGAAGGAACCTGCACCAGGGGGTGTGGTAGACTGGGTCCAGGAACATCAGCGCCGGTTACAGGTGGCCTATGAGGGGGCAAGAGGGAGGATGGAAGCGGCAGCTCAACGGAGAAAGGCTACACACGACCAAAAGGTGGATGATACTCAGCTACAAGAGAACCAGCTGGTGTACCTGAAAGACTGGGGCGTAAGGGGTCGCAATAAAATCCAGGATCATTGGAACTCCACCGTGTATCGGATACTGAAGGCACCAGCAGATGGAGGGCCCGTGTATACCATCACACCACTCGATAATCTGCAACAGGTAAAGCATGTTCACCGAACTATGCTAAAATCAGTCCCAACAAACCTTGCTCCTGACTTTTCTTTTAGGGATTTGAATGACCACGCACCTGTCGGGGACTCTACCGAGGAAGATGTTCCAGAAGATGGGGATCTGTGTGTTGCAACAGAGACATTGGCCACATCAGGAGTACCAATTACACCACCTAATCCAACTACTGTGTATCCAATCTCTCCTCAGGCTAGCCCAGGTCCAAACGGGGTTATATGTAACTAGGTACAAGGAAATGCCTTACCTGTTTGGGGTTCTTGTTCTTCCGTGTTCCTGTATGCAAGTTCCTGTCTGACTTCAAGGTCACCATAGACAGAGTGGTGGAGCTGGAGACTGCATGTGCATAGCCTATAGAGGACGTTGCTAGCTGCTGTTTTGCCGATATTAGAAATTTGCGTTTATCGCTCAGTCTCCTTAAAGAGCTAAGGAATGCGGATAGCGGGGTTCCGGTTGTATCAATTAGCCGGTAAATAGCTACATGGAGCTCCGGCCGCTGAGCGCGGTTTGGGTTTTAAATTGTGTTTTAAACTGTTTTATCTGCTTTTTCCCTGTACTGGGGTTCCGTATGCATTTGTATTTTTAATATCCCTACTATTGACAAACCAACTGTTTATCAAGTTGGGGCTTCGGGGTTGCTTACTGTTTACGTTGTAGCGCGTGGTTTGGGATCTGTGCTGGTGGCGTGGAGGTCGTTGCGGCGCCATCGGAAGTGGTTCCGTTCTTTTCACTGCATGCTATAGTGTGCGTGTGTGTAGAAGTAGAATCTTTTGTGCTATATTCACCATGTCCGTATCTCACCGTTTTACAGTGTGTGTGTGTGTGTGTATGTCTGCTGGCACCTTCACAAGTGAGTGACCTTTCGGTTCCACTTCTGGTAAGTTATCCCCTCTCCACGGACCCGTACCCGCACGCACCCAGTAGCACCCCTAGTGGCGGGGAAGACCTACCAACCAGCTAATTGTGTATTTTTGGGAATCCGGTGGGTTTTTGTGTGGGTTTTTCTATTGTGTTTTTATGATTGTAATAATAATAATAATAATAATAAACTTTATTTATATAGCACCTTTCATATCATAAAATGCAGCTCAAAGTGCTTTTCAAGAGCAACAATAGAAATAAATGACACAGGTATTAAGATAAGATTTAAAAAAACATAAGATAATAAAAATTGATAATGATAATAGTAGAAATTAAATTAAAAAAAATAATAATAATAATAATAGTAAAAATAAAATTTATAAAGATAAAGAAAATAATAGTAATAAAATAAATTGATAATGATAAAAACAATCCTAAGATATAAAAAGCATAAAACAAGTATAAGAAATATAAAACAAATATAACATAATAACAATGGTATTAAAAAAATAAAAGGTTGAATTAATTAAAGGCAAGATCATAAAAATGAGTTTTGAGCTGTTTCTTAAAACTATCAACAGAGGCTGCTTGTCTTATTTCGAATGGGAGTTTGTTCCAAAGCTTTGGTGCATAAGAACAGAAAGCTGCTTCACCATACTTTTTGTAATTCATTTTTGGGGCATTGAGCAAGCCAGCACTAGACGATCTAAGGGAACGGTTTGGAACATACTTAGATAAGCAATCACAGAGGTATGAAGGTGCTAAACCATTTAGGGCCTTATAAACAAGTAAAATAATTTTAAAATCAATCCTCAATGTTACAGGGAGCCAGTGCAATGAGGCTAGAACTGGTGTAATGTGTTCTCTTTTCCTGGTTTTTGTTAAAATTCTGGCTGCTGCATTTTGTACAAGTTGCAGCCTATCAATATATTTTTTAGGTAATCCAGTAAAGAGTGCATTGCAATAATCTAGGCGAGAGAATACAAAGGCATGGGTCAAACTTTTTGGCATCTTCCAGTGAGAGGTAGGGTCTAACTCTTGCAATATTTCTTAAATGAAAAACTGTATCAAAGGCAGCAGTCAGATCAAGAAGTACAAGAATAGAAACATTTTTATTATAGGCGCTCACTCTAAGATCATTGATTACTTTTACAAGCGCTGTTTCAGTACTGTGTCCCCTTCTAAAACCGGACTGAAATTTTTCATGAATCTTGTTGTCCTGTAAGAACGCATCCAACTGTTTAAAGACTGCCTTTTCCAATATCTTACTCAGAAAAGGCAAGTTGGAAATAGGCCTAAAATTGCTAAAAATAGAAAAATCAAGATTATGCTTCTTGAGTAAGGGCTTCACTAGAGCTGTTTTGAGTGCATCTGGAAAGATGCCTGTTTCTAGGGAGCAATTCACAATATCCAGTACATCATCAATCAATCTATCTAAAACCTCCTTAAAGAACGTAGTGGGAATTGCATCCAGGGAGCAAGTGGATGACTTCAACTGCAAAATAATTTTACGGAGTTCCCCTTCACTAATTTTACAAAAATAATTTAGATTTCCCAGAGAACCACTAACAATCAGATTTTTTTTCATTTTCAACATTATTCACAATACCAGCTCAGATATTAACGATCTTGTTATCAAAAAATGATGCAAACTCCTCACATTTTGACTGTGAGGCAGGGCATATTTGTTCACAAAACTGGGAAGGATTTAAAAGGCGATCGATGGTAGAAAATAAGATTCTAGGGTTGTTTCCGCTTTCACTGATAATCTTAGAGAAGTATGCCTGCCTCTCACAGCGTAACGCTTTGTTATAAACATATAGGGATTTTGTAAGGATCTCTCGGTGGATTGTTAGTTTGTTTTTTCTCCACATTCGCTCGGCTCTACGGCACTCCCTCTTGAGCAGACAAATAAACTGGATGTTTTTATTATTGAATCCACGTCTCTGCTTGTTCATTTAGTTGAACGTGCCTATGTGGGGATTGATCATAATCCCTGGAGTCATACAAACTATTTCTTTGGGCGTAATTCCCAAGGTGGCGTAGTCAGGTGGTGTTATGCCAGGTCACAAAAAGAAAATCCGAAAGTCATCTCAACTCACCGCTAGAAAGAAAGTTTTAGGGTCCAGAGCCAAGCACGTACAATATGTTGTAATTTGCAGTGATAGCACCCATCACACTGCACCAATCACAGTTGGGTTTGTGATCGTTTTTCAGTTTTCTGCCACCATATTCACCCTTCCTCAGTCCTATAGAAGAGTTTTTATGTGAATGGTGTCTCAGAGTGCATGTTCACAGTCCCCACCAATGACTCGCCTTTCTTCACTAGAAATAGATTAGGTGTGTGGAGATATAGCAGCAGAAGCCTGCCGAGGTGGATCAATAATGCCTGCCATCTTGTCCCCTGCTGATTTGCCAGAGTCGATGAAAACAGACAGGAATCTCAGACCTAAGTTGCACACTGACTTTTTTCAGGCTAAATTATGTACTCACAGTAATTAATTGTCTTATTACTATGTTTTCTCTTCTTTTTTAAGACGGGGTCCTATATATACAGATAATGTTAAATGAATTTTGTTTTTAATAAAATTCAAGCAAAATAAATATTTTTGCACTATTACTGTAATAGCTGTAGTACCGTATTGATTTTGTATTTTTATAAAAATGTTTTTCTCTACAAATATTGAATGCCCAACCATATCACAAGCTTAGTGCTGCAACCTACACAATGAAATTTGGAGTGTGCAGACAAGCATGCTCTCCTCCAACACGTGATGTCAATCAGCTGCTTTTTTCACACCACAGGTGAGCTTGCACAGACATGACTTTGGAGGAAGACACTGCACGTGGAGTTTGAGCAAGCACACTATGGGCACCCGATTGCCCAGGGTCACTGGTGAACAAGGAGATACGATCATCACGGCCCGCTAGATCCCTCCCTCTCTGTGCGACACTTTGACAAATTATGCCTTGCCCTGTGCAGCTGCTGGCCACAGTTGCCACTGGAAGCAGGGGAGGGGTAAATTCCCTTTCTAGTAAAATCACAAAATTAATAGAAATTCAATAAATTAATGGAAAAATCCTCATCGAACATTATATCCATTTTTCAATTTATTCATTAAATTTCAAGTAATTTTGTGACTTGACAGAATTGAAAATGAAATCGTCCCCGACCCTCACTATGACAGTCCAGACTCAATACCAGACCTTGGAGCTCATCTCTACTGTGGTACCACGCTTTAACAGGATGGTTAAGCCTATAAATTTTCCATTTGAGCACAATTTTGCTCAAGCAATAATCAAGCAATCTATTAAATTAATCATTAATCCAATAAATTTACATACACTTCTTTAAACAATATCTCATAGTTGTGAAATTGCGGTTCAGTATAAGCACAAAATACAGGAATCTGTAAGCTGTCAAGTGAGTGCCAAACTATTAAGTGGGTGTTTTTAGTTTTGTTAATAGTTTTTGTAATTTATGTAAATGCATGAGAGAAAACTGCTAAATCGGTATGGATTTATGCTTTTGGGCTCTGCAAATGCCATATCATGGCATGAGCTTTTGATTAGCAGATATGAGTAGTGAGCTTGTGTGTACGGAGGCCATATTCTCACATGATAAATAGAGCAGTGTGAGTTAGAATGGCTTAGAGAGCAGTGCAACAGGGGAAAACCTGCAAAAGAGAGAGATGAAGGCCTCAGTATGATATAGAGGGTAAGACAATGAAATAAAAAAACTGGAGGGACAGGTACAGTTGAAGTCGGAAGTTTACATACACTTAGGTTGAAGTCATTAAAACTTGTTTTTAACCACTCCACAGATTTCATGTTCGAAAACTATAGTGTTGGCAAGTCAGTTAGGACATCTACTTTGTGCATGACACAAGCAATTTTTCCAACAATTGTTTACAGACAGATTATTTCACTTTTAATTCACTATATCACAATTCCAGTGGGTCAGAAGTTTACATACACTAAGTTGACTGTGCCTTCAAATTTTTTATATTTGGTAGCATATCCTTGCATGCCATGACTTTTTGATGTCTGTGACCCAAGAACACCAAAAGACTCTTGATATCTTATTTTCTGGTACTCTTACAAGCGATACTATAACGTCTCTGCATTTGAATGGATCTCTATTGGAATTGGGGGGGTGGCACTAGATTTAGCTGTAAATTATGCTGGAACAGTATGGAATACATGGTTGGAAAATGGCTGTAAGTCATCAAGGGTCTGAGGTATCAAACGAGCCTCAAACCATCACTCTGCTGCCAGATATGCAGTAGATATGGATGGATCACTTTAAGGGTTGTTTCTCCTGACAAATTTTCCTATTGAACTCTATGGAAAAATAAGTCAGGAGAAGAAACCCTTCAAGTTATCCATCCATATTTACTATATTTATGGCAGCAGAGTGATGATTTAAGGCTTGTTTGATTCATCAGACCCTTGATGACTTCGACTGTAGGTGCTGCAGTTGCTTGAGGAAAGAAAGAAGCTTGAGAATGACATGACACTATGGTGACAGAAGCACCTCCAGAATGCCCCTCAGCATATACAGGGAAAGGATGAAGGAGGCAATTAACCTGGAGCAGGGAGATAATATTGCCTCAAAACTAGCCGTAGTCTCCTGTTATCTTTCCCTCCTCTTTATCTCTCCTCCTCCCTTTGCCACTCATTACTCCAAACTCAAATTTGTCCCTGACCTGACAGCTTCAAAAAGGAGACATAAAGAGCCATGCGCATTTAGGGTGGCTGAGCTGCCAGTTAAAGGGTTAAATCTTCTACAACTTATAATGTCTGATTTAAAACAAAATTGCATTATTGCACAGAATTCCAGTAGGAACACTGAATGATACTGGATGTCCGTGCTATAGCTAGAATTGTGTTTAAAAGCTGTAATTCTACTGTATGTTATAGATGATTTAACCCTTTAAAGGTATACTCTGTAATTTCAGAACACTAGATGGCGATATAGAGCATATAGGAGAAAAAGGTCCGCCGAAAATTGCTTATCATGTGTTCTTCTCAGACATGCACAACGACGCACGAGCATTGTGGTGACGTTTCACACATATTTTCCCTGACCGTGGACTCAATTCAATTCAATTTGCTTTATTGGCATGATAATACATTGCATCTGTATTGCCAAAGCATACTGCATTAAAACAGTCGAAGATATACAGTACATCTAACACTGAACAATACAAAACAGCAAAGACTAGAAACGAATGAACAGTAACCATACATGAAAACAAGAACTTTTCTTTGATTATGGATTTAGAAATAACAATAATGTAAAATAATAAAGTACAATTAAAAATGATAATAATTATCAATAGAAATGATAATAATGATGATGAGAATGACACATATGATCTTATAAAGTGAATATAATAAATATAAAAAATTAAAATTGGTTTATAATGATCTCTGTCACTCACTGTCCCTAAGACGATGACAGGCAGGTATATATTGTGCTGCCAGGTCACAGCACGTCCTCTCTTCTCCTAAGAGGATGGGGAGTTTTTGGATGTCTGTTAAATTTTTTAATTGAGATACCCTCAATTACCCTCTGATTTATTTGGGGAAAATATTTATTTCTGATTTGATTGTATTTTTTGCATTTTGTGATAAAGTGCAGCTCTGTCTCAACTTCGTTGAGATGGCAATGTTTCTCCTCCCAGATGTTTCTCCTCGTACCGTGCTTCACTCTCTCAGTTGCTGCTTTATGGGAAGTTCACACAGCGGACGGTAGACGGCAGGACGTAGTTGACGGTACAGAAATGTCCGTCGCGGTAAAGCATTGTTTATATGCGTTGCCATATTTAAGGTGCGCGCTAAACAGATTACCGGTGTACCACAACACACCTTTGCAAAATGGACCGCGACCGAAAGTGTATTTATACAGTGCATCCGGAAAGTATTCACAGCGCTTCACTTTTTCCACATTTTGTTCTGTTACAGCCTTATTCCAAAATTGATTAAATTCATTTTTTCCCTCAAAATTCTACACACAACACCCCATAATGACAATGTGAAAAAAGTTTTTTTGAGATCTTTGCAAATTTATTAAAAATAAAAAACTAAAATTTCTCATTTACATAAGTATTCATAGCTTTTGCTTTAACGTATTTTTAAAGTATCATATTTCATATTTGGTCGCATATCCTTTACATGCTGTTACTTCCTGAAGTCTGTGACCATCAACATCAAAAAACTGTCGATATCTTATTTTCAGGTACTGTTACAAGCGATACTATAACCTCTCTGCATTTGAATGGATCTCTATGGAAATTGGGGGGTGAGACTAGATTCAGCTGTAAATTACACTGGTACAGTATGGAACACATGGCTGGCTAAATGGCTGTAAGTTATCAAGGGTCTGAGCTATCAAATGAGCCCCAAACCATCACTCTGTTGCCAGATATGGAGTAGATGTGGATGGATCACTTTAAGGGTTGTTTCTCCTGACTTTTTTCCCCATAGAGTTCTATAGGAAAATGAGTCCGGAGAAATAACCTTTGCAGTGATCCATCCACGTCAAAGCAGAGGTCCCTGTTGAAATTACCATAAGTGGAAACCTGCAATCATTAAGGTAAGTGAGCTAACTCGGCGTGCTTGGCCGGAAGCGGTCCTGAATTTTTAAACTGATGCACTCTACCGCAATAGTAGGCTACGGTCAGCAAACAAGAGAAAAGGACGATGACTATATTTTTGTAAAGTTGGCATGGTTATTTGCGGACTAGCTGTGTAACCCGGAATTTTCATTATTTCTCGGTTGTTTCAGATGTTTTTATTCAAAATCCTACCACCCGGTTGTTGCTAGCTTTCATTGTTGGCTCTAACGTATATGGCTATCAGCGCTGCTATAATTTATATGATCCCTGGGAAAACTAACCTAACCTTTAGAACATTAATCGAGTGGGTTGCATACTGTTTGCTTTGCAGCCTGCTTGTCCTCGGCTGATTTATCGCCGGGGATTCGTAGCGTTCACACTGGCTAATTCATAAGATCTGTGTTTGCGATATTGTGACTGCATGGGTTACTTTGTACTGCTGCTGCGCCTGGTTGATGTAGCTGTGTGTCAAACTCATACTCCCATGCTCCAGACTAACATACTTCGGTTTGGACTCACATGGATGCGAACTTGCTATGCGTGCTCAGAGCATGGAAGTATGCAGTTTGAGAAAAGTGTCTGACCCATGCACGTTACAGGTGCTGTGGAGGTTGCGTTGACCGCTGTTTTTGCATCCTGCAAGGTATTTTGCGCAATATAACCGGAAGCTAAAGCTATCCCTTGGCTTATGTGGATGGTGTCGGTGCTTTTCGTGGCCTACTCGTGAGTTTGGTTTCTGGTCGTTTCCTGATTTATAAAAAATAAATAATTAATTAAACAAAATAATAATTAATTAATTAAATTCCGGGTTAAACAAATTTAAATGTATTGAATAAACAAATGAATGAATAAATGAAAAAATAAAAATAAAATAAAATAAAAATAGCCTAATAATAAATAAAAAATGTAAAAGAATTTCAGTATGAACTCCATTGTGAACTCAGGAAGTCTCTACGCTGTTGGACTTCTGCTGCCTATGTCTGATATTTGTTTTATCAAAGTCCTGCATCCCGGGAGGCTCATGAGCTCTCATGCATTGTAAGCTGCTGCTAATAAATGCTGCCTTGCTGCTTCGTATCGCATATCTGGTGGATTTCCGGGTTAATTTCTTATGGTAAAGTTCATGCTGCTTTATTCACCTTATTTTGGAACATTACATGGGTGCTACGTGATCACGTGAATGATTTTTGTCTTTCCTTTCTAGTGATGTCGTAGCCGCTGCCTTCAGGTTGGTTAATACGGGGCAATATTTGTAACCGGAAATGCTAAACAAATCGAATGTCGGGAATTTCTGTTGCTTACGCGTTTGCGGAATGAGGTGAATAGGCTATGCATATCTGAAGGAATTATTTATTATTAATAAATAATTCAAGGGTAATTCCACCCAAAAACAACATTAACCTTATTGAACAGATCAAGGTGTTAGGTGTTGGTGGGTGAAGGACCCAAATGCTGGCAGAAGTACAAAAAACCAAAGTTTAATAAAGGGCAAGGCAGCAATCCGTGGTACAGTCAGGCAGGGTCGAAAAACCAGGGAGACAGGCAACGAAACAAAACACAGTCCAAAGTGTGGTCAAGGAACAGGCAGGGGTCGGAACTGGGAAGGCACAGCAAAGGCACAGAGTCCAAAAATCTGAGTCGCGAGAACACAGGCAGGGGTCTAAACCGGGGAGGCAAAAGGGAAACAAAAATAAAACAAACCGAAGACAGAAAACAGGAAAAAAACAACCACAGGTAAAGGATGAGGGAAACGAAAACTCGGAAGCAGATATCAGGGCAGGTACTCGGGAACTAGCAAAACACACAGTATAAATCACTGATGAGGAACTCGCGAAGACAGACTGAAATAACAGGGTATAAATACACAGGGAGAAGATTACATAAAAGGAATCAGGTGTGAAGAGGAGGGGAAATGGGAGAGTACACAGGTGAGAACAATGAGGGTTAACAAGGACCAATGATACAATAATGGGGGAAACGTAAGACACGGACTGGAATAGACACAATGATAACAAACGGCCTGGGGTTAGCAGGTAGACAAGTGCACAGCTCGGAGGGGAGGAACGCAAAAGTGGACACACGTGCAGAGAATGCAAAATCAGATAGATACAGGGATAGGATAACGAGGAGGGAAATGACAGCTGCAGGTAGAAACACAAGATTAATTAGTAATTAGTAATGTTAGTAGCGAACTCTAAAACCCTAATGTTAGTAGGTTAGCTGGTTAGTATTATATACACGTTAGTTTGTTAGCAGGTTAGTATTAAATCTAATCTAACAGTTAGTATGATTAGTACATTAGTATTAAATACAAATATTAATAAAGCCAGAAGGAAGAAAACGAGATGTTCCCAAAATCACCCGAATAATGACAAAGACAGGGAGTGGAATCTGAGGAACATGGAACGCGGACTGACAATCACGAGGGAAATGAGGAAAAATGGGTAAACGAAATCAGGAAAAATAATAATACAGAATATACAGACAGACAAATTACAGAATCCTAACACAAGGCACAACTAATTAAGTCTTTCTTTGTGGCTGGCCAAAAAAAAATCTGTATTGAGTTTTATTTGAATATAAAGTTGAAAATTCGGTAGAAGTATACTTCATTTTGTCGTATACCTCTACCATTTCCTCGTTTTGAAAGACTACAGTGTTTTCAAGTGGGCATGTAAATTACATAGCAAGTAGGTGGAGCCAGCGAGGGAAGAATTGCTGCCTGCATCTCACTGTTCTGAATAACACATCCTAGATCAAGCAAGCTATCATTGCTATTTTCTTATAATGTCAGAAAATTACATTGATAGGCTACGTCATTTCCTAAAGATATTTTGGCAAACTAAACCAAACAGGACATGAGTGCTGTCGGTTACAGAGTGGAGCTCCTCTGGGATTCCCTGATTCCCTGTAGCCTACATCTTCCTCTGCCTTATTGAATCACCCGGTAAGGAACCATGTCAACTAATGTTACATTATGACCCATGATCCATTAAGTAGACTAACATTAGTTAGCTGTCCATAATTGAACGGTTTCGCTTTGAGCATTCGATTACAGAAGCAATGTATTTTTTCTGGGATAGTGCGTTAGCTGTTGTTAGCAATGGGTTTCTTGGCATAAACAAATTGGTTTTTAAATATGTTTGCCATGGAGTAGGCTATAGTAGCTAACCTTGCATTCGTTAATGGAAGGAGGTCGGATATCGGGGTGATAAATGTGTCGTTTCCATGTTTTTAACGACATCAGTGCGTTTGAGTTGCACTGGGAAAGTTTTGGTAGCAAACGTAGCTAAAACGGCTAACAAGTAGCCTACAACGATGACGTTTTAACTTTTAATTGTATGTTTAATATTCTATATCGGCATGTTGGTCGATACAAAAGCATTTCATACTGAAAAACGGGAGGTCAGGGTTGATTTTCCGACATGGAACCGGGGTGCGTAGCCTAGCTAAGTGTTACAGACTTCTGGCTAGGCTGGCTAATGTTTTCACAATACCAAACGTAGATAAATGAAGGGCCGTATTTCCCCCGTTTTTTTAGTGGCTCACTTGCCAGTGAGTTATGTGGCCTGTCTAGTCTCTAAGAAATGCTACAGACAGGCAGGCACTACACTAGCAGTAAAATGCCCAGCCCCTTGGCCTCCACTTCAGTAAAGTCATTCAGTGGGCATGGCAACCTGTTGTCTGAAGTGTAAGTACCTTAGCTGTTGTCGTTTATCGTAACTATGTACATGCACCTGGTACATGCACAGTAGTTTGGGGCTATATGTCTGCTCTCACTACAGGTAGCCACACCCACTGAGTGGCTGAGAGCTCATTTTAATCAGGAGATGAGCTACTTTTCTACAAACCAAACCTCATTATTGGGTGGAATTACCCTTTAAAATGATTATTAATCATTTCTAATGGTGATTAATCCAGTCAAGTCAAGTCAAGTTTATTTGTATAGCACATTTTCATACACAAGGCAACTCAAAGTGCTTTACATAAGACATAGACATTATATAAAAAGTTAATTAAATTGAACAATGTTAATAAAAAGTTATAATAAAATGCAATGCTGGTTGGGCCCAGAAAACAAATACCCCAACAAACACTCCCACCACGAACAGCCTGCTACCTGCCATCTGCTACGCACCGTACAGCCTCTCTCTCTGGGTGATAATATACCTGCCAGCTCCGCTGCAGGACTTTTGTCCCTCCTTCGAGGTATAGTTGCCCATGGGTGGGAGCAGCATACAGCCTCCACAGTTTGAATCATTCCGCAGAGTGACGAACCCGTTGGTCCCTAGTCAAACTTTTAAGTTGAGCGCCCTACTGGCCTCTTTATTTTCATTTGCCCATGGGTGGGAGCAGCATACAGCCTCCACAGTTTGAATCACTCTGCAGAGTGACGAACCCGTCGGTCCCTAGTCAAACTTTTAAATTGAGCGCCCTACTGGCCTCTTTTAGAGTGATATTCTTAAGATGATAAAAGGCGGATTTGGTTATAGACTTGACATGGTTATCCAAGTTGAGATCAGAGTCAATGAGTACACCTAGGTTTCTGGCCTGCATGGTTGTTCGTAAACCAAGAGTGTCAAGGTGGAGAGCTATTTTTTGTCTCGGTTCTGCTCCCGAAAACAATAATTTCTGTTTTGTCTTTGTTTAGCTGGTGAAAGTTTTGACATATCCAGCTGTTTACATGCTTTAAGCATTGGTATAGAGAGTCAATAAGGTTATAGTCGTCAGGAGTAAATGACAGGTAAATTTGTGTGTCATCCGCATAGCTGTGGTATGACATTTGGTACCTTTGAAAAATTTGACCGTGGGGGAGCATATATAAGTTGAACAACAGAGGACCGAGGATGGAACCTTGGGGGACCCCAGAGGTCAGAGTAGTCCGTTCTAATTGGTAGTTATTAATGGTTACAAAGTAATCTCTATCTTGTAGGTAAGATTTGAACCAGTTTAAAGCTGTGCCAGAGAGCCCGATCCAATGCTGTAGTCTGTCAATGAGTATTTGATGATCTATAGTATCAAAGGCTGCACTGAGATCCAACAGAACAAGAACAGAGATTTTACCTGAGTCACTATTTACGCAAATGTAATTTAAAACTTTGATGAGTGCCGTTTCTGTGCTGTGATGGGGTCTAAAACCAGACTGAAAAGTGTCAAAAAGGCAGTTTTGGTTTAAAAAATTGTTAAGTTGATTAGAAACAGCCTTCTCAAGAATCTTACTAATGAAGGGAAGGTTAGAAATAGGGCAATAATTATTTAATTTGAATGGGTCTAAATTTTTCTTTTTTAAAAGAGGTTTAATGACTGCAGTTTTTAAAGATTTCGGAAAAAGGCCAGTCTGGAGTGAGCAGTTAGCTATTTGCAGTATTTCTGAAGATAAATAACTAAAGTTAGCTTTTAAAAAGCTAGAGGGTGCAGGATCTAATGAGCAAGTAGATGGTTTAAGGTGCTGCACTATTTCTTCAAGCGCCTCAATGTCAATTTCACGAGGTAAAATACGAGGCAAAATCATTGCATTTATTAACAGAGCAGAGTTCAGGAGGAAGTTGAACTGGAGGGTTTGTCAGTCTGTCGACTGTAGCAAAGAGAGTCTGGGTATGATTAGTGTTAATTAGTCTATTAATGACACCCGAGAAAAAAGACTGTCGGGCCCTTTTTATTTCTAGGTTGTAGGCTTGCAGCTTCTCTTTATGAATGTCATAGTGGATATGTAGCTTCGTTTTCCTCTACCTGCGTTCAGTTATCCTACATTCTCTTTTCATATTTTTTACTGCTTGGGAATTTCTCCAAGGTGCTCTCTGTTTGCCAGATACTGATTTGTTGTTTTTTATGGGTGCAATATCATCCATAATATTCACGATTTTGGAGTTTAAATTGTCACAAAGAACAGCATAGCATCAGACTCTGTTGATAAGTGTTGATGAAAGAGCCGTAACAAATAATGCACTTGTATTCTCATTGATAGATTGTGTTCTGACAGGGCATAGGTTAGACTGGATGTTTGGGTAGGTCAGCATATCAAAAAACAGTAGTGGTCTGAGAGTGCCACATTCTTCACAACAATACTTACAATGTTTACACCTTTTGTGATTACCAGATCCAGTGTATGACCATGACAGTGTGTGGGGCCTGTCACATGCTGAGTCAGACCAAAGGAATCAAATACTGCAAATAGTTCTTTAGCATAGTTATTATTGGGATTGTCAATGTGGATGTTAAAATCACCAGTTATGGCAAAACAGTCAAAATCAGTGGAGATTAACGAGTTCGCTAAAATCATCAATAAAGTTAGGAGAGTATCTTGGAGGTCTGTAGATAGTTAAAAATAGTGTTCGAGGAGAACCTTGTAGCACAATGCCAAGGTACTCAAAAGAAGCAAAATCATCGAAGGATACTTGCTTACATTGAAATGTATCTGAGAATAGCAGCCACCCCTCCGCCTTTTCTGTCAACACGAAGAGCATTCATATACTTGAAGTACTGGGGAGCTGACTCACATGGGGACTTCTGCTGCCTACATCCGATATGCTTGTTTTGACAAAACTAGGTCCTGCATGCTCAAAGGCTCACCAATGCTCATGCATTGTAAAGCTGCTGCTAATTAATGCACACTGCTGCTTCAGATTGCATATCTGGTGGATTGCCGGGCTAATCTCTTATGCATATCCGGTGGAATATTGGGTTAATGGCGATATTCTCAAGGCAAATGTTTCTAAAGGCAAAGAATGCAATTGCTAAGCATCCCAATAGCAATCAAATCCTATAACTGCAAAGTCGACACCAATAGCTCGTATCTGAAAGTAGGATCCAAATTTAGCCGGGTTTTCATCTGATGGTGTTTCACCGACCTTTCACCACTAAATGTTCACTGCGGTTTCGGGACTTCTTGCTTCCTACGTCCAATGTATATTTGTATTAACAAAAGTCCTGCATGCTCAAAAGCTCACAAGCTCTCAAGCATCGTAAAGCGATGCTAATGCACCTTGTTGCTTCAGATTGCACATCTGGTGAATTGCTGGGGTAAATTCTTATGGCAAAACGACGCTGCTTTATAGCCTATGCTATGCATATCTGACGGAATTGTAGTGTCGTTAGGTACATTCATAATTTGGCAGTGAAGACAGTTAAGCGTCTTAAGTCATCACATGGAAGCACCAATGAATGTGCAGAATATATATATATTTATATATTGCTTCACACTAGGTGCAAAAGTATAATTAATCAGTCTCATAAAATTAATTATTAAATCATGATTATGAATTTCAATGTTAAATATTAAAATAATAATCAATAACTTAATCTGAAGGCGTAAGTTATTTTGGAGGATAGGCTCAAATGTTTATCCAAACAACAATCAGACCGATGACCAGGTTTGATAAAATACAATTTATTAAACAACAAACACATCTAAACTAACATCCTAAAAACAGTGAATGATATGGAAAGTGAAATGAAGTATAGACAAAGAATGAGGCATATAGAATTCACAGTTCTATTTCTGTATGTGCGCCAGACACGTGGTGTTCAGACATCACAAGACAATCTCGAGGAGGGGAATACGAATCTAGCTTTAGCATGAAGCTAACGTGGCCTGAAACATGGCGTGTGTTGAGGCTGTGGAAATTTAGCTACGTCTAGCTAAATCCCAGGCCCCTATTCTATATCTGATGGATTAGGTATTAGTAGAAAGATTGCATGCACCAATCTCGATTTAAAAGGGAGGCGGATTGTAAGTTAGTTACAGAGTAAGTTAGAGTAGGCTCTGTAACTTTAGCTTATGCGAGGTTAATTGGCTGTCGATAGCCTGTATGCCATGTGTTGAGCTATAAGTTAACTTTACTCTAAACACACACAATGGATACAATCAAATATGCAATTACATTGACAATAAACATTACACAAAAGTTTTACTAACTATTGCCCAGATGTTCATGTCAGTCTTACTGTACTGAAGTTGCTACATGGCTCTGATGATGTCCGGAAAGTTCTTTCCTTTGGCAGCGTCTGGACTGAATTGTCTCTCGGTTTCCTTGCGGGTAGAGCAGCTTGGTCCTTTGGCGAGTCGTTGCTGGAAACTTGTCGTTGGAGTCCTTCTGTCAGTTCAACAAGTGGTTTCCTTGAGTTCCCTTGCAGCTTGCGTTTCATGGTAATGTAGGCTACACACATTTTTCTGGTTGTCGCTTTAAAGCTACGCCGGATGAGCCGGAAAAACGGGACTCCTCTCCTCTGAGATGAGGAGTGGTTTTACCATCGCCTTTCTGTGGCGAAGAGAGGACATATGGCTTTTCTCTACCCGGTGTTGGGGAGAAGACAACGCTAGAAACAAAGGAGGCAAAGATTTACTGCTAACGCTTTCTGTTTTTCTCTTGAGAGCGGAAACTGAAAAAGGTTTCTCCTCTACCAGCTGTTGGTGAGGAGGAGAAAAATTGTGGCGAATCGGAAAAGCTAACGAATAGCGCTCATAATGAGAGTCAGAATCTGTACTCTCAGTCTCACTTCTGTGGCAAGAAGTAGAAGGTGGGTTGAGGTACTAGCAGCAGGGGGGAGGCAGATGAATGTTCATCTGAAAAACCGGAGTCACTGTGGGACTGCCATGTCTCTTCTTTCTGGTGAGAAGAGGGAGTCAGTATGCCATAATCAGACTGGCACAGATTTGGCCGAGAACATTCTTCTCCAAGAAGCTTAAATGGAACACATGTAGGTCCAGTAGCGGGGCCTTCATCAAAAAAGGAGGACAGCTTCTGGTCGTCATGGACCTTGGTGGCACTTATGTCAAAGGAAGCGTCACGGTGACTGTGGGCACCAGTGGCTTCTTTCACCAGTGGAAGTGAGCTCTTGCATGATTTTATATAGCTGTCTCTCAGCGCGGCTGACATTGTGTTCAGCCCGTTCCTTTTCTTGAGCTAGCACATCATATTCATGTCTATGTGTGGCTAGCTCCTGTTGACAAGCTATCAAATCTGATCTAGTGGACTGCAACTCCTCTAGATGGCGTTTATTTGTATGCTGATGGGTTAGAGCATCTTTAGTGGTGGCTAAGAGCTCCTTTTGGAGAACCTGGTTCTCCTTAACCATGCTACTGACGGACACTTTCATGTTTTGTAGCTCAGCTGCTTGCTCATTGCTTTTATGAGCAGAAATGCTAACTTGCCTAAAGAGGTTCAAAACTAGGCAGGAGAGTAGCTTCTGACGATCTAAGGACCGAACCTGAGGATTGCTTTCCTCATTAATTAGGGTGGCGATTTCCTGGCTGCAATCGCTGTAGCTGAGCTTATCCAAGGCATCCATGTAATCTGCCAAGCCATGGGCCATGCGAGAGCAAAATCGTTCCATGCTAATGCGTTCCATCGTGCTCGCTAAAACAAAGAAAAAATACTAAATCATTAATTTAGTTATTTAGATATAGGATGTATTTGTAGAAATCATCCAAGATTCAGCGGCGGTAAAGTGATTAAGTGTTTAATTACACGTGAGGTATCGAACCCAGTTTACACCGAAGGCAAAACTACTTTTAACCTCTTCCTACCAAGGGCAAAATATACCAATTTTCACCTGTTTTCACTAGTGACCAACAAAGCTGTTTATCTCAAAAACTGTAAAGGCTACAAATATGGTTCATAGCTTTTATTAAAACAGAGAACTGCACTATTATGACTAAGTAGTCAGAATTCATATACATACACTTCTTGCTACTTAACTACAACAATTTATGTACAGAAATTGTGAAAAAACTAAAAAACGGGTACCTACATTCACATTTCAGATTATTTACCTGTTGAGCTACAAGAGCTATGGAGGAAATAACTCATCTTTGTGATTCCTTAATATGCTGCCTATCTCTGCTAAAAACATGGTGTCAATATCTAAAACCATTCAAATTCTACAGAGCTTTTTTTCAGGTGAACCATTTCGGTTACCAAAGTTGGCACAAATTGTGCAAAATGGCAAGGTTCCAGAAAAGTCTCAATATGATTTATTTTTTAAGTTTTACAATAAAATCTGATAATTGGCAATAAAAGTTCATTTTTAGATGTGTTTTTGGTGTGTTTCATATTACACAACTAACTAGCCTACCCGTGGTCCCCAAAAAGCTCTCCAAACTCATGTGGCAGCACAGTGAATCTTGTATTCCACCAGAGCCTCATTAGCCAGAAATGAGTCCAGGTATAAAATCAAATGTCCACCCTAGATAAAATAAACCCCTGCATAATAATCAACAACAACAAACTCATCCTCATGTTATCTCTCCCTCATGTTACCTCACGCATAAATTGCTCATTCGTTTACCTGCCCAGCCTGCTGCACTGCATACAGAACAAATTACTCAAGTGGAACAAAACAAACCCTTCAGATGCCATTTCATTCAAAAGAAACTCGGAACAGCTCGTCTCAGACACAAATAGATAGCTAGCTGCTATGTGTAATTTTGCTGGCTAGCTTGCCATTGTTACTCTATAATAATGTTAGCTATATTCATTTAATTCAGAGGGATTACAGTGATAACATAACAGTGAATTCGCACTGGTATACCGGCAAAATAATTTGTTACCTTACATCACTACGTCACTGAGACCGCAAAACCATATGTGGGCTAGGACCTGCTGCACGGAGAAACTCCTGAATAACCTAAACATAACTAACCAAAAACTGTCTTATGACGGTAACTCGTTTTAGTGGCTTTCGCAAACACGCTAACTGAGAGCTGGGTGAAAAAGCGGTCTTTGTGCCCGCATAACCCGAGGGAGAGAGGGTTCTCTCCGCGTGTTCCTTCCCAGCCGGGAAGGTAGGAGACAATTCTTCCAACAAGTGGAAATGGCAAGAAGTGGTGAACAGAACAGGAAGTTTGCTCAGAGTTTTATAGAACCAGGGACTTAGTCCTGATTGGTCAAGGATCACATGACTGTCGCATGCTGGTACATGTAGTCTTTTGGAAATGCAGTCCAGGGTCACATAAATGCGAGTTTGATTCCCAATAGACATGCATGCATTCCCAATAGAATGTTGGATTAATTGCTTTTATTCACACGGCAAAACATTTCTAATGGCAAATCATTCAAATGGCTAAGCTTTCTAATGGCAATCAAATCCTAACTGCAAGTCAACATCAAGCTCGCATCTGAAGGTAAAGCCATACGGCACAGCTCAGCCTGGCGTCAAATAGCAAGGTTCACATAAAATTAGAATAACTAGGTCGATCCAGAAATGGAACGAATTGAATTTTGTCACATTGTCTCTTAGACAAGTGGGATATCGGCCCAGAGGTATAGTGGGGGGGGGGGGGGGGGGGGGGGGTTCTTCTGCCTATTTCTGATTATCCATATTAACATTTTAACAAAACAAAGTCCTGCATTCTCATGGCTCACAGCTCTCATGCATTGCAAAGCTTGCTGCTAAAAAATGCTGTCTTGCTGCTTCATATTGCACATCTCGTGGATTTCTCTGGTAAATGATATGGCAAAACTGATGCTGCTTTATAGGCTATGCATATGTGGTGCAATGTTGGGTTATATATATTTTGGCAAAGGATTCAATGGCTCTTTGAGACAAGCGGATATCTGCCCAGTCACTAACCTCGTATCCTCGTAGCCCGGTCGGGCTCGCCGTCTCAAAAGCAGTTTTTGGGGTTAGTAGTTTACTCCCTATTATCTTGGCTGGATTATACTAAAATATGTTACGCAAACAGGGAGTGATGAGACAGAGCCCGACACCAAAGATTGCTTTCACTTTAAATCTCAATAAAATATTGCTTAAATTCAGTCGTGAGTTGTCTGACTGAAATGATGCGAAGCCTGCAATGCTAGTTCGGGCAGACAACTTGAGAAGCGCCAAATTGCATCAGCTCACGTGATGCTACGTCTCAAATGGGAGGGCTATTTAAATCACTAACCTTACCTTAAACTGATTAAATTAATTCTCAGATTACTAATATGCCCATGCCATTCAGATTTACAGTTGTAGGATTATCTTTAAATCCTTTAAAAAAAGAAAAAAAAAAACAGGAAATATTTGTTATATATGTGAAAATATAATTTCCCTCTCCATAGCACTGCATGTTAAAACACACCACCCTCTCAATGGACAAGGCTTTGCAATATGCAACAATACTTCTGTTTTTCCGCTCTACCAACTGTTTATTGTGTTTCATTTAGAAAAGAGTGCTATGGCTATTGTAATCACAACAAATTATACAATGAAACAAGGAAGGGATATAAAGTACATTGAAGTCAATTGCTTGAGCTGATAGTTACATAACCTATGAAAATGGTATTAAATGTTGACCATATACAGAGTTGCTACACAAAGGAATTAAGTTAAGTGAAAATAGAATTAGCAGAAAAAAATCTTGGCAGGAGATTCTGAGAGCGCATTATTTTGGCCCGTCTGTCTTTAAGGTGAATTATAGGTTTAGCACATGAAAGCAGAAATACTTCTTTGGAATGCCTGTTTGGCACAGAAGCCAAACTGCTTGCCAGATTTACATTGATAGACACAGGAAAGGTCCTTGTGACACTGATTATATTGAATTGTGTATTGAACAACAGCTGTTACGCTGGTACATTCAGTCATTTAGAGGGCCTCCTCTTCTTGCAGGCTTCAACATTGTACTAGTTCTCCATTGTAAGTGCAGATCGTTTTTTGTTTTGTTTTAGCTTCCATGGTTACCAGTTGTAGCGGATCAAGCGGATTTCTTCACACAATTTACTTGAATGAAAAAAGCATTCATGAAAATGCATTAATGGTGATGTATTGTGCTTGAATTTCAGTAATATACAACTGCAATATTAAAGATCACAAAAGCGATATAATGGGTTTACAGGGCTGTGCAGGTCAGTGAGACATCATGTAACAACTTGAGTGATTTCCTATTCTTTTAACTTAACGGGTCTGCATCATACATGTAAAACGAATTGATCAGACGCAATGTAGTGATTTAGGAGGCTTAGATTTGACATATTACCCATTTACAGAATCAAATAGAATAACTTTTATTTTCCCGTGAGGGAACTTCTGTGGAAGTTCAGTTCAATATACAGTTGAATATTTACTGAAACAAATAATATCCAATAAATAATGGAAAGGATTAGTGAAAGTAATCTATTTAAGATACTTAGATTGAGTAATGTAACATACATTTCTCTCCAAATTAATTTGAATTACATTCCATTCCATTTAATTGACATAATAAGCCTAGTAATCCTTTTTCATTATCAGAAGAGAAAGTAAGCCACTCAAATGTGGTTTTGGCAAATACAACAATCTGCATTATGTCATAAGTGGCACATTACTGAAACCCCATTATGACACCAGCAACAGTCCTTTAACGTATTACATGCTTTTCTCACTCATATTTATTCAGACCACATTGCTCAGAGCATGTACTCCTTCTGTATACACTGTTATTCATGTGATAGCAAGGTGATCTCTTCTTCTGTCAGAATAAGATTTTATTATTTATTTCACTTAGACTTTTATTTCAGCACGGGGTCAATATCAGTATGGGTTTGTGACTTTGCAAACATGGCCATGTCATGTGATAAGCAGTGAACTGCAAAGCATCACTGTCCCAGTTCTTTAAGCTGGCGAACATTCTAGACAAGTGGTACCTGGTCCTCTGCCTGAATGCAGTCAAAACATTGTTCCTTTCTAGTTTCCTTTGCTGTGGAATCAAGCCCTTAAATCACTTGATTCCACAGCCACTGGCTTCTGTCCTCTGGGTTCTGATGCTATGTCATTTAAAGAGAGGTGGATAACCTGTGGAACTGGGGCCCTCCAGAACCGGGATTAGGCTCCCCTTAAGACCCAGGGGACCGTGGCAAGGAATTGAAAGCCCTTTTAGTCCATGTCTCTTGGAGTTTAGTCAACCACTGCAGATGGTTTACACGGATAAAAAAGTAGATACATTTCCTCGATCTGTCACTGCTATCATTCATGCGGTGAACACAGCCTGCTTTACTCACACCTGACCCTCAGGTGACCTTCAGCATGAACCTCTTCACCAGGGAAACGCAGTTCTTTCGGGTAGATGTTAAACAGGCCCAGGAGTACCCTACTAACGGGACAGCTACCTATGCCAAGCAGAACAGCACACAGACAGTTATACAGTGTAATCCGCTTTCATAGCCCCTAACATCATTGCATGTCTTACAGCTGTAGGAAAAGTAACCACATTCTGCTTCGTGTAACAGTGCCTTGATGTGTAGACTAAACACACTTTTGTCTTTGCTGATGTATTCGCACTGAAGCAAAATATCGCACGTTGAAAAATTACTCAAGGACCCTTTAGAAAAGGCTTTCACTATCAAATTTGTATTTTTTTTTTTTTAGCTCTTGTGCCTTTTAAGAACTAGAGGCAACGTGAGGAACTGAAGAGTATTCAGCACAGCTAAACACAGAGGTTACTACTGGCTTTTTCTCATTCAGAAGACATCAAATCCATTTCAACCTATGACAAAAGTTGGCCATTAGATCATAGTTGTGAGGCAAACTGTTGATGATTTATTTGGCGGCTGAGCTCGGTGTGTTTTTTTTGTTTCCGAGAAGCAAGGCAGACATGAGGTAAGCTTTTCCCTTCGCTGTATCTCTGAGGTGAGTATGGGAGGATTTAATTAGTGTTGACGTGACTCTTTCAAACACATTCCGATCCTCTCATCATGCCGTGGAGAGGGAGTGATTCCCAGTGTTCCGTATGGATCTTGGCTTTCAGTGGGGGGTCGGGAGAGCTGATTACCTATTATCTGATTAAAGTTCCACATTCGTCCCCCCCTAAATCCTCCTGTCAGCGCTACCTTGGCAGCTTGGTCAGACAAGCAAATTCACGCTCTGGTCCTGTTCAAAAAGAAAACAGCGTATTGTCTGAAGTTAGTGGATATCAGTCCGAAACTATTTATTTTCCCGGAAGAGAAAGACACAGTATGTAGTCTGATTGATATGATGATTATTTGGGTAATATAGTGTTGTGGTACAAACATGAACTGCGCCTGAACGCAGAAAATTGCAATTGTTGAAATCCCAGATCTGGCATTGCTGTTTTCCCCTTGAAGACAATGCTTGCGATGAATTCCTTCTGTAAATATCTAGCGGTATAAATTGATAATTTGGTGAACATAATGGATGAAAGTCACTTGGGAAAAGGGAGGAGATGAATGTGTCAGTTTTTCTGATTGTGCTCAGATTCAGCATTGCATTGTCATTGTCAAATGAATGCCCATACATTGGAAAATCTTTTCAGAAAAGATAAGGCGTGTCAAGAAATTTAAATATATGATTACACTTGTCTGTTCGGGAGAGATTTGTTTGTGAGTGCAAAGACATATTTGTGAACCAATTATTTTTATGTTTTAAGACACAAAAAACATTTGTGAATCTCATTTTATTCATATTATTTATTTAATAATTTTAGGGACAATAATATGCTTATATGCATTCCGCTTTGAGGGAATGCTTGTGACTGGGTTGATAGGAGGATATGATTTTTTCAGATATAATCTCTCAGCAGCAAAAAAGAGTGTGTCCTATTGGAAAGAGTAGGCCAAATACTCTGAATATTTACAAGCCAAGAAAAGAGCAAAAAAGAAAAGGATTATATACGTAACTAAGAAAAGACCGTTTAGATTCAGCATTGAGACACCTTGTTTACAAATGTTCTCCCCTCTTTCTGCAGCTAAGGATATTCCTGAAGTGCTTTATAAAGGGACGGGGGTTGAAGTGGGATTTCCTAGAACTAACTATGTGCTCTCAACTTGTCCCTCAACAAGCTGGTCTTTTCCATTTAAATTTCTTTTCAGGTGCACTCCATTAGGAGCCCTTTCACATATGGCATTGGACTTGCCAGCCGTTCACCTTCTGAAGCATCACTGAGGTTACCGAAACCAGGTGTGAGAAATTCTACTGATTTTGCTGTTCAGTAGCATGTGGATCCCACAGCACATAATAGAATTTTGGATTTTGGTAGCGTTAATCTGGAAGCAAAAAAAGGGGACGCCAAAGAATATTGAGAATGTAGCCAAAATCATGGCTTGGACTGTGCTATGTGTCTGGGAAAACTACTGTGAATGGTACAATTGAGCACAGCCAACATTTATTTGGTTTATGTAAGTTTATGTAAACTGCCATAAGCTCAGTAGCCAGTGATGACAAATGTAGTTGAACTAATTTAACAAACCATCAAATACTGTCCAAGCATACATGTGGTTTTTTTCCTTTTTAGAATGGCACCACAAGCACACTGTAATTGCAGGAGAAATATATTAAAGTGAGGGGCACCGTGAATGTGTGGTCGTCAAACAGCTGCATTATTGGTGGGCTATAAATGGAACACTGCCACCTACTGTTAGGAGTGCAGACTCCTACCTGCCCCGGCTGCACAGAATCTGTTTGCAAATCCAACCACTTCTTGAATTCTTTAACCCTACAATCCTATTCAATCACATTCTGAGCACACGCAGACACACACACACACACACACACACACACACAAGCGAACAACATTGGCTACTCTTGTGCTGGGATATACTTTATAACAGTGCATGCTCTCGCGCGAACAAACATGTGGCTCTGAAAGTTACGTGAAACATAATAGCGGACCTCTCATCCATTGGACGGCAAGAGCACCATTCAAAGCATCAGCTTCTTGTCGAGGAAATGCAAGTCATATCCTAAAGCTGCAAGGGCTCCTTCTTTGAAGATGTGAACTGATTTATTTCCTTTATATCTTATTCCTTTATATCCTGCTGCTGCTGGCCAGTCGCACATGAATCTGAGGCAGGGTAAGGGCAGAGACAAATGTGCGAGAGCCAGGGAGGAGGAGACGCTGGGGGCTCGACACACACTGATTTGTACTGAGAGATTTGAGCAGCTGTTTCAGCTTGGACTCCAGCCACCTGCTCGTCAAAACCGAGCGCGGGTTCAGAGCCGAGTGGAGGTTTCCACTTCAGACAAACCCCAAAGTGGTTCTGTTCGGGGAGGGAGTGTGCATGGGGAGGGCCTTCCATGAGCAAAGTGAAAATATTTATACAATGTTCCCCCCCGATAACGCTGTTTTTAAACAGATGTGCTTGTGTTAGATCTTTATCGGGCTAGTCCGAGATTGTAAACCAAACCCGGTTCGGTGCCCCTCCCCCCGGCCCCCTTCCACCACCCCCCTTCACCACCGCCACCACCTTGGTGGAAAACATGTAAACATCTCGGGGGTCTGCTCACCCATGGGGGTCAGGGGCCGCCAATCCGCCGCACGGGAAGAGAGCGGCAGGACACTCTGTACGGCTGGGGTGGGGGGCGGGGGGCTTTGGGAGCGACGATCACAGATTGGGTTTCAGGGCTTTGTGGTGGGACAGGAACCTGATCTCAATAGAGGAAATAAACAAATGTCCTGGACAAAAAAAAGACCAACAGGGGACACAATCAGTGTTTCAGTATAATTGCAGTCCCATAGTTGCAACCGAACTGGTTCACACACCTCGCTAGCAAAAACATGGTTCCATGACTCAAAACAGCCCACAGCTCCAACGCCGTTTGATCTAAGGCCAAATCACCGTCTTATGAAGTCAGCTGTCTTTCTGATGTTGCATGGTGTGTAGGTCTTCCTGGGATCTGCATTTTGCAGTCAAGGTGCCCTATTACTGAGAAACTTAAGATAAACCCTTGGAGGGAAAATTAGCAAATTATCATCTGGATTAGCCAGTGCACAGTTCAGCTCTAAACAATGGAATGCACATTCACTCACACTCTGAAAGGACTGCTCCACTGTCTGTGTGCTCAGTGAGGTTTACAGGGCCATGTTAGGGTGTACATTACGTACCCAAATCATGTTTATAAAAAGGCACCACTTAAAGGTTTAACCTACCAAATGAGTTTCAGATAAAAATTTAGGAATGTTTAGCAAACTAACGTAAATTATCTCGGTAAACTGGGCTCTCGGAAGTATCCCTTTGTTATCCTCTCTGGGGTTGGCCATTGTTCAGACTTGCTTGAATTATCCTGAACAAAAGTGAAAGCAGAGATTTGAGAAAAGCCCTGTCCAAATCCTACACACTGGGGAAACATTTTCTGAAAGAAATTATGACTGTGACTTAGCTATGTCATGTACACCATAAAAATCTAACAATCTTTTTCTTTGAGAAAGGCTGAAGATAGAGATGAGATCCTATTTTTTATTTTAGTTTTTTAGAGCTTTTAATGGAATTGAATTTTAATAGATATGTTCTAAACAACGAAGAGATAAAGAGAATTATTATTTCTCTATTGCAGAACACAGAATTTTATGAACTGGAGCCAAGAAAAAAAAATGTGGACTGCTCAATCACGTGCCATAAAATGCCTTTGGTAATACTGTGTATGTGTGGATGCCTAGCAACCCTTACATTGATATACAGAATACTCTGATTGGTGGAAATAATAAATTTCCAATTGTTCAGCATGTCAGCATATCATCCAATAAATCTAAATCAATCAGCCATTGAATTGATGCAGTTACACATTATCTATCATTTATGACTCCACTTCCCTCTAACACTCAGATCAAAGTCAGACAACAGACTGGGCTTGTTTGCCTAGGAATTCCACAAATGCAAAGCAGTGGGGATAGCAGTAGATTTTTGAAAGAAAGGGCAAAGTCATAGTAAAAAGGCATTAAAAGTAGACTATAGTGGGATTCTTGTAGCATTTTAGTTCTTATTTTTTTAAGGCTTACTGTGTGATACAAGACATAAACATATGATATCGGAGCAAAAGAAAAGGATGTTAATGGAGTGCAATGTTTTCTACAGGGTTCAGTCAAATGAAACAGAGATATCCCAAAAACCATGGTACTCTTGGAGAACAGCTGACTAGATGGCATCCAATCAGGAAACAAGGAAACAGGAAGTTCAATCCAGGAAAAAGGCAAACCGCCCAGAAAAAAAAGACATTTTGCAATAAGATGATTGGGCACTCAATCTGACCTTGCGTAGTCTGTTACTCCTTTCTCCGACCCCTCTCCCTTCCCCCAAAATCTCCAGAAGGTACCCCCAAACACCTGTCTGTAACCCCAGATGGGTTCGTTTCGGGCAGCCCTGCCCTGAGGTATGGGGTGCCCCATTGACCGATGCCCTTTGAGCGCCTGCACAGGCCCCACATGTGACACGCTGAGGAATGCTGGGTAAATATTTAGTCTGTGAGAACTGGTAGTAATAAATCACAGGTTTAACCTATCATCCCAATCCTTCTACGGCAGGGGGCACCTGGGGTTGTCAGAGACGTGGAGGGGGTGGAGGGGAGCCACGGTGGCAAGCAGGACTATAACAAACTCAAACGAGTCCAACGACTCACATAATCACTCACTCCCTTTCTCTACATACTAACACGAATGCATTCACAAACATATTCAGACATGCTGACTGAATCATAAAAATGCATTTACAAGTGCACATCCAGACACACTTTGGCAAAACCTACAAAGTGAGAAGTACACTGACTATCGTATAGAGGTCATTCCAGTATGTACATACCGTAAAAACACACAAATGGTTACATAAGTAGATACACACAAATGATTATATGCGCGTGTGCATGTGTGTGTGTATAGTACTAAAATAATAGATAGCACACATAATGTATTTATTTTAAGTGAGATCTCACCAGCTGTGGCAGTGCATATAATTTATAGCATTCAGGATCTTTATAGATGTTCATTCTTTGTTGTGAAATAGTCAGCTGAAGGGCATTTGCAATCTTGGCAAACACGCACAATTACACGCACACATGGACGTTCAAAGTCATAGGCAGGCCGACGCACAGATATGCACTCTTCACTCTATAATACGTCACGACATACCATTTCATAGCATCCTTGCTTGCTAAACACAAAACAGACCCGACATTGTGTGCCATCCCTGATGTTCAAACCAAAGTAAGACCTGAAGAAGATTCCGGAACCCGTTCTCAGACACACTATGCGTGGGTGGAAGGTGGAAAGTCAAGGGGTCAGAAAGTAAAAAGTCCTGCCATGTGTTTCTTCCACCCATGAACTCCTGACTTCACTAATTAGATCTAACTCCTGGCTGATGAATTGTGCTAATTCGCAAATCCAGGTGATTGGAACAAAATGCTGGGCAGGACTTTTACTGTCTGAACCTGCACTATTCACCTCTGTACTATGCTAATTCCTTCACAAACCTCCTTTCTCACTCCTGTACTTACACTGTGAGCTTAGATAGATTCTGCCCCAAGGCACTGACCCTAGATCAGGTCAACATTTTTAACCTGCACTAATGCAACGGGATAGATTGGTTTTGACAAAGCAAGAATTACCTAGAGCCATTCAGTTCTTAAATAGCTGGATTCAACCTATGGTAGGATAACGATACATAGCAATGCAATGTAACACATTAGCTTGTTTGTTAAATGTCACTCTGGCAGTGCTGGCAGTGCTTACACTTTTATACTTCTTTTACATATTCTTTAAACAATTTATATAATTTATATCAATTTATTTTTGTATTTTCCTGCCTTTCTACCAATCCACATGCATCGCCAATTCAGAATAAGGCGCTCTTATCATGATTAAACCTGATTCTGGCTCCTGTTTGCTGAATAGAAATAACCTTACAGCTTATCCACATGTTGTCCTGGGGCAGTGAAAGAATACGTCACCACCTAAATCCCTCCTTAAAACAGAAATAACAGGATATAAAATGCATTGACTGTGGAGTAAGATGGAAGCTTTTCTCATGTCAGCCGGGACTAACTGGCTAACAGGACTAGGATTTGGAGAGAGATTTATAGTCCCTTTCCCATAGCAATGCCATATGTGAAATGCCTTAACAAAGCTCTTAAAAACTTTCTTCTTTTCGATTTTGAGGAAATAAAGAATAGTCCTCTCGACCAAGGACTTTTCATACACTCTATGACACATTCTATTGAACTATAGCTATTTTTTTCTCATACATAGTGATTTGATTTTTACATTTTAGCATGGTTAGGCTAGTTCTGATCCATTGAATGCAGCACGGTAGATTAAAGGCTAGGCCTTGTGACCAGAAAATCATTGGTTGGAGTCCAGATTGGAGAGGGATGCTGATGCAAGTTTAACTCCCCTGTAAAACCTCAAATTTAATATGTTCAGTACCCTACAGCTTAGTAGGTGCCCATCTATATAAAGCAAAGAGTCAGGTTCACAGGAGATAAATCCCCATTTCCTGGGGAAGAACAATGTCACAGTCAGCATGTGACATTCCCTTTTCTAAAGCTGCATGCTTTGTCTTTGTTCCAGCTTGTGGCGTCCCAGGCTAAAGGTAGGTTCTCACCATATCCGGCGAGGTCCATCGGTTGGACACATTCTAGTAATTTTCTATGGAGAGGAGTTTGCGTGGTGCATGATGGAGGTGGCGCGGCGACTGTGCCGTCGCCGGATTTGGTGAGAATCCACCTTAAGGCACGTCGCTCCAGCTGAGAGGTCACTAGCATTTCATTACATTGGCTTACTGCCATTTGACAGACACTCTTATCCAGAGTGACTTGCATTTAAATACTGTACCTATACACCTATGCTGTCATATAAACCTCTGTTGTCTGTCTCATAGTGGACTAATCTCCATTCAAATTGCATATGAATGTGATCAGGGTATTTAGTATAAGCGGTGAATGGACACCCTAAAAACTGTTTTTTTCTTATCTTCATATGAGCCTTAGTTTGTACATGTACAGGACATTTTTGATATTGACTCATACATATCTCTTAAAAATAGACTTATTTTTATTTTATACTTATATATAAATATATATATATATATTTCTACTTATAGTCCTCTCACTTAATTTATGTTGGCCTCAAATCCTCAGAACACACTCTGAAGCTATTTATGCTACTTTTGTGAGCTAAAATAGATATACATAAAAATTCCACATTATAAGATATCCAAAATGTGGATTGTAAGACAGAATAGACTATATCTACAGTTATCTACAGACTATATCTACAGCAACTGTACTATCTGTTAACTGTAAGAGTAAGTAATCGTTTTTTACATGAGTAACAACAATTGGGATGGCAGGTGTGCATGACCCATACCTATACAGCACAGAGGGTTTGCCACCTTTCAGAGTTTCCTCCAGAAATAACCACAGACTCTCAACCCTTAAAAACATTAACTTCTGTACATTTCTGACCTCATGTAACCACATGAAATTCAGGTACAACTTCACACATCCACACAATACAGCCCCAAACTTGGGTTACTTTTCTTCTTCTTTTTCCTTCCGATTCCGTCATCAAAAATGCTCCATACCCTCAAAGAATAATTCTCCCCATTGGATAACTGTCATGGTTTTTAACCCTTTTTCCTATCCGGTCGTTTTCCTTGGTGGCCACGCGGGGGCGCTGTCCTTTTGGTGGATGCTTGCTCCGCCCTGTTTGGATTGCGGAGCTTCTGTTAGCGTCCACACCTGTGCGTGGTCACCTTGAGAGATATTTAAGCCTCCCGTTTCCTTTGTGCGGGGCTTCGAGATTGTTTGTTTATTGTTTTGTACTGTGGTGTATTGTTGGCTGTGAGTGATTCGTACCATTTGGGCTACTCACCTATTTTTATGTCGCATTGCTGAGGCAGGGCTTATTTCTTGCTGGCTCTTTGGTTACTTATCTCGTAGAAGTATGGGACCGCGGATCTCTGCTCTATTTCGTCTGTTTGTGCTTTTCTCCGTATATGGAGTTTTGGGCGATTCTGTTCGGAACTGTAGTTCTGTTCGCCCTTCGGTACATGTCTTCCCATAGGGAGACTGGACATGTTGTGGACATGTTTGCGTGTGACTGCGAGCCTCAATATAGCCTTGGAACATTAATTTTCGGTTCCTTCGCCTCGTTACATTTCCCCTTACTGAGAGGCTAGGTTGTTTATTTTCTATTTAAGCTTAGTCATTCTGCTAGTAAAGTTATGGGACTGCGGTGCTCCGTCGGCTCGCCTGTAAAATGTTTCTCCCTCCTGGGAGATCGGGCGTTTACCCCTTTATGTTCTGCATGTGACTGCGAGCTTATGGAAGTAGCCACGGAACATTATCTCTGTTCCTTCGCCTTCTCGTTACATTCCTCTTTACCTAGAGGCAGGGCGTTTATTCTCTATACTCGTGTTGGTCAGATAGCCGGTAATTCCGGTGCAGCTGTCCTTTCGTCCCTGTGTGCCTTTCTCCGTGTGTGCAGTTTTGGGCGATTTTGTTCGGAGCTGTGGCTCTGTTCACCTTTCGGTGCATGTCTTCCTGTGAGGAGGATTGGGCGAGGTTGTGGACATGTTTGCGTTTGACTACGAGTCTCTGAGAGTAGCCTTGGAACGTTAGATCCCTGTTCCTTTCGCCTCCTGGTAATACTGATTCGCATTGGTTCTCTGTGTTTGTTTGCTGTGTGTTTTGTTTGTGCCATTGTGCTACTCGCCTGTTCTTATGCGTCTCGTTGCCGAGACAGGGCGTTTGTTATTTCTGGCTTGCTTCTTAGTTACTTAGCTCGTAGAAGTATGGGGTAGCAGTTCTTTGTTCCCTTTCGCCTTGTTTGGGTTTCTTGTTGTGAAACCAGGCATTTGTGCTTCCACTCACTGGCGTGTAACAGTGAGCCGGTCTGTAGCTGTGGTGTGTGTGTGTTCCTTGTCTGGTCTCCTCCCTTAACTGTGGGGTTTCCCGCCTTAGTGGCCCTAGGGCTTAAAGAATCCCCTTGCTGCGTTTGGCTCCTCCTACCTCACACGTCACGCCCCATTACAGATAACAGCATCTGATCTACCAATGATGACGTCTGATCAAAGTACCCTCATCTCAAAGTACATGGCTTTAGAGGTTGCTAAACTGCCCCACAAAATGTGAAAGCACCTTTAACTTGGTGGTTACAGCAACGGACTACCCGCCAGTCCACTATTCATTTTCAACAAAAACAATGTGCACGTTATGCTTTTCACATACAAGAATGTTCTTTTTACATTAAAGAAAATCTTTTTTATTGCAAAGGCTAATAACTTCAACAATATTAACTGTTAACTGTTTAAATTATACTTAAACATAGGAAAAGTGTTTACGAAGGGCAGCCACGAAGGGCAGCCACATGGATTTAGTGACGGCAGATTTATTGATTTTCTGCTGCGTTTCTCCTAACGTTCTAACTAACGTTACTTTAACTAGGCTACTGTAGCTACTTTGCAAACAGCAAGTTTTTAGCTAGGTATTCCTATATCATCTACCGACATACAAACCATTAGTTGCTATGTCTACCATGTATATAATGCAACCGCCATGCATTTAAAAATATTGCAAAAACGTTAATTTATTTGTAGTTCATGGTAAAAGACAGAATCCACGCCTATGTCTTTCTTTGAGCTAGAATGCTTGTGTGTTTGCATGTATTGTGTAAGCATGTCTCTCTAGATTTAGTTATCTTATGGTTCATAAATGTATATGCATTATCATAATCATAATCAAACACACTACAAAAAGAAATTATATGTCAACAAAAAAAAGTTTTCAAACATGCCAAGGTACTCACGCATAGCCTACAAAGCAGTAGTTGTAAGTCATTCATTAAAACTTGCAAAACTAGGCCAGCTGTTAAAAGTAGTGATATAATGTTTCACTTTTAAAACCATCATTTTCAAGATTAATAGTCAAAATACTGACAGAAATGTAAATGGACTTCATGCTCGTCCTTGCAAAAGCAACTTATTAAAGGGTAACAAAGCACTAAAACAACTTATTTTAGATGATAACTGATACATTAGTTTTTTTCTAAGTATTACTGATTGATCCTGGTCCAAATCTTAACAAATTACTGCAGTCAGAGCAAAAAAGTGTAAACTTTAAGAATCTGGCTCAAAAGTGTCTCTAGCGGTAAAACGTTAGGTACTGCATGTTCAATTTGTGATTGGCCAGAAATTTCATCCGGTTGATGTATTCCTCCCAGTGACGAAATAGAAACCTGGACAGCTACGCCCACTAATAGTTTGGTGGCTACACTCTGAAGTTTTGGAGCGAGGGCGGGCAGCGCAGCGGTTGATCTGCGTGGAGAGGAGAGAGAGAGAGAGCGAGTGATATACCTACCTTACAGTTTATATACCTACCTTACCTTATAGTTAGCTTGATAGTCCCTTGTTTTTTGATAGTTCGTTTTTCAGTCTAGCTTAGCATGTAGCTATCTAGTCTATTTTTTAAAATAAATATATAGGCTGCTTTATTAAAAATATATAGCTAGTATAAAGCATATGAAAACTGCGTATCTGACAGGGACGTAGAGAGCTACTCTCTGCGTTGCATGCACGGTGTGGATATTTCCTGTATTTTAATGTTAAAACAAAACTAAATTTTACGTTCTGATGAGGTAATTAAAGTATCAATTGTTTACTTTGTTCTCACTGTGCCCCTGCTGGCCTGTTTATGTTGAATATTTTTTTGTAAACAAACCGTTCCGTGTGAGCTGCAGTGCTGACTGTGGACGAGAGCAGTTATTTACATTTTGTTGGTTAATGCAGTCATTTTTAAATATGTATGTTTTAGGGTATATTATTGCTATATCTGGTATTTCCTGCTATATGTGGTATTTCCTGAGCTTTTGGCTACTAGTGAAAAAAAATAGCTGGGGCGTGGTTTGATACCTGGAGCTCAGCCCCTATATTATTACCTTATCACGCTCAGATTTCTGCATTTTTCTCATTTCAAAAGGGGGCGGGGTCTAGCGAAACCAGCATGTTTTGTTACCCTTTAAACTTGAGATTTTTGCTGAACCTACATGTAAAGTGAACTCAACAGGTAGACAATGAAGCTGTATAAATTTGCTAAATTTATTTTATCTGCATGCTAAGTGAATGAATTACTGTATGTGTAATGTAATTCAGGATGCTGGAAGCCTTTCTTCATCTTCAACACTGATTCATCTCAGAAGCTGGCTCAACCTCAACACGTGGAAAAAACAGGTTTGCTGGTCCAGCGTGATTCACTCATCAGCCTCATTGTCCCAGTGTATTATAAAACCACAGATACTGTATATCATTCAGTGCAGGTGTCTGTCACTCACAATGCACAGGATATTAAAGGACAGGAGACAGGATGAGGGTAGATCATATGTTTCCACAACCATCAACATCCCAAAGGATTTTGCTTGACACCTGCCCATTGCAAACCAGCAGTAAGTGCCTTTTTTCCTCTGGAAAAGGGGACTGGATTTTTGGGAGAAAGCATGTGCTGTTTAATAACCCATCATATGTGTGCCACCAATTAGACTCTGAAACATGACCTACAGCAGAGGTGGAAATCCAGGGAACATAAAGTAAAAGTCCTGCCATGTGTTTCTTCCACCCATAGACTCAGCCAGCTATAGTTCTACATACTATATTTATTAGCAAATCCAGGTGATTGGAGCAAAATTTAGCCAATCAAATAAATGAAATGCATCACTGGTGCTGAAATGCATAAAACCAGAAGACATTGCAGTCTTTCAGGCCTGGTGTCTGATACTTGTGCTGTAATGCTCTTATGCATATACTAGTACTTTAATGCAGTGTTGTATTTGAATACAATTATTTACTTCATAGTTTTGAGAAGCCATGAGCATATCTATGCAGCTTTTGGTCTTGTGGTGCATCACAATGCCAAAGTAATTATCTGTGAATTCTGACTGTATTCCCGTTGAACAAGTTAATCCCTTCGCTAGCACCACCTTTTTTGAGCACAAGCCTGAAAATAAAATGGCTATTGTTCTTGAACCCCTTTGATATGTGCATAATCCTGGTCTCTTCTGTAAGGTTACCCTTGGAAGTTTGTTTTTCAAGAGTCAGAATTCCTCTAAGTATTACTAAAAAAGAAAGTAACAGAAGCTCAAACACAGTGAGGGGGGGTTGGCTGGCTAAGCTATGCGTGTCAGGCTGCAGGCCAATCCAAACTATGATTGGGCATAAGCTCCGCCTCATCCCTTCTCACAAGTTAACAAGCTAACTAGTCCGTAAAAATCAACAGTCATGGAGAACAGTCTCAAGATTTGAAAAAAACAAGTACGCTTTAACAAGTGCCATGAACACGGTGCGTTTTTATGGCCAAAAATTGTATCCACACACCAGCAAGCAGAGATTTGTTTTTCGTAAGACCAAAGTAACACACTCTCATAGTTTTAACTCCGCAGGTATATATTCAGCTATGTGCGGCTATTAAGAGAGCTGCATTTTCCCAGGCAAAGCATGAGGGTCAGACTTAATATCTGGAAAACAATCACTGCCATAACTTAATGTGTTTACAATGTTTACTGGACAATTCCAGAAGATAGTCAAACTGCACATTTTTGCACCAAAACTGTTCAGCTAGCTCAGATGAAATGAAGATGTTCGATATAAAACAAGTGTTACCGTTACGTATACAGTAAAATTCTGCCAACCCAGTTGGGGGGGGGGGGCGCGCTAAAGGTTGTTGTAGTCCCGGGTTTCAAACAAACGGTCTTAATGCAGCCCTGAGTACCAAGGGGCTTTATTGTGTATTCAAAAACTCCAAAGACCCTCCAAATGTTTTTTCCAAAGCCTAGAGCATTGGAGATAAATTGGCCTTTACATTCAAGTGCAATACAGTCTTTAAGTGTCACGTGCCCGAATCTGGACCAAGTTTTTCCAGAGCCACCACTCCCCAAACAGTAGGAAAGGTAAAAAAATTATTGCTTACAATTCATTTAAAACAATGATTTTTATAAACGACTGAGAGGCTATGCCCATCTGTGGGTCCCTTTTCCCTCGCCGTCTCTCCACTCTGCTGGACAAAACCGACCCCACCCGCAGGTAAGCGTGCCCACACACACGCGCATGTAGTGCTCCGTATAAATATTTAGGCGATTGGCAAATGGACATACATACACTCGTGCTCACACCCTCAATGGCGCACCTCGGGGGCTGCCGGCCGCCCAGCCCCACAATACTCACGAGGGGAAAGACCTGACAGAGATACACACTCAAAATCACTTGCATCCCACGCCACAAACATGAAACATAGAAATAATAAGTGTTGTGGAGTCCTACCCACGACGCAACATTGGGAGGACTGCCACAAAAATAAAAAATAAATAAAAATAAAAAACAAGCCATTCGGCCAAAAATAATCACGCACAAACACACTGATAGCTTTGCGGCCCTTGGTGGTCACCAACAAGGATTCAGACTGTCCACCACTCGGGCAAATCCCGGGACAAAGGCCTTCACTGCGCGCCGTCGCCCTCGTCACACTCGCCGGGCTGGATGCGGGACACCGACTCTGGCAGGGGGATAGAGGGACACACCCGCTGCCGCTCAGTTCCCCGCTTGCCTCGGCGTGAGACCCGCACGCGCTGTGGTTTCATGTACGGCATGAACACATTCGGTATGGGGGCGAGCATCAGCTCATCACAAGATCCCTGTCACACTGGCTCCATCGCACCAAACAGCTCTGCAGTTCGCCGTTGTTGCTGGCTGTCAGTTCCGGGTAGGAAATTGCAGTCTTGTTCCGCAGGCCACCTCAGCTCGCTTCCAGCTGCCTTCCCCTCTGCCTTTCCACCCTACATAAACACAACACATCCACACTTGCGCCAAAATAAAACTTAAACAAATCAAATGACAAAGGTAAAAGAAAACACCGCCACATGCAAGTGCTCAGAGATCAACACCCTCTCTGGCTCGCCTTCCATCAGCTCCCTCGTTTACCCCAGGTGCGCTCATTATATTCCCTCAAGGAACCCAGCCCCAGCGTTCCCCTTTCAATCACCTAATTCCCCAATGCGTACCATTCAATCATTCTTCCAATCATTCAATCAATCATTCACTCATTCAAACCGGTTTCGCAATTATCCCGTCTTCTACCACAGAAGCCGCACACATTCCCTCCTCACTGAGGGAGACCGAGAACATGACTACACATCCTCAATAAGATTAATTATTTTTGATGAGGTAAGGAATCATATGTAACATAACCCATGGGTCTATTTATTAGTGTACCCACTTGGACATGGCCATTTAAATAAATCAAACACAAATTAAAGTAAAGACTAAATTAGCACAAAAACACAATTACATGCGGTGGTTCTCCGATCTATAATATTTATTCATCAAAAGAAAAACTACGGTGCCATATACTTTGTATTGGCATTGCTACTAATGCTCCAGCTAAGAGGACCCCACAGTTCATTAGAGGGATTCTTTGTAGATCATTAAACTGCACAAATTTTCACAAGGCAGACGTAATAACAATCTTCTTGTTGACATTTCTTTTCCATTTTAAGGTAATGCGAGTTTGTATTCCAAGAGTCAGAATTACTCTGACTGAAACAAAGTAACAGAAGCTCAAACACAGTGGAATTTTTCTTTATCGCCTACAAGTTTCTTTGTTTTTTTGCCGGGATAAGGATACCGACTTTACCATTATTTATGTCATCTGTGGAACACATAGAACATGGAGTTGTTATTTTGATTGAACCTGTTTGTGTCATGTTACAAAATAAGGAACCATTGAGACAACATTGAGATCGTCAAATAGTTTATAGAGATAGAATTGTGAGTTTTAATGCTTTCAAATGCTTTCAAAAATACAATTAATTAAAATAAACTAAACCAAAGGGGTTAATTAATTGTTAGCCTATTTATAGGTAGGACACACCACCTTTTCTCATGATCTGACAAAACCTTTGGTGAATACATCGTCATCCTTTGTTCTCCAAATACTTTGTTTTTCATCATTTGCAATGAAGTGAATAAAGTTTAAATAGCTTTTTCAACAATTTGCCTTATACAATGAAAAGGTTCTTAGCCTCTCCTTTAATTTTTAGCAGTGAGTGGGGTCACAAGACTAGTGAGTTCCTCCCTCCTGGCTTGACACTAACCAGATAACACCGACTGTCACCGCTAAAGCCCCTGAAACTCAAATAGCATAGAAAAAGTGGATTGTAGCCTGGGTATATGAATGTCCTGGGTAACAACAGTGTTTTAACACTCAAGAAATTAAAGTGACCAATTCCAAAACTGGAGACACTGTCAAACTACTGTAGCAATGTGGAGGTGTAAAGTTCTAGATCCCCGACCATAGATTGGTCTGAGAGTACAGTAACATTTCAACAGGCCTTCACCCAGGCCACTCTGGTACTGATCCAGTTCTGTATGTGTGTAAAGTATGCAGAATGTGTAAGAAGTGAAATAAATGCAGCGTATGCTACCATGGAAAATGGTGTCCATTGAGTTTATTCATGAACTCTCCTAATAAAGCTTTAGGATTAGAACGGCTGATTACTCAAAACGCAAGTCAGAGAAATCATGATGTATGTAAGAAATGCACCTCCGAGGCCAAAACTCACAATTATTAAAGAGATTTCAAAAGGGAAATGTAATTGCATAATTAACTAACTGTGGACAGGAACAGCATAGCCGTAATTAGGCATCCCCAGCTACTTTATATTTAGCCCGTCATCAACGGGACACAGCGAAACACACGTCAGCCTCTATTTTATGCTCCAGTGAGCTTCCCGTCAGCCCCTAATCTCCGTCAAATGAAAAACTGCATGACCTCGGAACTATTTGGGGGCAGTAAAATCCTCATCAGACAGCTATTTGAGCTCAGTCAGCCGGTTGGACCTTGGTTCAGCACCATTAGCTGAAAGTTATGTGGTGGATCGGGTTTACAGTTGGTGCTTTTATTTGCGGGCCTTTCTCTTGGGAGACGTGTGCTGACCCATGAGAGCGGGTCCTGTTCACTGCCCAAGAACCCACAACAACATACTCTGCATTATTCTACAGCAGGCTTTTTGCAATGGTAAAAACATTGATTCTCTGTAGAAACATGTCCTTTCGAACCCTTATAATCTTGTGTTCATCAGCCAGAAGCACAATAAAGTAACCATATACTCAGCTCTGATAAATAGAAGGACGTGAGACAGACAAATGGAAGATGATGACTACCATGCACATTCTTCATGGGGCAGACATTTTATTTTGAACAAGAAAATATGTACTTTTCTGTTGTGAAAAAAATAATAAATTGCCTTTATTACAGTGCAAGTTTTAATTAAGTGTTGTAAACTGACACATTTTGGAAGAGTGTTCATCAGGGAGTGACAAAATGCGACAAATATTGTGATACATAGATTTGTTGTAAATGAGCATGAATCCATATATCATGGAGAGTTTTTGTATCTCCCTTAATGAAAAATTAAAGAGAAACTTCTATTATTGTTCATTGGCATTTCTACTGTGTACCCAAGCAGCGATCCCAATTCTATTTCTCTTTACATTTGGGCATTTTATTTTGTTTGAGCCCAGATACACTCACATTTCTGACTAGTTAATGCCTGAGACTATAGGTCTATGACCTCCATGAGAACCTTACTCGGACCCTGGCTCCATTGGCCGATTTTTCCTTGACCCCGAAAGCTCTGCCGTAAGAGGCAACATGACAATAAGCAGCCAGCCCTCAGTGGCTGCCCCTCCCACCTAGGCTGTTCATATCTCTCCAAAGAGGAGATGGCGTCCGTGAATCTGCCAGACTGACCGCCTGAAGAATGTCAAGAGGGTGATGATTCACATTTCAGTCCGATTCGGATGGTCCCATCTGGATGGTCAGAGGTTATCAGCTGGCTATCATCATGTGCTGGAGTAGATGTATGCATTTCTATCTGCGAGGACATCTTTATTATATGAATGTAGTCATTGTTTGATGGTGTTTAACTAATGAACTAATTTGTAGTGGTCATCTGAAGGCAGGGAAGTAGTGAAATCTTTGTGCTGCTTTAGATCCATTCCTTAGCGTTTAGTCATCCTTAATGCCCAGGAGGGGGTGGAACGAGGAGGTTGCGCTTCATGTAACATATTCTGGGTTCTAATGACCCAGTTAAGAGGTGGCAGCAGAACCCATTTCTTCACTTAGTTCAGTGTTGCTGGGTCCTGTTCCCGTAATGGCTTTGAGCATAGGGAATGTCTTCACTGACACATTCCCTCTCTCTAAACCAGCAATATTTGAGTTATGCTGCGAACACCCGCATGAAGTGTTACCATCCAGAGCAAAACTGTCAGAGCTTAGAGTATAAAAAAGACAGCATGAGGAAAGATTCCATAAAGAACAGATTGACAAAGAAAAATGATGGGGTTCAAGAGGTTTCACACACATTCTGTGTGTCTCAGAAAGAATGCCAACGTACCTTCTTCCTGAATCTCCCTGAACGAGTGGGGGGGAGTCTGACCCCTGACCTCTGACACCCTCCCTGACACATTGTCCAGATTGGTACTAATGACAGAGGCATTTACACCTACTTAACACCTTTCAAAGTACTCCCCTCACTGTTCTTCACACTTCTCCCTACCGCAGTCCTTCACCCGTAACACAGCTATGGATATACAGGGGAGAGGGAGACGGACAGAGGTCAACACATGTTTAAGAGAGCAACAAGAGTTACATGATGTCTGTGTGTCAGTTCCTTTAATTAATGAATGTCCAGGAGTTTGTCTCTTTCATTGACTCATGTAACAAATGTGACCTTTGGGTTCATGTAGGCCCTGAGTGGGTATAAACAGTCATGGGCTGACACACTGCTATACCTTAACGGCTAGGAGCAGATTCCAACACAGCTCCAATGCTTAACCTTGTTTATTTAAGAACAATACACACCAGGAAATACTGAAGAAGTTAAGTGGACAAAATGGCTTCAGAGAACAAATAAGATGCCTTGTACAACTTCTAAGAAGCAACCCTGCACAGACCGGAGTCGGGGGTGGGGGGGTGATATGAATGTACAGATAGATTTTTTAGCTAAAATTCTCAATTCTTTTGTAGCTACGAAAAGAGCCGATGTTCCATGGTGAACTTGAAAGGACTTTTTGAGTTCTGATCTATTTTCTTTACTTTTTTTTTGCATGGCAAAATGTTTAGAGGAAAATCAACTTTGATACACAAAGATTATTTGTTTCTTTTTTGCGCACATGCGGCCATATCTGTATGGTGGGCTGGTGACTTAATGAAAAACTGAACATATTTCATGAGGCCAGGATGCATATTTAACACCAGGAGACAGATGAGCTTACATCCTCTGCAATATACCTGTCAATCTTGATGTATCTTTTTTTGCAAGATACACAGACATACAAATCATGTGTACCAAGCCACCCAACATTTGAAAAGGGAGTGCGCGTATAACTGACATTAAGTGTTACTGACCAGAGACAGCGCCCTGGTGTGTTTATTTGCATTACATGGTGTCAGCTTTAAATCTACTGTCCACACTGTGATCTACAGCTGTGAGGAGGAACAGCGCAACTGTAACTACCCCTGTTTGTGGAGATCTCAAATCCAAAGGGTTGTTCAAGACAATACAGTTGCCTAAAAGGAACTGAGTGGTACCTGGAACAACAAGTGCTTGAAGTTCCCATTCAGTCAGTGTCTCCTTAAGACTCCGAAAGACAGTTGATGCAAAACCTTTCTGATTTCCTGCATCCACCCCTAAAACAGGGGAGACAGAAACATGCTCCACACCGTTAACACAAGAGTAACTTCAGAATGGGTAGAGGGGAGTAGTGGCACCCCAATTTTTTTTTGGAATGATAGAGTTATGAATGGATGTATTGTAGGTGCCCTCCCTCAATGCTGGTGATTAAAGTGTTCCAGGTTGGGACATTGATAACATTTTCATTACTAGATTTAGAGTTTCAGTGGAAACTGCATGTGATTGCACTTTTCATTGTATAATGTGATGTACATTTATGCATTGTCATGCAGTGGTATTGTATGATAATATGCAAAACAGGTCTTCCCTACAGAAAGACAAATGATGAGCACGGTGACCTGGGTGTAAGTATTGTATGGGTTAATTTAGTCGGCAAGCTATAGCATGGGTAAGTAGGACAAATCAGGTTTATTATTAATATTATTATTGCTGTTAGTAGTAGTGGTAGTATTTATTGTGATGTTATTATTACATCATTATTGATGTACAAACCCCAATTCCAAAAAAGTTGGGACAATATCTAAAATGCACATAAAAGCAGAAAGTAGTGATTTGTAAATTCTCTTTTACGTATATTTAATTGAAAACAGTACAAAGAAAAGATATTTAATGCTTTAACCTTAAATGGCACTTTAAGGGTTGTTTCTCCTGACTTATTTTCCAATTGAACTCTGGAAAAATAAGTCAGGAGAAACAACCCTTCAAGTGATACATCCATATCACTTGCATATCTGGCAGCAGAGTGATGGTTTGAGGCTTGTTTGATACCGCAGACCCATGATGACTTACAGCCATTTAGCTAACCATGGGTTCCGTACTATAATATTATAATATCTAGTCCCACCACCAATTCCCATAGAGATCCATTCAAATGCAGAGAGGTTATAGTATTGCTTGTAACAGTACCTGGAAATAAGATATCAAGAGTCTTTTGATATCCTTTTATACCCAGTCATAATAGCATCACCTGTTTACCTGTGGAATGTTCGAAACAGGTGTTTTTTGAACTTCCCAGTCTTTTTTCTGCCCCTATCCCAACTTTTTTGGAACGTGTTGCAGGCATCAAATTCGGAATTAGCGTATATTTATAAAAAAAACAATAAAGCTGATAAGGTGAAACATTAAATATCTTTTCTTTGTACTCGTTTCTATTAAATATATGCAAAATAGAATTTACAAATCACTGCTTTCTGCTTTTATTTGCATTTTACATACTGTCCCAACTTTTTTGGAATTGAGGTTTGTACATGGTATGCTAATTTGCAATTGAAAATCCTGTTTTATGAATGTATGATGTCTGTCTGTTCTGATATTATTGTTAAATTAGCACTATTATAAGTATTTGATTAATATTAATCAGCTTGGTTGCTCGTTACATATGCACAACAAACATTACAGTTTTTTGTGTCTTATTGGCTGAAATAGCATCACATGTACTAAATCATCCTGATCGGGCAAAAAAATTTTTTGCATTTTAATTGCTAAAAATTTATATTCTATAATTAGTATCATTACGATTTTGAACAGCAACCATCTGTACATATAGTAGAATAATATGGTATGTATTATGTATGGATAGTATAAAAACTGTAGGGCTAGATGCATTAACAAAATGAGAAGAAAGAGAAGAATAAGAAGAAAGACCCTGAGAAAGAACAGTACTCATAAGAGCAATGGTATCACAGTGGTGTCAAACATTAGAATGAAAGTTTATGAATCAAGTATACTGGACAACTATAAGTCAATGAGATGGATCTCCCCTCTGATTCACCCTGAGAACCATGGTGTTGACACCACATCCCAATGGGAATACAACTCACAAATGTTATATTAATGGTAGTTCTACTCATATTGCTTTTGGAATGCATTATTCTGACACCAACCATATTGGAAAAAAAGATAAATTAAGTTGAGTCCAATGTTGCGTACAAGACTCTCTAACATGAATCAACTCAACTGAGAGAGGGTGAGGATGGATTTGAATTTAGGGTCAGGGTTGGACAGAAGAGCAGGAATCGAAAAAGGAATTGAGCTGTGCATGAGGAACCTCAGAGCGCACACAATGCAGTTAGCGCATTAGCACATGCCTTCAGCTCTCCGTCCTGTATGGGGCAACTGGATCACGGCCAAGACGGAAATTTCATCCATCATCTTCTATCACTCCCCCACTGCTGTTGAATCACTTCACACTCACTCTTTCTTAATGGTATACAGTGCCTTGCGAAAGTATACACCCCCGTAGGCATTTTTCCTATTTTATTGCAGTACAACCTGTAATTTAAATAGATTTTTATTTGGATTTTATGTAATGGACCAACACAAAATAGTCCAAATAGGTGAAGTGAAATGAAAAAAAAAACTTGCTTTAAAAGATTTAAAAAAAATAAAAAACTGAGAAGTGGTACGTGCATATGTATTCACCCCCTTTGCTTTAATGTATTTTTTAAAGTATCATATTTAATATTTGGTTGCATATCCTTTGCATGCTGTTACTTCCTGAAATCTGTGACCCATCAACATCAAAAGACTCTCGATATCTTATTTTCAGGTACTGTTACAAGCGATACTATAACCTCTCTGCATTTGAATGGATCTCTATGGGAATTGGGGGGTGAGACTAGATTCAGATGTAAATTACGCTGGTACAGTATGGAACACATGACTGGCTAAATGGCAGTAAGTCATCAAGGGTCTAAGGTATCAAACGAGCCCCAAACCATCACTCTGCGGCCACATATGGAGTAGATGTGGATGGATCACTTTAAGGGTTTCTTCTCCTGACTTTTTTCCCCATAGAGTTTTATAGGAAAATGAGTCAGGAGAAATAACCCTTGCAGTGAGCCATCCACATCTACTCCATATGTGGCCGCAGAGTGATGGTTTGGGGCTCGTTTGATACCTTAGACCCTTGATGACTTACTGCCATTTAGCCAGTCATGTGTTCCATACTGTACCAGCGTAATTTACATCTGAATCTAGTCTCACCCCCCAATTCCCATAGAGATCCATTCAAATGCAGAGAGGTTATAGTATCGCTTGTAACAGTACCTGAAAATAAGATATCGAGAGTCTTTTGATGTTGATGGGTCACAGACTTCAGGAAGTAACAGCATGCAAAGGATATGCGACCAAATATTAAATATGATTCTTTAAAAATACATTAAAGCCAAGGGGGTGAATACATATGCACGTACCACTTTTTCAGTTTTTTATTTTTTTTAAATTTTTCAAAGCAAGTTTTTTTTTTTCATTTCACTTCACCTATTTGGACTATTTTGTGTTGGTCCATTACATAAAATCCAAATAAAAATCAATTTAAATTACAGGTTGTACTGCAACAAAATAGGAAAAATGCCAAGGGGGGTGAATACTTTCGCAAGGCACTGTATCTGCCAATAATACAGCTTCAAACAATGTTTATAATTTGGGTTTCCTCAGGTTTTCATGAAAAAGCTCATTTTAGTGATGTAGTGTCTTGGAGAATTTGTGGGAGTCAAGCAAAACTGTAGATAAGAGGACAAAAACTCAAACTTCAGGACAACCTTCATGAGCCCATTGTCTACTCCACCTAGCAATGGTGATCAATAATTATGAATCCCAGAATCCTTTCTGACCCAAAGATATCATGAATTTCCAATTCCTGTCAGTCCAAATTTTAGTCTGGGGCAGACCCCGGCCTTAGTGCCCTGCTTAAAGATGCATGTGGAGAATTTCTGGTATTTAAATTCCAACAGCACATTCATCAGGGGCATAGTGTATGAGGGAGGGGGTTATGAAAGATTTTCGCTAAAATCCATGGCACAATTACATGGTTTCCCCAAAATCTCAATTTAAGGGATTGTGCACCACTAAATCTTGGACAAGAATGTTCCCACAGGAAAAAAGAAGCTGAGTGTTGCTTTGTGCTTATTCACAGAAACAGTTGTGTTACTTCTTTCATTACTTGCAAATCAATAGATTTTTATTTCTAAGCTGAGATAAAATAATATTTATCTTATAAAGACATTAGAACTCCTTTCAATTTGTCATTTGGAGTTAAGGCCAAACCACAAGGAGGATTAAGAGTGCTTTAATTCTAGTCTACTGCAGATGATGAAGAATTATGATCTTAACTTCATGGTGTTACATCCTACATTTTTTCAGTATCATGTAATATGAGGAGGGGCAGTTCTGTAGAAAGCATATTGTACAGAACTCATATGCCCATGCATTTGATTGCATAAAACATCAAAAGTTTTGTCTGTTGTCATTTTGCACAGTACGAATCTGACCATATGAATGAATACTCGAGGAAAGCTATTTAAAGACTGGCTATTAGTCAGGGAAGATGACGAAACTCACTGCAAGTGTTGCAACTGATTTTAGACTTTGTTTTGGTTAGTTCTTTTCCCTGACTGTCAAAGACCAGAAATCTTTAGTTTTTCTTCATAATCGTGGATCTTGTGTCTGTTTCTGTCACCATATTCCTTGGATCATCACTATTCACACCGTAAATTAAATTTAAACATGCAAATGAACCCACCAAAATTCATTGATACTTTTTTCAGATGAAAACAGACATCTTGTGAACTGGTAGCTCGTTGCATTGCATGGCTACTGAACGATGCACGGAATCACTATGCCTTGTGGTTCAGCAGCTTCAGCAGGAATGCAGGTGTTGGGTGAGGAAGGAACAGGGACAAAGAGAGGGTGATGGAGAGAGAGAAAGAGACAATCTGGGGTTGAATGCTGGTCCTCGGAGTGAGAGAGAGCCGATACCCGAGAGAACAGAGGAATTCTGTCCAGGATGGAATCCATTCACAATAACATCTACTAATATCCTGTTCCACGGGGCTGAGAATTCCATTTGGCCTCTGCGACGCTCCAACCCTTGAGCCGTGGTGTCACGCGGTGTCAGTTACAGTCCCCACTGGCCCCGCCGACCCCTCCAAACTTCTCGCTGGGATCAACGTGCAAGTGTGTCTGTTCCTCGCTCTCCCCTGAGCCCTGCACTACTGCCCCCCATTAGTAATCAGAGTAACCGCAGCAGCAATACATTTTCATTTGGCTGTCACTTTAATCCACGGAAAATTACAAACGACCACGCTCATTTATCCAGTTGTTTTCTTTTCTTCTACTTTTTGAGTTAATTAGGTGGAAATGTTTCGCTCACCGGGGCACAGCAGCAGCAGAGTGACTCTCACTTCGCCCCTGGTGGATTTGAACTCGCAACCTCTGCAGTCACCAAGGCAAGACCCTTCCCCAAATTCTACATGCTCAGACTAGTTTCTGATAACAGGACATGTAATTGAAGTGGACAGAGGCTGAAGAGCAGCCTTCCTCATTAGGCCACACTTGCTGATCACAGAGTCCACCTCACCCTCACCCTAGCCTTAACCCATACCCCCCACCCCCTCTTGATTTTTAGAGCCTGAGGTGCTGAAATAGTTCCCCACATGGGACGTCCCACTCCTGCAGCTGCTCCAGCCTCAACTGTTCCCCCATCTCAGGTCTTAAAGATTTGATAACACCCGCAAGAAAGTGCCACGGGACGATTTCCAGAAACAAAATTTAAATAAAGGAAAACAGTCCCACATCTGTGTCTCTCAACGACGCTAAGAAAACTCAACATATTTTTGCAGCATGTTTCCTGCTGATTTTTTTCAATGACAATTGTTTGTTCAGGATTTCAATACTGTTCAGTCAGAACCAGCTATCCTTACCGATAAATTCAACACACACAGACAGACAAATATTGTAACCAACTGGGTGTAACAAACAACATGTCCATTTCATTTTCCAAAAAATACAATACATGGCAAATTCATTTTCACTCCAATAAACAAGTTATTTTGCTTTCAATTAGACTCAACCCAGTAGCACCTGTTACCTAACAATGGCAAACGTGCAAAAAAGCAATACATAAGACAAAATGGTTAAATGCACAGTTATGCGATGGTTAAAAGGTGGTTTTGAGGCAGACAACATACAGTACCATTTCAACAAGGACCAGTGTGCTTCTCTAAGGAGCCCAGAACTGTCAGAAGACCTTCCATTGGTGCATGTTAATGTCAAAGAAGGGGCTGATGAGTTGGTGGGCAATGCAAGGAAAGTAATCATTCCCACTTGCTCCCTCCTGCTTATTTGGTGGCACTGACCCACGGCCCGGGGGCACATGGAGGGACTCAACGCCGTGAGATCGCTACAAATGTGGCTCAAGTGCTTTCCTCTGTTAAAACAGCAGGGAGAGAATCAGCCATAACAAATAACAACTACAAATGGAGGCTCCGCAGGGCAGGGCTACTCAAAAAAAAAAAGCGAGAAGGGGAGAGAGAGAGGAAGTGAGGAGGGAAGGAGAGAAAGAGAGTGAGAGAAACTTCTCACTGGACGTTGGCAGCAGAAATACAGGAGTGACTAGAGGAAGCAAGACACAGAGAACTTGACCAAACAAATTAATCTTCTCTTTGAGGAAGGGTCTCCGTGATTGAAAACAACTGTGTTGTACTTGAATAATAAGCTCAGAGGTGGTTTGCTGATGTCAATGAGAAGTAGGAGGCGTAAGTGACATTAGAAAATCCAGCGGGGATTATTGAAAGAAGCTCCAGTGGTTTTTTCTCATTTCAAAATGTGATTGAATTTAATCACGATCAGATGTGTCCTTAAATCAGTTGCTTAAAGGTTATAAAAGATGTCTGCGGCCTCTAGTTCCTGCTGCTTCCCACTTTCTATGTCATGTTTCAACAAAGTTTAAACATTCAGTGGCTCAGGGAACATTTGCCCATTGTTTTTGCAGCCACCGAAGAATACATTGATGATGAAGGGCTATGTCAATACGTTTCCTTTTTCCATGATTTACTGATCGTTCCTTCTGTATAGAGGGAAATATCTGTGGTTTGTGACATCCGTCATTATAGTCATATGACTTTAACTTACGTAATGATGTTTAAGGGCACAGTCAATGTTTTGTCCATTTAGGCTACTACTAAACGAGAGAGTTATAAAAGAGTGACAGCTTGTTTGTTTTTGGTTATTATTAAAAATCATAAATCCTTTAACTGTAGTAAAAAGAAAAAAACGCAACAAAAATAGCCTTTATTTACAAGGCCTATCGGTAATGAAAATAAAGCAGATATCGTCCGTGCTAATAAAGAGAAAACGTTCCAGTTTAGATGCTATTTGTTTTAAAGAGCTCCTCTGAAAACACACACGCCTCTAATTAAGTGGTTGGAGCCGTTGCAACAGTCCGCTGCCATGTTTCTGGACAAATGGAAACAATAGTGGGGTTGGTTTTTTTGTGTGTGTTCCTTTTTTTCCTCCTCAGGATCAATGCTTTGCAGATGCTGCACATATTCCCTTATCTTGAAATCATCCCAGTGGCTCATACCACTCACCGAACACACTATCTAAGCCAGTCCACGTAGCCTACTAACCGTTCAGTGAATCTGATCCAAAAATACACCTTAAATGTCAACGCAATAGAGCGGAAGCAGCTGATAAGACAGTAAGGGAGAGAGTATCAACAATGTGCAATTTGTTAACTTTGTTTGTGAATGGAGCCGGATTATCTACAGGTCCATAAATTCCATCTTGTAGATAAATTAAAAAATGGATTCCCTATGCATTGCATTTCTGTGATGTTTCTTTTTTAATGCAATTGCTGAAATGTAATTGAATTTTAAATGATAGATCTTTGTAAAATGAAGCCTGTTGGTCCGTACATCGATGCAATAGGGCACAAGCTAGTAAAACGAAACAACTTAGGCAATATACCTGAGAGGCTACATAAAGCTAAATGATAACTATTTGCTTTGTCTTGTAGCCTCTTTATTGTTCCTAGTTTTCAATTTAGTGTTATCTATTTTACACTCGGAAACTACCAGTGTGTAGCCTAGTTTAAATGGTTGCCCCTGACAAACCACAACCTGCCAACATTTGGATCTGTTTTAGGATGAAACATATTTGAGGCTTTTATTTTACTCATGAAAGAACGTGGAATTTCCTGTGTTCTACCCAGACATTTTCAATATTTTTACTGTGGAAATCTGTTCATAATGAATTATGAGAAAAGGTCCCAATGGTTCATGAAAACTGATGTGAAACTTGGATAAACTTATAAAAACTGAAAATGCTTAAATATTTCTTTAAAAACATGAACAAAAATCAATGCATATCAAACAACAAACTATACGTAGAGATGGGTATCTCAGAAAGAAGCAGACAAGAAACCTAGAGTTTTTGAGATGTGAATTTTAAAAAGAATGCTGGTAATTATATTAGAAGAAACATCAAAGCAATGTGGCGTTTTACTGAAAATAGTAGTGAACAAAAAAAGGATTGGATGGGACACATTTTGAAAAGCAAGCTGAAGTAATGATACTTGGCCTTGCCAACTGGCCAAACACCAAAGAGGATGCAAATTCTAAGAATGCCAAAAAAAAAAAGATCTTGTAACATTCCTAGGCAATACATTTCAATTTGTACATCCGGATACTTTTAATTTTTTAGTTAAAAAAAAGCCAATAAAATGACTGTAGAATGCTGTAATGCAACTAAGAACTCCCTTACTGCTTGCTTTTAGATATAAACATCTCCAAAATACACATGCAGCCCCTGTGATAGCTCTTGTACAATAAACTGCAAGGCTATAATTACAGATGTAGCTATAAGACACTAATCTGCCATTACAGCACTAGTAGAGAACCAATTGCCAGTGCCTAAGTGTAATCATAAACTGACACAGAAGGGGAGAAACAAAAACAAAGACAGTAAATACCACATCACAGAAGAGAAAGAACTACAAACAGATACAAAGAGAAAACCAACCGTCTTTTCCTAGAAAGTACTCCGAGTGGCCAGTTCTGAATAGTTTAATAAAATGGCATGAGGGCACGCCACATTAGAAGCCGTTTATTGTCACCGGCCCATTTCCACACTTAATTCTCAATCTAAATTCAACCCTCCTGCAAATGAGCTCAGCCGTGAAGTAGCATGTCAGGCTCTGACCCACAGAATGTGGGGAATACAGGGAATCACCGATTCCTTGTAGCTTAAAAATAACATTCAAGGGACATCCAGAAAACAAATCTGTGGGGAGCATTTACCCTCTGACTTTGTGAGAACGTCAAACAAAAGTTGTTAGCTGGGAAACAGCTGGACACTTAAGCCAATGTGGGAAGAGCCTCTTCTGTATAGCTGAATACCAAGTAAGGTGGTAAAAGGTATCATTTTTAATATCTTCATATGAGATGATTTGGTCACATTTCATTTTAACTAGAAACAAGATCCATCCATCCATCCATCCATTATCTAACCTGCTTATTCCTGGTCAGGGTCACGGGGGATGCTGGAGCCTATCCCAGCATGCATTGGGCGAGAGGCATGACATGTCTGCATGTCTTTGGACTGTGGGAGGAAACTGGAGTACCCGGAGGAAACCCACGCGGACACGGGGAGAACATGCAAACTCCACACAGAAAGGTCCTTGGCCGGGATTTGAACTCGGTACCATCTTGCTGTGGGGTGACAGTGCTAACCACTGCACCACCGTGCCGCCAGAAACAAGATCCATTGAATGTAAAGTTAGAGACAATGTCAGTTCTGCATACCAGTGTTTCATGATAAATGCACAACTCAGAACTTAAACATCATTTATATCTATATATTTATATTATATATATTTATATCTGTTGTGACATTAAAAACTATAAAATATAAAAAATTATTTTATATCGTGTGTGTGTGCGTGTGTGTGTGTGTGTGTGTGTGTGTGTGTGTGTGTGTGTGTGTGTGTGTGTGTGTGTGTGTGTGTTTAAGGGACTCAAATAGGACAAACAGAATGTGTATTATGGGACAAGCTTCTCAATACAAAAAAGGGTTCACTGTGACACACAAGCATTTAACTGCTTTTATATGACCAATGAAAACAATGTTCTCGCTTAGCTTCTTGCTCCAGCTCAGACATCACATACAGAAGGGTTTCCCAGTCTCACAGCACAGAACTGCTTCTATTTTGATGTATGGTTGGTAGTGGCAAACAAAGAGCGCCCCATTTCCCTCTTCAATGGCTTCCAGACCTCCACGACTGAAGCACAAAATCTTCTCAGGGTCCCAACCTGCTGACTGGGCACAGTCAATTAGCACCCAATGTCTCAAGATGCTACATCATGTACATGTTCTGAAGGGTTCCATGTTTGGAACTACAGGAGACAAGGGCTGCCTACATTAAACAACAAACAAACACACACTAAACCGTTCATGTACCCTCCATCCACACGCATGCATGCAAACACTCAAAAGGAAAGGAACAGACATCCGCCCACACACCCTTCCACATGGACACAGACATTATTTTTTTCTCCCTTTAGACCCTCAGAATTGCCAAATTCTAGTTTCAAGGGCTGGGGTCCCAGTTATAACATCATATAAACTGCACAGAGGGACAAACAACGGGAATGAGACCAACTGTTTGACGAACATTTGGAAACTGTTCCTAGTTCAAATGTAATTTTAAACAGTTGCCCAGTGTCAGTGGTGTTGCAAGAATAGCTTACTTTTGGGATACAGTTTAAAAAAATAAATAAATAAAATCCTGACTAAAACAACTGGAGAAAAAAATTTAAACAGTGTGAATGAACACAGCGGACCATCTGGTAGCCAAGGGAATGTGTGGCCAGGGCTTGAGAGCATCACAGGGGGAGACACAGTCCTTTAGAGTCCTGTAAGCATATCAGGGGCAACGACTCATCTGAGCACGGTACTGCAGAGAGGGCTAACAAGGCTCTAGAACCTTCTACACTGGCACTGGGGGGAAGCAACAGAAAGTGGTAGGGAAAGTGAGGAGGGTAGGGAAGAGAGAGAGTAAGCGAGAGACCTTTGACCTTTGATTCCCCTTTATTTTTAACACTTAAATTAAACGAACAATTCTTATTTCTTAAACATTTCAAAAATTGCGAAAACGCAACCGAAACCCACACACACAATAAATAAATAAATTGAACACCCCCCTAAAAAAAGAATGAATAATGCACACAAAAAACTACTCTGAACTACAGAAAAGAGAGAGAGAGAGAGGGAGAGAGAAGGTGGAATTAGGAAAGGCTTGGGCTGAACACATCACTAGCCACCTTGGTCCTGATGGGTGGTGTTATGAAAGGAGCCAGGGAGAAATGCTTGTGAGAATGTGAGAGGAGAATCGCAGCGGGGTTGTTTTCTGAGCCTCCCCATTTTACGGCAGAGCAAATCAGATTTCATACAGCATCGACCACTGTCAGTCACAAAAGCATGAGGCCACCATCCTTCCTTCCCCCAAATCAACTGTAATTTCATTCCTCTGTCTTAGCACTGCACGCTGCTCTATAGGGTTTATCATAATCGGTCCCGTTAGACTGTCGTACGCCCGCATGACGTCTGAGCGGCACTGCCCGGCACACCTGGCCCAACCGGAAGCTTCTGTTCTGGAAGTAGTGACATCATGGGGTGTAGGAGCAGACCTGGTATCCATCACAAAACCCCAGTGCGGTCCTCAAACACAGGGGACCCTGGGAAATGGAGGCTCCTGGACTCTGTCAGTCGTAACACGGAGGGAATGGAGACATTTACAGCTAGAGCACTGCTCTGTGCACAGCTGAGAGAGAGAGAGAGAGAGAGAGAGAGAGAGAGAGAGAGAGAGTGAGAGAGAGAGAGAGAGAGAGAGAGAGAGAGAGAGAGAGAGAGAGAGAGAGAGAGAGAGAGAGAGACATCAACATCATAATACAAGACTGGAGAAGGCAGCATAACATTGAGAACTTGAAAAAACAACTTCATAGAATCAGCTGCTAATATGTGAAACACATCTGAAACACGTCAAAAGAAATAACAATCTTTCCCCCCTATTTGTTGTACACTGCATCAAACCTGTATACCATATCAGATACTATTCAATAAAACACTATTATGATTTTAATGACAAAGTCGAGAGCATATCTGAATGAATGAAGATAAGGGACTACTGAATTGTGCACCCACTGAGGACCAGAGAATATCTCATCAAGGTGGCATTTCAATAGAATGAATAATTCACCTTGCAAATACCTTTAAATACTGTTGCAGACAACAGTGACGCCGTGTGGCAGATATTACAAAGTTCACACTTAGTAAGCTGAACATTACATTTCTTTGCCAACAGAAAAATAGTATAGAGAATCACATAAAACTGATGATATGAATGTTGTTGTTCCATGCTATTGATGTACGTGATAATTACGTGATAATGGAGTTTTCATGCATTTTACAAAACAACAAAAACTCATTAGAGGCGTAATATCTAGCCAACTATAGAATTCAATTGTTGTAGATATGTGATTAAAGCTAATACTGCATTCTGGACAACCCCTCTCCTGAAATGTGTACAATTTGAAATTTGTTGTGTACTGTTTTCACAAATTTGTGGAGCTGCAACTCCCACCTACTTCTGCTTTATTGGTGAGTAATTGTGCCAATGAAACCCAAGGGGTTTGTATCAATGTTTGTCAGTTAACGAGACTGACCTCTTGCACGTTTACAACCTGTCAGGCTCTTGCCAGATATTTCCTGTCTAAAAGGAAAATTGGCAGGTGGCGTATTTGAGTACCACTGACCCCTCGTGGTTGTGTGTGTAAATTAATGATACGCCCATAAAAGTTTTACAGTAGAACCTTAGATGCATTGCAAACCCTTTGGGGACCAGGGTTGTTCAGCACACTGAAATGTTTGTAATTTTGAAAGTGAAGTCAAAATGCACCAATTTCAATTTGAATAATGCATTGGAATGGTTGGCCTACTTGGTTTACTCTGTTCTTTCTTTAAAAATAAAAAACCTGGCTCTTGTCTCTTAACTATAAGTTGTTTTAGAAGTTAATAACCAATGTCATCCCTGTTAGACTGTCATATGCTCTAACTGTAAGCTGGATCACATTGGGACATTAATATTGTTTTCTAAGTTGGCTTTTTCAAAATATTCAGAATAAAATGTACACACTCACTACTGGGAAGTATGCTGATGTTGTGCAGATGCAGACCTGGACTATTTTTGATGCTGCTGAATGACACTTTTTTCATAATGATCAAAGGGCCAAGACTACGTCTGTGGTGGGTCAAATTTGGCCCCTGGGCTGCCAGTTCAATAGCTCTGCCATAAGGTTTCATTTACTGTTTTTTTCCCCCTTCGATTCAAAAAATTCTTCAAGGACTTTTGAAATTATGGAATTTTTGCTAAAGAGGGGATACAGTACGTCAGAGAAGTTTTCTAGTCGCAAAATGATTCAATTTCTGTTTTAAATTGCACTAAATGCAAAACCACTACTAAAGCTTATGAACTATGGATCTAGCTCTCTTTGTAAGAACATTCCTCTGAGAATTCCATAGTAATGAGGAGCTTTGAGTCAGTCTTAATTGTTTCCTCTGGGGAAATGTGTTTTCAGATATTGTAAAAAGCCGTAAGCTCACAGAATCCATGTTGTTTCGTATATATTTCTGTGTATAGGACAGAACCCCAGCTGAAAATGCAGAATTACTTCCACAGAGACCCTGCAGTTCCTTTGGCTATATATTGGGGCAAATTAAAGATTCAGGCTCAGCTTACCCAACCATAACTGTGACCTCAATCATTATTTAATTGAATGAGGAATTGATCCAGGGTCATTTTAAGGTTTTATGGCCCACAGTGTTCTATGAGTTGTTGTGTGTGTTATTTTCTGAATAAAGCACATATGACGAAAACAAAAGAATTCTAACTGCTCAAAATCGTTAAACTACACATTCATTATAACGTGCTAACATAGGATATATGCACAGTAGGGCAGTTGAACAGTGAGTTGGAAGCTGTCATGGTTTTAAGCAGGATTGCTCTTTTCTGGCGGTTGTGGTGACTTCTGGCCGCTAGAGGGCACTCGCGTCGTTTTTTTCTTCTCCTCGTTGAGACCAAGGGGCCAAGACTGGGGGTGCGTCCCAATAGTCGAAAAATGCCACCTTTCCTCCTCCACTACCACTCCTCTACTCCGTGCCCCGGAAACGGATCTTTGTGTTTTAATCTAATGTCGCTGATTACATCTTAATTACGTATTAATGCTTACATATTAATTAATGTCTCGACGCAAACCGCAATGTCATGTACATTGGATACTGTACATGCAAATACTTGTACTCAAAACGTTCAGGCAGTTTTGCATATTTACGGGTAGGAGAGAAGTGGTAGTGGGGGAGTGGAGGTGGGGAGTGAAGAATATTGGGACACACCCTGGGCTTTCGTTTTGAAGCTCACTTCCTGGTTGGGCTGGGAGTACCAATTGCCGTTGTTTACTAGCGCCACTGCGATTGGCTCCAGTATAGGTCTTTCACCATGTAAGTCAATGGCAGCAATGTGGTCAAAATACTCAGTCAATAAATTTTTCCCACAAAAAAATGTAATTGCAATAGGTGCCTTTCCTTCATCTAATGCCTCTGCATGTGCAAATTTTTTAAAATATTGTGTCGTTTGGACAGAGTATTAAACGGGCGGTGAAAAAGACATCCGGAGCCTCAATTCAGTTTTTACGAGGCCGTGGAAAGGCAATGGGTGACGTCACAGTGGCTTTGTCCATATTTTTATACAGTCTATGGTTGAGACCTAATTGTCTTAATTGGCTTCAGGCACGTGCCTCTATTTAAGCAGGGCGTTTTCTTTGTTCTGTGCTTTTGTGTCAACCGTGCTTTTACGCTCTGGCCAGGTAATTGGTATAGGACTTCCGAAGACTGCATATCTTTTCTGTCTAAAAGATACGCAGGAACTTCGTTAGATTTGAGTTTTAGGATTAGTTCCATTAGGACCTCGTTATCCTTTTCTCTTTCTCTTTTCTAAAGTCGTAATCAGTTACTTTTCCCCAGTCCTCTTTGAGGCTGAAACCTCAGTTAACTTTATATTTTTTTCCTTTTGTATTTGCTCTATTTCCCTAGCTTTGAGCGGGAGGTTTTTGTTATCTTTTTATTTTCCTCCTTGTTTGAGCTCATTTGAATTTCATTGAGCTGGAGGTTTTTCCTTCTCTTTCTGTCTACTTCCACTCAAGTCTTCAAGTCTGTTTTTCGCCCTCTTTTGTGGGTTGTTTGTTGGCTGATATACCGGGGGTTATTTCCCCTTTGTTTTCCCTGTTCTGTCAGAGTATCGCTATTTGTTCTCCTACTTGTGGTTCGCACGTTAGTTGGTAACTTTTGGATCCCCTTCCGGTCGCGTCTGGTTCTCCGACCGCTTCCCGTCCCTTACAGGAAGCAAAAGACTTTTCAGACAGTAAAAAAGACAGCACCAAGCAGAACCCACCCTGTCTGAAATAGAATCCATACATAGGTAGCTTCGAGAACTATGCCCATCACTGGCTACTGAGCAAAGCGCATTAAGAAGAGCCCATTTTACATGCCCTTATGTTGCCTGTCTCTATGTATTCACTGCATGCTTGTACAGCAGGGATCTCAAACTCAAATCCTGGAGGGCCGCTGTGTCTGCTGGTTTTCGATGTGTTCCTGCACTTAAGTGTTTAATTTAAGTCATTGATTGGCTAAAGAGTCTGCACACCTTGTTTCCAAGGCCTAAATTGGCTGCTGATTGAAAGGAAATCACAAAAACCAGCAGACACAGCGGCCCTCCAGGACTGGAGTTTGAGATCCCTGTTGTACAGCATATTGTGATATGCGTTATGGTCTCTAGCATATCTGTCATTTCTGTCTGCCCACCATAAGAAGGACCACATAGGAAATAGGTTCTATGACTATTCTAATAGCCTTGATCAATTTTAAGACCAATCATTTTACCATATGTCTTCAGAGATACAGTATGTGTGACTTGTTTGAATTAAATGATCAAAATCAGTATGAGGGGTGGGAGCATTCAGTGAAAATTGAGAACCAAACGCGACAGATTAGGATTCAGAAAGCGTATCTAAAAATAGACACACCATAGAAGCGGAATTAAACCGCACCAGGGGAAAAAATGGAAACGGAAAAGCGGGAGCAAAACTTCCCCAGCATCAGGCTAACACAAAACAACCTCAAACGAAGGCAAAAAATCGCTAAAACAGCGAGAAACAAAAAAAGAAAGGACCTCACGCACTAATTAATCTGCGTGTATAAGAGGTAGAGAAAACTGAAAAGAAACTAACAAAATAGCAAGCCTGTAACTACAGCTCAGTAGGCTAAGGAGCTGAACAGAGGATAAACAGGCTGCAGGCAAAAAGAAAAGAATAGAGGACGATAGGACAGAAAACCAGAAAATCTAATCCTATCACTAATAGAAATAGCTGCGTCTCTGTATAAAACCAAACAGAGATGCAGTAGCTAACTTCTTATACCTCTACCTATACCGGCTTCCTAGTCATAATGCAATGACAATCTAGAAGCCCCGGAAAGCGGAAGTTAAGCTCTATTTATAGCCGACGGAAACCAAACACAGGTGTCGGAGATAATGACCCGGAGAGATCCAAACACCGGGACGGAGGAAGAAAAAATTCGATAGAGCTTCAGACGACGCCAAACGGAAAACAATGGTAGAAACAAATAGACAGCCACTAACCATGACAATTCCATTCTCTTTAGACAGGGAAGTAAAATTGTCGCATCAATGCTTAACAGTCTTATTACTACCAGACAAGTATCAAACCATCACTCTGCTGCCAGATATGCAGTAGATATGGATGGATCACTTTAAGGGTTGTTTCTCCTGACTCATTTTTCAATTGAACTCTATGGAAAAATAAGTCAGGAGAAACAACTCAAAGTGATCCATCCATATCTACTGCATATCTGGCAGCAGAGTAATGGTTTGAGGCTCGTTTGATACCTCAGACCCTTGATGATTTACAGCCATTTAGCCAACCATGTGTTCCCTGCTATTCCCATGTAATTTACAGCTTAATCTAGTCCCCACCCCCCAATTCCCTTAGAGATCCATTCAAATGCAGAGAAGTTATAGTATCGCTTGTAAGTGTACCTGAAAATAAGTAAATCAAGAGTCTTTTGATGTTGTTGGGTCACAGACATCAGGAAGTCATGGCATCTAAAGGATATGCAACCAAATATTAAATATGATGACTTTATTTCAGTTTATGTTAATTTGTCCAGTTACTTTTGGTGCTCTAAAATGGGGGGGGGGCTATGTATAAAAATGGCTACAACTGCTACACGGTTCACCTGATATGGATGTAAATACCCTAAAATTCAAGCTGAGCCAAAACAGTAGTCAAAACAAAAATGTGTCACTGTCCTAACACTTTTGGAGTGCACTGTATGTACAACTAATATTATACGGCCAGTGTCCTATTAGTTCCTGTGAATCATCCACATCATGTGTACATTGGATCTTCCCTGTAATGAAAGGAAATGAAACAGATTCAGTAGACCACTAATAACATTAGATTTGTATTCAATACCACTTACTTGCTCCATGCTCCTCTGTGAAAGTGATTGCCTTTATTTAACTAGACAGGTCAGCTGAGAAGCCAATTGTAATTTTCAGTGAAGACATAGGCCATCAAAGTGGGCAGGGGTTGTAAGAGATTGTGTAGCCAGTCATATGCTGGGGGATGATATACTGGGCGGCAGCGTAGTATAATGGTAAAGGAACTGGACTTGTACCCTTACTTAACCTGTACTTAACCTGAATTACTTCAGTATATATCCAGCTGTATGAATGGATAAATGTAATAAGATGTAATAAGAAGTTGTGTAAGTCGCTCTGGATAAGAGTGTCTGCTAAATGCCTGTAAGTAATGATTACAGGGATTTTGAAGTGACAGGGTGACATTTACCACAGTAAGTCATGTGCTCAGTTGGTTGACCAGGGTTTGATAGCCGGGTGATAACAGCAAACTGTAGAGACATAAAGCAATCATCGCCCAAGAAAGGCAGGAAAGTCATTGCAGAGGATGTTCAAGCACTCTATTGCTCTATTGTAATGACACAAAGACATCAGAAAGGGAAGAAATTAAGGCGAAAGGCATCTGTGGGAATAGCAAAGATCTGTTTTACCTTCTTGGGCTGCATTCGGATGCAAAATGTATCCTTTCTTCCTATCGTTCCCTTCCCTTGCTTCAAGGGGCAATCTCCAAAATGCCAGGATGAAATATGGCAGCCACACCAAGTGTGATTCGGATCCAATTTAAGAAAGGGGAGGGAGTAATTATATTCCCTCGCTCCCTCGTTTATCCTCCCTTCCACCAAGGGTATAAAATTCAAGCTTCCAGCAACAAGGGAATCCCACAATGCAATTCTCCACATAAAAAAGGGGGCGGTCACTACAGAACTATGTGGCGGTCACATTTCAACTCTATGGTGTTGCACTTCCGAAATGTTGCGAGGGCGGTTCGGTCTGGTTCGATTCCGTTTGTTTGTTTCTCGTCAACCTTCCCTTGCAGAGCACCTTTTAAGTTTGCTTGCTGCACGTAGCAAATTGCGTCACAAGATAGCTCCCTCGAGGGAAGACAGCAAGGGAAGGGAGCGTGTTAAATTGGATTAAAATGCAGCCCTGGTCTATTTGGTCTCCCTCTCCAGCACTGTTAGCCTGCAAAACTGCAGGGAATGGTGATGTCACTGCCACCTGCAAACCTACGCCCCAATAATGTCACCGCCAGTCTTTAAATAAGATGGTGGGGTCATTATCAATTTTTGTATCTAACCGAAAAATAATACATTAAATAAACTTGTTGAACGCGCAGTGGAAGGAGTCTCATTCAGGGAGATTTTGGTGGGTCAATGGAAGTTTTTTCCAGAAACCCTAATCTATAAGAGATAATAATTGTTTATTGTAAATAAATACATTTCAGACAGCAGAGAAGAAAATATGCATTTCTACACACTTACATTAATAAAATCTTGAACCGTTTAGGGGGGAAAAAAACTTTTTTTTGGACTTGAGACTCAAAAGCAAGATGGACGGCGCCACAGCCAGCCGAAATCATTCGGTCATAACAGCACAAAACGGACAACTATGTAAACGAACAAAGTACTAGCTAGTACCGGCGGTACATCGCCTTCTATCTTATAGACAATCTGGTTTTACCAAGAATCTTCTAGAAGCTTCTAGAGAATATGTGGTTTTACTGAGCAAGCGAGTGCTACTGGCTAGTTGGCTACCGCCAAACAGGATGGGATTGTTGACTGAGGAGCCGCCGGTAATGAATATTCATGAACCGGTAAACTCATGAACATTGAGTAGCATCACTGCTAGTGGAAATGTTTTGAAAGTCAGATCATAACACAACCATCGATTGCATGTTGACTTATAATTATGTATTCATTATAAGCATTAGGCCGTGTAACTTTGCCAGTAATACTCCAGTTACGCGAAAATGTTTGAAATCGACTGTGATAATTTTATAGCATTTAGCTCCATTCACCTCCATGTATTTTTCTACTCTGTTTAGCAGTGCCTCAGCACTGCCCCCTGATGCTCAAAGAATGCCATTGCACTTTTTTTCTGTTACATTGCAGTCATTGGAGTTGGCAAGGCTTTCTCTCTCTATGGGCTTTGCTTACAGCCAGTACTCAAGTTGTAAAAAAAAATCAGGGGGGATGGTGGATTTGATCATATGGGGACATAATTTGTGCTGATAATGGCGCAGAGGGTGGGAGACCAACTCTGTACCCTTTTGATTATTGTTAAAGCATAAAGATAATGATTATACTCCTAAAACAACATGCATGTTATGGATGTTAGGTGTCAGATACTCCTGTCATTGCTCTTGACCAAGGCACCTCAGAATTGGAGTCGGTCCCCGGGCTGCCATGGCACCACTTACATTTGACTTAGGGTCAAATGCAGAGGACAATTAGTGCAAAATCATTTTTTCACTTTAATTTAAAGTGGGGGAGGGGGTCAAAAAATGTGGTTATAATGGAAGTCTATGGTACAAATCTTGTAGGTTAACAGTCCCAACGTACCTTTTTGTTCAATCTGACATTATACAAAAAGTAAAAATGCACCAAAATCAATCTTCTCATTTATTATTCAGATGGATCAGCTGATGATACTAATAATAAAGTCAAATTTGTTTTTAGAATATTGAATTATAGTGTATTTTTCAAAAAAGCAGTTACTGGTATATGATCAAAACTGGTATCTAAAGGGTTAATTTTTAATCGTGATTAATTCAATCATTATGTAAATTAAACAAGAACCCCTTCATGAAAAAATGGAGGAAAACAATTAGAAAAATATTGATCTATCATCATTTTATTGCAGTTCAAATATAAATCTTTTATGTTAACATTCCCAATGTTACTTTTTTTAACAGGGCATTAAGTGCAAATTGAAACTGTTTACAAAATATGAAAATATATTAAAAATTATACAGATAATACAAAATAGGACCAATTTTGTCAATGGCTGCCTACTCCACTCTCCCCGAACATGATTAGCTGACGTTAATGCTAGCCTAGTTAATGATCTTTTAGCTAGCTAGCATTAGTTAGCTAGCTAGCTAACAAGAGAGAAAAACGTAGCTAAGCTCCAAACTAACATTGTTATTGCTTATGTCCAGAGATTCCACCTTTGGTGACTAAAGTAATGAGTAATGACTAAGATTACTGACTCTTGACTTACCTGTAATGTTATTTTTTGTCTTTTTAAATATGAAGTCCCTCAGAGAGCGCTGTCCTCCTGGGCTGGGTTGCACCTAGGGTTGCCAACCGTCCCTTGAAATAAGGGATCGTCCCTTATTTGGACAATAAAAGACCCGTCCCTTATTGAACTGATAAGGGACGATCCCTTATTTCAAGGGACGGTTGGCAACCCTAGTTGCCCCGGTCATACGTAAGTTCGTGACTAAGTTTGCGCGTAAAGTATTTACTAGGTCCTTAGTTGCTACTAGTTAGTTTCAAACTATCGCTTTACTAAATTCGGTTGCACCACCAATACGTAAGTAATGTCTTAGCTAGTGAAAACTAAGTAATGCTTAGTTCAATACTAAGGTAAACATTGTCGCTTTATCATGACGATAACAAATCCATAACCAATCAATCAACAAGCTACAATGTAAACACGGAAATCAACTTGCATTGAGTTTAACAGGCTACGTCGTCTATTTTGCATTCCATGGGGGAAAAAATAGAACATTGAACAGAATTACAATGTGTGCATGTTTATGTTTTTAAGAATAAAATTCAAAATATCCTTATTTGTTTGTTTAGCCTATTTATTTATGTTACAGCCATTATGTGCTTTGAAAATATATGGAAACTTAGCCTAAGTTACGGGACTGTTCTGTTTGCCTCTCTTTTGAACTATAAAGAACTTTGTTTTGAAACTGAACGTTTTCCACGCGTCAACTATTTTTACAGTGTTTGCTGAAGAAACGGCGGAGGTAGCCAATTAGATGACCAGACGGTTACAGTTTGTGTATTTTTTTTTATACCTAGGGGTAGGTGTAAATATTTAGTAGCTACTAAGCTCAACGTACAAACTAGTTTGTGTGGTGCAACCCATTTTTATTTAGTAATGTGTAAACCTTAATTTAGTAAACACTTACGTTATAACTAGCCTACGTTTGAACTTACGTATAGCTGGTGCAACCGGCCCCTGGTCGCTTGGCCATTGTGATGACCGTTACCTGCGCTCGTGCTGCTATGCAGCTTCTAGCATCAATCAAACAAGCGCATCACGGAGCTCTGGTGCCTCTAGGGCACTCGCATAGCATAGCGTCAGTGACTTGGTAAAAATGTCATTGCATGTGTGCGTGCTCCCTCGCCCACAGTATTTTACTCAATATGCGCAAAATTAATGTTGAAATAGCAGTAATACCACGTTCATTGATAAAATGACATAAGGGATGGAAAGGGGGGATGGCCGTTTTAGAAGGGGGATGATTTTGACCGTTTTTATTTCAGGGGGGATGCCATCCCCCCTCATCTCGAGTGCTGCTTACAGCCCTTAGAACATTATCTTCTGACCTTGTGTAAACACAGAATTCAGATACAACATAACACGTCCACACAATAAAGCACCGGACTTGGATTATTTTTATTCTCCTTTTTCCTACCAATTTCATCATCACAAATGCTCCAGGGCCACAATGAATAATAGTTTTAGTTAATGTCTATGGTCTAAATGAATGGGGAAGTCGCGTCCGAACCAGTGTGACATAGTCACTTGAGTACTCTATGGAAGAATGCACAGTGCAGGGTTGAAATTCAACTGAATTTGCATGAAATTGGGTTGTTTTAACCAAAGCATGCTGCAAGATCTAGAATTGCAGTTGTGTATTTTCGAACTAAATTTAAGTTACATGTTATAGGCGAACTTTTGAAAAAAAAATTAATAATTGGTCAAAATCTCAAATTCCCAAAATTTCACTTCCCATGAGCTTAACTTCCCATGGTAAATTTCCGGAAATTTTCCGCCCCTTTGCTACCCTAGGTATGACATCTCTGATTGGCTGGCTACATATGCAGAAACTCCAGTGGATGAACTCAATCAGGAATTGAAAACCATCAGCATCAACACCTATACCTGTGACCAGAACTGGGCTGCGAAAACCTATTCAGTGTTCACAGGAAATCATTAAACCCCCGGAAATGTCAGTCACTTCTCAAGAGACGTATAACATATAGAATAGATTATAATATAACTTTATTTTTCTCAGGGGAACTTCAGGTGAAGTAGCCAGCTTACAAGAAATTAAATAATTAACATAAATTACATTAAGAAATAAAATTACAGAAATAGCATTTTGAGATTCCCACGTCACATTACTATTATTACAAATAAAATATCATTATAACTTCAAATCCATACATAATTTACAAATAACTATTATAAATCACTTAGATCAGGAAACACTAAAATACATTTCAGACTACGCTATGCTAAATCAGAAAAATGAAATAAAAAATTTAAATTAAGGTGTGCTGCTATGTTATTGATGAGGTGAACAGATGTTGGCACAAAGCTGTTGAGTGCTCTTCTTGTTTTAAAGAATAGGGACTTCAATCTTCTTCCTGGTAGCAAGATCTCAGACAATTTTACAAACAGTCCTGATTTTTAAACAATGTTGGATGAACACAAATACAGACACACAGATTATCAAATCCAGAATTTCTGTGGATGAACTGTGAATTCCCCAATATTACTCCCCTGTTACAACCCAGACCCTTCTAAGTTACAATAACCAGGACAAAAATAGTCAAACGTTGACAAGTATGTATAGAGGAAAATCCCAAGATAGGTATCAAAAATCAGAGCAAATATGGCAACACCTAGATTTAATTATAGACAAAAAAGGGGAACACGGCCAACGCAGCAGCAACAAACAAGATCATATGATAGAACAACAGTATGGCAGCTAACTGATCTTTTAAGTTGTTTTAGGGATACAAGTACATTGTACCCGGAAAACAAAACAGGCCCAAAAAGGCAAAAGAAAGTCTCACTGAGCTACACTGAACTAATCCTGTCAGATTATACAATGTTGATATTCTTTTAGAAGGCCACGTTAAAGGGGCAGTTCACCAAAAAATGAAATTAAGCGACAGTGCAGTCTGTAAGTACTTGGACAGTGACACAGTTCTTGTTTTTTTTTTGGCTCTGCATGCCAACACATTGGATTTGAAATGAAACAATGAACATGAGGTTAAAGTGCAGACTGTCAGCTTTAATTTTAGTAAAGGTTGCTGCACCTCTTATTACAGAACTCCTCACTCACATTTTTATCCAACACTCTTCCCAATGATTGGAAGGCAGCCTACATGCTCACCCTCTGATCTTAACAGTTAGCGGCCCATTTCAAATCTCTCCATTCTGGCAAGTTTTGGAATCCCTGGTCTACTCTCAAATCAAGTAATTCCAACATGATAATAATATTAATAATAACACAAGGATGACATAAAATACCTTCCATGGCCTGCACAATCACCAGATCTAAATATAATTGAACCTTTATGGGAAGTTCTGGAGCGCAGAGCGCAATTTTCCACCTCCTTCATCCCTCAAAGAACTGGAGACTGTCCTTAAACAATGGGCCAATATCCCTTGAAACTGTTTTGAGATAGACATTTGCCATATTGATATTTTGAAAAAGTCATAGCAGGATTGAAACGTAGCGTAAACCCTGATAAAATAATTACAAATTTAAAATCACAACACGGATATAGGGCAATTAGTGGCTCTAGTGTTAAGAAAAAGGACTAGTTGGACTTGGGTAACTGGCAAACACACCAATAAGAAACTCCACCATTACAGTGATTATTTTAGTCTTTTTTTTCATTCAGATGACCCAGGAATGCATGTTGTTCCACACGTCCTGATCACTATCAAATAAAAGGTAGGAACATTTCTGTTTTTCAGATCTTAACCCTTCTGGTTCAGGCCTTTGATGCACACATCTTGGGGTTGAAGGGGATGGTTGTATCAGTACTAAAATCACCCAGTATTGTACTGATCTTAGAAAGTCCACATGTTCTGGCTATAAGAAATAAAACCCATCTGAAGGCACAGTGGTCCAGTTAATGTGCTAAAAAAAATTGACTTCCTAACCCCTTGTGAACTTGTAGATCTGTGCAAGCCGATCCACTTTCAGTAGGGTACCCTTAAGGGGGGGGGGGCCTCTGGCTTCTGTGTAAGTAGGCTCATTGACCGTAGGGTTTTCTTTTAATATGTTATTGTATGTTTTTATTGTATTGTTTTACATTTTTTGTTTTTATTGTATTGTTTTATATTGTATGTACAAGGGACTGGAGATGTAAAATAGCAAAAGCTATAATCTAGTGCAACGCATCTTTTCTTTTCGGAGACTAATGTTTTTTTTGTACGTTGTCCCTGAAATAAACTTCTAAAAAAAATTAAAAAAAAGTCTGTCTGTGTTTGAATATTAAAGGGATAGTTCGGAATTTTGGACATAATGTCTCAATTACGACTTACCCATGATGTAGTTGATTGATGCAAACCATTTTCAGCTAATTCCATGCTGTCCCTTCTTTTGGACATACACACGTTGCTAATGCTAGCGCATTAAGGTAAGGTAAGGTAACCGGTAGCATCCACTACCAAACGCACTTAAAAACACTCCACAGTGCACCCAAAGCAAATAAAATACGACGACAGTCTATCGGGGTTATTTTGAGTGTTTATACACTCTGTGTTACTGCCGTTACAGCTTTCAATTTAGAGTATCTTAAACTGACTGTGATCCCACACACCCATTAGGTAAGGGCATTGTCTTTATTCCAGAGAAGGTACAGGCCATTACCTGTAATCTTACTGCTTAAAGAATACATTCCCAGTGGAATCCTTTCCATTCCCAGTAAAATCTGTTCCAATTCTAGTGGAATTTGTTCGATTCCCAGTGAACGCTGTTCCATTTCCAATTTAATCTGTTCCATTCCAAGTGGAATCTCTTCCATTCCCAGTGGAATCCAAATCAATGACAATTAATCTGATTCTTGCTCTCGAAATGGCAGCAACCAAAAGATTCCAATTCACATTGCTTTGGAATGGATGAGCATGTGGGTCAATCAGAATCACAATGTTCCTCTCCAGGCCTGAGAACCTGCGTATGCTATCTAACACAACCGCATCATCGTCCATATCCTCTGCAGAGGTGAAGCTAATTCTGGGTCCTGATCTCTTTGAATCCAGGGCCGTGAAAAGCTCACCACGAACTTCCAGAGTGGAACAAAGAATAGCAATATCTTTCGGAGACCTTCCCCCGTTTAAAAGTTGACGCAGCAGTCTCTGCAGATATGGTACAGCTTCATCTTTTGCCATTTTCTTTACTTTGTAGCTTCCTTGGATTGAATTGGCAAACTGAAGGTTGCAACTCATGTCTTTCAAATGCTTTTCAAATTCCTTGTTTACTGCAAACGAGCCATTGAAGATAGTGTCAATTTCCTCTTTCAGGCGCTTGGATACCTGCTCACTGTTGCGGACAACCTTATACAAGTAGGCCTTACTCTGACTGCACAGAGGCGGCAGGCCGCTGCGAAACATGTGGCTCTGCTGAAAGTAGTCGAGAAAGACCCAGAAAACCCCATTTTCCTTCACGATGTACCTCGCTTTCTGGATCCAGTCTCCATCTTCAAAACGGAAATTCTGTCCTTCATCCACAATTATGTGCTTCACTTCTGAGAAATATATTTCACTTTTCATCATGAAGCACTTCCTTGTGAAACAAAGGCAAAGCTCCTTTTTACTGCAAAAAAGAGAAAAATAGGTAAATATGACTTAACACTGATGACACAAAATAACATTATGAAAATAAAAATATTTTAAGATGTAGAAGGGGGCTGACTGCCAGGGAGAATAAAGCAAGGCTTAGCTGTAGGGTTGTACAGTGCATCCAGAAAGTATTCACAGCGCTTCACTTTTTTCCACATTTTGTTCTGTTACAGCCTTATTCCAAAATTGATTAAATTCATTTTTTCCCTCAAAATTCTACACACAACACCCCATAATGACAATGTGAAAAAAGTTTTTTTGAGATTTTTGCAAATTTATTAAAAATAAAAAAATTAAATTTCTCATTTACATAAGTATTCATACCCTTTGCTTTAATGTATTTTTAAAGTATCATATTTCATATTTGGTCGCATATCCTTTACATGCTGTTACTTCCTGAAGTCTGTGACCATCAACATCAAAAAACTGTCGATATCTTATTTTCAGGTACTGTTACAAGCGATACTATAACCTCTCTGCATTTGAACGGATCTCTATGGAAATTGGGGGGTGAGACTGGATTCAGCAGTAAATTACACTGGTACAGTATGGAACACATGGCTGGCTAAATGGCTGTAAGTTATCAAGGGTCTGAGCTATCAAACGAGCCCCAAACCATCACTCTGTTGCCAGATGTGGATGGATCACTTTAAGGGTTGTTTCTCCTGGCTTTTTTCCCCATAGAGTTCTATAGGAAAATGAGTCCGGAGAAATAACTCTTGCAGTGATCCATCCACATCTACTCCATATCTGGCAACAGAGTGATGGTTTGGGGCTCGTTTGATAGCTCAGACCCTTGATAACTTACAGCCATTTAGCCAGCCATGTGTTCCATACTGTACCTGTGTAATTTACAGCTGAATCTAGTTTCACCCCCCAATTTCCATGGAGATCCATTCAAATATGCGACCAAATATGAAATATGATACTTTAAAAATACGTTAAAGCAAAGGGTATGAATACTTATGTAAATGAGAAATTGTAGTTTTTTATTTTTAATAAATTTGCAAAAATCTCAAAAAAACTTTTTTCACATTGTCATTATGGGGTGTTGTGTGTAGAATTTTGAGGGAAAAAATTAATTTAATCAATTTTGGAATAAGGCTGTAACAGAACAAAATGTGGAAAAAGTGAAGCGCTGTGAATACTTTCTGGATGCACTGTAAGTTCCATGTTATAGGCTAACATTTGCAAAAAAAAAATTCAAAATGTCAAAATTCCAGAGCTTAACTTTACCAGAAATTTTCCAGCCCTTTGCAACCCTACTTAGCTGTTCTCTTGCCTGTGCGCAGCTAAGATTCACGTGTATTCTTTTGTAAATCAGCCGCATAATGGCAATTCATTTTACCAACAGTGGTTTATTATAAGATGAAACTCAATTACTTTTATTAACTTTAACCTTTGTATCAACTCACCTCATAGAACTTCTCAGTGGCTGATTTTCACAAATATAAAGGATGTTCTCCTCCTTGCAGTCATACTTGTTCTTGATTCTCTTCATTATCTCTGCTGCAAGCACCGTCTTCCCACTTCCTGGCAAACCGTGAACGAATAGCTCCTTGATGTCTTCAAATGTTTGGAGGACCTGAAACTGCTCTTCTGTGAGTAAATTTAGGAACTCGCACCCGAGTTCATCACTCAGAACCGAAGTGAAGCTCAGAAGCACAATGACTAAGGAGCGTAGCACTGATTCGATTTCCACCCTGCGAAGGTTGTAGCAGTCAGGAAGCACCATCTCTACACCACCATCAAGGCTCTTCCGCTCTACAGGGATCAGTGTCCCAGTCTTGCAGTCCACAAGCTTTGGGACCACACAGACTCTCTGTGAATAGCCTCCATCGTTCACCAGCTTCTGCTTCAGGTGAAACGCTGTCAATGTCGCATATTCCCATAAATCCTTGCTCCCTTCTTGCACAACAGTGTACAGACAGGGTGGGGAGTTTCGGCAGATTAACAGGGCATCGCAGATGACATGGCTGTTCCTCACCCTGCCAATGTCAACAGCCCAACTGCTGGAGAAGATGAGAACACCAGGAGCATCTCGTCTCTCAAGGGTCAGAAGGTTTTTTAGGTTTTCATACATCCCAAATAGACTTTCAACGAGTGTACCAGGTCCAGTAGAGATGTCATCTTCACCAACTGCAGAGATATGACATTTTTAGAACTGCTTGTTTCACACATTCCTCATTCATACATGCCACTTCTATGAAGGAATGAACATAATGAACATAGTAAATGTGGACATTAAAATTCACGAGTGGCTCTGGTTTCTGCCAAATTTAAACATTGCATGAGATGAGCATGCTAAAGGCACAGCTGGCAAATTTAACCATTGAATGAGATGACATTCTAAAGGCACAGCTGGCAGAGATGTGCCCAATAATCAGCACTGAACCAAAGGATGCGTCGCACACCGGAAGCCAGGATGAGTCGTAGCAGGACAAGCCATGAACCACTTATGAGTTACATTCACTTGTTTTCTTTATGAAATAAAGCGAGGTAGCCAACTACTTTACTGCCTACAACAAACCCCAAACACATTAAGTCATCCTGGTGCTTGCCAAAATTTCACTGCGAACCACACAAACTATGAAATGACCTCTATAGCAGGAGTGGCTAACCCTGGTCCTGGAAAAACCAGCAGACCTTGTAGCTCTCCATGGCCAGGGTTGGACACCTCTGCTCTATAGGCTTGTTATAGTCTTTCAAGAGAAAATAATCAAATGATTATACATTACAAGTGCAGCTAGGTCACCCTAGTGCACGCCGGGCGCTGGAGGTCTTGTTCGAATTATGGCTCTCTCACCCTAGCGCAATAAGTAGGCCATTCCGCGAGTGGTGTTGCGTGTGGTGTCAAGGTTCCTGTCTGGGAAGTTTTTGAATAACTTAATAACAAATATCAATTAATGTTTTTCTATGCTATAATTTTTCCTTTATTTTTGAGTATTTTTTTTTTTTTAGTGCAGTTCAGGATTAGAAACCCTTCCGGACTCCAGGTTGGCTAGCTACTAATTGTAGGTATCTGTGCTTTTGTAACGTTAAAGGGTAACTACACCCTAGATCACTTTTTTTTGCTGTAAACGTGTTTGTATGCCTACCTTATAATGAAACTTATTCTTCCATTCCGTTATTTCAACAATTCTGAAATAATAACATAAATCAGGAGAAACTGGTATCAAAGCGTCTTTGTGCTGCCCCTAACGGTTGAAATTTCCTATCTGCTGCCGACTCTGGCCCCGCCCTAATCGTGATGTCTGAGTGCCTATTTCTTCGTACTACTAGGTCATATAGATAATTGTTGTCGCCCACAACAGAAACAGCCGGCACCTGAATGGTTAGACCCGCTACGTTACTTTCGATTTGGCTCCACGTTTTTAAACCGGAACAACGTTGCGTCCTGTTCATAAACTACCTTATTCCACCTAAATAGTCCACTAAAATATGTTTCTGAAGATATTTGAGGTGGGAAATAGGCCATGCGGTTGCTGAATCTTGATTCATATTTGATGTGCAACGGGTAGTTTGACAGTTTGATCCGAGTTATACTAAATCATTTGTACAATCCTACGTTAATTTATGCAAATGACGATGGACACAGCTCCTCCACCCCGACCCCTCTCCCTCGCTCAGCCCACAAAGTATTTTTCAAAATTGTTTCGTGGGCGGAGACAGGCTGAAACAGTGGGGTTATTTACCCTTTAAAGCACAACTGAACTTTGGAAGAATTTTGGGTTGTGTAGTTACCTGGCCATGATACGAGTCCAAATGGTGGCAAAATATGTTCATTACCTCTGTGCCCCCCTGGGGTGATAATCCAGAATAGGGTAGGCTATTTGTCGCTCTCCATTCACTTCTAAAGCCCGACGCACACAGCCCGACTGAAGAAATCTAGACTCAACTGAACTGGGTGCATTTCCCAAAAGCATCGTTAGGCTAAGACGTCGTAAAACCCTTCGTACGAAGCTTCTTGAACTTCGGGTGCGTTTCCCAAAAGCATCTTAACTTAAGACGCTCTTAGAAACGCTCGTAGATTAACAATTACTCCAGACCAGTCGTAGACGGTTAAATGCGTTTTAGAAGCCCATAAATCACATACTTTATTAGATTTTTCGTGTTAGTGTTCATTTCATTTTACGGCTACCGTAACCACTGACTGTTTTTTTTTTTATAGTGATGTTAGAGGCAACAATATTTAAGGTACGTTTATTTATTTTTAATTTACTTATTTTTATATATATTTGGAAATTACCCATAAAAGCCATTCCTTAAATAGCCTTATAAATAAATAAGTTTGAGACAAGTAAAATCAGTGGGGAAAAGATTTTATTTCAAAAGAAACTTTGATGTGCCTAACCAGCCATGTAAAATCCAGGGATCAGAAAGGAAAAGTCCTGCTATGTGTTTCTTCCACCCATGAACTCAGCCAGCTGATTTCACTAATTAGTTCTACCTCCTGGCTGAAGAATTGTGCAAATGAGCAAATCCAGGTGACTGGAACTAAATACTGGGGAGGCCTTTTTACTTTCTGAACCCGGATTTTACACCTCTGGTTAAGTAGCTCTTAAGAGGTGACTGCGCGTTCACACTTTAAGAACTGTTTTGGGAAACACGTGTTACAAATGAAAGAGCCTACGTAGAATCGCTCGTAGAAATCACACTTAACCTAAGATGGATCGTTATCGGGAAACGCAGCCTAGGTAGAATTCTAGAACGGTTTTGCTCAGATTTTCTCAGATTTCTTCTGGCAACTGGGGGTCGCACGCTGGAGCAACTGGAAAAAACGGAGAAATTCCAACTGCCAACTAGCTGATGCCGCAACAAAAAATAAGTCCTTGCTTATGTTCTACAACAATGGTTTTTGAGCAACTAGCTAATGCTTACGCTGTGCGCGGCAAGTTTATTTTTATTAAAACGATTAATATGAAGTGGGACCAAAGTTATAGCTTGTCCTTCTGCCCGGAGTTTTAAACTATTAGTAGGCTAGCTTACAATAACATCATTAGAATCCACACCTTTAACTCACGTTTTAATTCAAAGTTGATCTCAACAAAGGTATTTCCATGCATTGTCATTCAAAAATATTAAAATGTGTTTCATTAAAAAGCTGAAGCTGTCTAAAAAAAAATTGATATACACTACTCACAAAAAGTTAGGGATATTCGGCTTTCGGGTGAAATTTCAGGATGAACCTAAAATGCACTATAACCTTTACAGGTGAAATTCATTTGACCTTCTCTAAACTTTTGAATGCACATGTGCAACTATTCAATGTTTCAGTACTTTTTGCACAACTTGCTGTTCTCTAACAAGGAGCTGAACGGCAAAATTCACAACAGGTGTTTGATCCATGAATCGACCAATAAATTTCCTGGTTCAATTAGAATTGGTATTTAAACAGTCCTCTTCATCATGCTGTTCACATTTTGACATCATGAGACCAAGACGACACCTAACAATTGATCAACAGTACCTCGCCATTGCGAGGCTTCAAACAGGATGTTCTCAGAGGGAAGTGGCCACTGAGCTTAGAGTGTCACAGAGTGTCATCAGCAGGTTGCAACAGAGATACAGAGAGACTGGAAGAGTCACAGAAAGGCATAGAAGTGGACGTCCTTTGGCCACATCCCACACTGATGACCGCTTCATTGTGAACAGTGCCCTGCGGAACCAGATGATGAATGCCACTCAACTCCAGGCACATTTAAGGGAGGTGAGAGGCACCCAAGTGTCACGTCAGACCATTCGAAACCGTTTACATCAGCGTGGTCTGCGTGCTAGACGACCTGCAAGGGTACCTGACCACACCACCAGGCACAGGCGTCATCGTCTTGCATGGGCCAGGGAGCATTTACGCTGGACGAGGGACCAGTGGGCCTCAGTGCTGTTCTCTGATGAGTCGATTCACGTTGAGCAGAAATGATGGCCGGCAACGATGTTTGAGACGTCAAGGAGAGCGCTATGCATCAGCCACTGTTGTCACCAGACGACCCTTTGGTGGTGGCGGTGTTACAGTGTGGGCAGGTGTGTCTAGTCAATACAGAACTGCCCTACACTTTGTGAATGGTACAGTGACAAGCCCATACTACCTGAATAACATCATTAATCCAGTCATTGTGCCCCTGCATGAACAACACAGGCCTAATTTCATCTTCATGGACGACAATGCTCCAGCTCATCGAGGTCGCATCATTAGGGAAAGGCTGCTGGAGACTGGGGTACCTCAAATGGAGTGGCCTGCACTTTCTCCAGACCTGAATCCCATAGAAAACCTATGGGATCAGCTGACTCACCGTGTAGAGGCTCGTAACTCTGTACCCCAGAACCTCAATGACCTGAGGGCCGCCCTTCAAGAAGAGTGGGATGCCATGCCTCAGCAGACAATAAGTCGACTTGTGAACAGCATGAGACGTCGTTGTCAAGCTGTAATTGATGCTCAAGGGCACATGACAAGTTATTGAGACATTGACATTTTTGTTGTGGCATACCCACCACTGTTGTTGGCTTTTGTTTCAATAAATTGTTTGAGATGAGGAAATCACCATTGCATGCTTCTACTTAAATGCCTTACTTTCATGATACGTATAATATCACTGTAGCGTGAACTTACATTTTCCATAAATTTCACCCGAAAGCCAAATATCCCTAACTTTTTGTGAGTAGTGTATATATAAGCTGTCATTTAAGGTCAAAATAAATGGTCTAAACTGTATGTGCAGGCTTAAGGGTAGCCTACAAAATTTTTTATCGGAGATAGCTTTTGTCTGTATTGCGATCTGAATAAGCTTTACTTGAACAATCATAAAGACAGGTTTTCTTCGACCACAAATCAATTAGCAGGTCCTCACGGTCTCTCGTCCAGAAGTTGGCCATATTTGTGTGTAACGTTATCTGTGTAGCTACAGATATATAGCTGCGCGAACAGTAGGCTAGTCGTCCAACCAGTTGTAGGCTACGTTCTACTTGTTGTCAGTTTTGCAGGGTAGCCTATTAATACAATTATTAGGCCATTAACTATAGTATAATTTGCCTACCGTTATGTTTTTGTAGCCTATCTACGAAGCAATGGACAAGTGTAGCTCAGTCACCTACCACATAATACGTTCAGCCAAATCCAATTATTAGCATCAGGACAGTTGCCAGGCTTTTGAGGATGAAAGCTGGACGAACTATCATGTAATTTCATGATGTTTTTTTACAAAGTTGACACATACGTAGGCTTCTGCGGCAGCGGGTTAGCCATAGCTTACAAATGTGTCGGTACACTGCTACACTATTCAACGCTCTCCTAGCTGCTACCAGGTGACTTGTTTTAGCCAATTCCCGAGATTACTATCATTTACTCAAAGTTGCATACACATTGGTTGAGCAATACCGAAATCACTGTGCTGATGTTTATACAGCCTATTCCCAGCCAAGCGAAACAGGAAACATGAATTGTGACGCAATTCGATTGTAGTTCTAATAAAATAACGCCCGTTTATTGGCTGGAAATCGTTCTACCAGTTTTTTGTCAGTTTTAAACCCGGTGCACACTGAAAATCTGAGTCCATCCAAGACTGACTGAGATCCAACATGCTCAATCTTCAAATCTGAGAAAATCTCGACCAAAAATTTAATTTTTTCAGATTTCCTCAGTTTGTGTACGTGGACAGTGTGACTGATAAAAACCAGGGGTGTGTTTCCCAAAAGCATCGTAAGGCTAAGACGTTGTAAAACCCTTCGTATGAAGCCTCTTGAACTTTGGGTGCGTTTCCCAAAAGCATCTTAACTTAAAGGGATAGTTCGGAATTTTGGACATAATGTCTCAATTACGACTTACCCATGATTTAGTTGATTGATGGAAACCATTTTCAGATAATTCCATGCTGTCCCTTCTTTTGGACATACACACATTGCTAATGCTATCGCAACTCTAAGGTATCGAGTTGCATCCACTACCAAACACTTAAACACTCCACAGTGCACCCAAAGCAAATAAAATACGACGACAGTCTATCGGGGTTATTTTCTGTGATTACACCATCATTTTTCAAGTCAAACTATTGTTGAATCCTTTACTTTGTGCTCACCTAAATTCTCCGTGGAAGTACGACGTTAGTTTAGTAGGTAACGTAAAGTAGCCTATAGCGCTGCCGTCATATGTCGTGCCGGCCAAAAACAATATCGCGCGTGTGAAAGAATCAGACTTGTAGTATTGTTAGCTAACGTTCAGGTAAGATGGTATTTCTGTGTGTAGTTCAAGGTTGTTCAAATCATGCAAAAAAATGGGCACCACAAAGTTTTCACCGATTTCCAGTGGAAGATCAACAAAGAAAACAGCTGTGGCTTCTTGCTGCTCGCATGGATGTCACCAATTTAGACTCTAAAAAAGTTAAAAGTGTGTAGTGACCATTTCACGGAGGATGACTATGTGAAAATCAAAAAAGGACAGTCGGGACACCCTCTACTGAAGGAGACTGCTGTGCCATCACCTGTTTTTCTTCATGCACCGAAAACAACTGACGAGCAGGTAACTAATAAATGATTGCATGCGTGATATATCTATTCAATTTAGCTAGCTAGTTGCCACAATTGGGAAGTCATGGAAGTGGTCAAACCTTTCCTGCAAATTGGTAGCCAGTGTGCTTGCTTGTATATGCTGTGTTATTCTGTAGCATGTTTGTGTTTAGCTGACTTGTTGTCTACCAAATATGTAACTTTACGGCAAAACGGATTGTGTCGGCAACTGTGGAGTACAGCAGATAGCCTACAGGCAGATACCCTGGCTAATCTACAGCTAGCTCCACCGCTGTACTTCCACTGAGAATTTAGGTGAGCACAAAGTAAAGGATTCAACGATAGTTTGACTTGAAAAATTATGGCATAATCACTGAAAATAACCCCGATAGACTGTCGTCGTATTTTATTTGCTTTGGGTGCACTGTGGAGGGTTTATGTGCGTTTGGTAGTGGATGCTACTCGATACCTTAGAGTTGCGCTAGCATTACCAAAAGGGACAGCAAGGAATTATCTGAAAATGAACTACATTATGGGTAAGTCGTAATTGAGATATTATGTCCAAAATTCTGAACTATCCCTTTAAGACGCTCTTTGAAACGCTCGTAGATTAACGATTTCTCCAGACCAGTCTTAGACTGTTAAGTGCGTTTTAGAAGCCCATAAATCACATACTTTATTAGATTTTTCGTGTTAGTGTTCATTTAATTTTACGGTTACCATAACCACTGATTGTTTTTTTAAAGTGATGTTAGATGGAACAATATTTACGTTTATTTATTTATTTTTAATTTAGCCTACTTATTTTTATATATTTGGAAATTACCCATACAAGCCATTCTTTAAATAGCCCTATAAATAAATACATTTGAGACAAGTAAAATCAGTGGGAAAAATATTTTATTTCAAAAGAAACTTTGACGTGCCTAACCGGCCATGTATTGGGCAATACAGTGGGGTTCGCGTCTCCCAATCTATCGCCCCTCCTCCTCCCGTATCAGCAGCACCACAGACAGAAGTACAGAGATGTAAAATCCAGGGATCAAAAAGGAAAAGCCCTGCTATGTGTTCCACCCATGAACTCAGCCAGCTGATTTCACTAATTAGTTCCACCTCCTGGCTGAAGAATTGTGCAAATGAGTAAATCCAGGTTATTGGAACTAAATACTGGGGAGGACCTTTTACTTTCTGAACCTGGATTTTACACCTCTGGTTAAGTAGCTCTTAAGAGGTGAATGCGCGTTCACGCTTTAAGAACTTTATCGGGAAACGCGTGTTACAAATGAAAGAGCCTTTGTAGAATTACTCGTAGAAATCACACTTAACCTAAGATTGATCGTTATCGGGAAACGCACCCCAGTTCAGTTGAAATGAGTCTAGATTTCTTCAGTCGGGCTTAAAGGGCAGCTAAAAGTCAACATTTTTTTTTATTAGGCTATTGCAATACAATTCGTTCTGCAAAGCATCGCCAATTATTTCTAGCCTGTTTAGCCTAATTTAGTATTTTAGCATTGGCTATTCAAATGTTTTTTCTGAACTTCATAAATACACTTTCATACTTCTGAATTAAAACAATTGTTTTGTGATTTTAATATTTAAGCTACACCATCTTTAATCGGCAAAAATCTCTCCACGATGCGCTCGGACCGGTAAAGATTAGCAATAACGTCAATGCTTCATTTGATTACTGAGACATGAAAATGACAGACTATCGGGCTACGTTTCTCACGTTATCCGACAGTGTGCCTACAGTGGTGGAGCACATTCCCTATGGAACGCCATTTGGGCCAAAACCTGTATTTCGACGTCCGCTTTAAGACGTCAAATTTGTTCGTGTTAAGACGTCAAATTTGTTCGTCTTAAGAGGTCCATTTTGAACGTCTTAAGGCGTTTGGACCATTAAGGCTTCCATGCTATTGGTTGGCGTCAACATACCCACCCCTTTTTGACGTAGGGGCTGCATAACCAATGATTTACCCACCCCTTTTTTACGTAGGGGCTGCGTTGTGCTGTACGTATGCCTACGTTGTGGTCATGTGGGCTCTACGTTTGGGCTACGTAGAATTTGGGAGAGTCCATTTGACAGTTTAGAAAAAGGTACGTTTGGTGTGTGTTATTTGTGCCATTATGCTACTCGCCTGTTCTTATGCGTCTCGTTACCGAGGCAGGGCGTTTATTATTGCTGGCTCTTTAGTTACTTAGCTCGTAGAGGTATGGGACCGCAGATCTCTGCTCTATTCGCCTGTGAAATGTTTCTCTCTCCTGGGAGATCGGGCATTCACGCTTTTACTGAGTTACTTAGCTCGTATAAGTATAGGGTAGCAGTTCTTTGTTCCATTAGCCTTGTTTGGTTTCTGAGAAACCTGGCGTTTGCGCTTCTACTCATTGGTGTGTGACAGTGAGCCGGTTAGTAGCTTTGGTACGTGTGTTCCCTGTCTTGTCTCTTTCCCTTAATTACGGGGTTTCCCGTCCTAGTGGCCTAGTGCTCAATGAATCCCCCTTGCTGCGTTTGGCCCCTCCTACCTCACACGTCACACCACCATTACACTTAACGCGAACAAATTTGATGTCTTAACACGGACATCGAAATACAGGTTTTGGGCAAACGGTGTTCCATAATTCCCATACAGATGGTCCTTCACTTGTTGCACGCGTAATTTGGAGACTGCACCTCGTTTCGCTTTCCCCTCGCATACACAGAGATGCGAACATTTTGAGAAGGCAATATGTAGCCTAGCTGCAGAAAACATTACCCGAGACCATTTGCCTACTTTTTAGACAAGAAATAAGTACGGTAAATGATGCTAAATAGTAATAGCCTAAATTGCTTCGGAAAAAAAACAGCCAATGCAGATTAAAATGAACATATGATAAAACGTGACGTATTGCATAGGCTACATACAGCGAAATTAAATAGTTTTGAAAAGGGGTTAACCTTAAGCATTTAAGGTTGTGCTTCCTATGCAATAACAAACTGAATGTTATGGGAAACAAAAACATCAGAAATGCTTAATACACGCTTAAATATTAGGTTGGTTTTTAAATGTATGGGAATGCGCACCACTAGCTACTGTATAGGCGCACTGTCGGATAAGGTGAGAAACGTAGCCCTTTAGTCTGTAATTTTCCTGTCTCAGTAATCAAACGAAGCATTGACGTTATTGTTCATCTTTACCGGTCCGAGCGCATCGTGGAGAGATGCAGGGTTTTTTTTAACGATTAAAGATAGGTGGTGTAGCTTAAATATAAAAATCACAAAACAGTTGTTTTAATTCAGAAGTATGAAAGTGTATTTACTAAGTTCAGAAAAACATTTGAATAGCCAATGCTAAAATAGTAAATTAGGCTAAACAGGCTACAAATAATTGGCGATGCTGTGCAGAACTAATTGTATTGCAATAGCCTAATAAAAAAATGCAGACCGTTTTAGCTGCCCTTTAGAAGATATGAAAAAGTGGTTGTTAGGTAACCGTGCGTTAGATAATGTAGGCTACTGTGAACTGCATAATGACGTATAAGACATTGCAGTCGTCTTCACATAAGTTTTAACATTAACTGGTCGTAGTAGACTACAGCAGTCTATCAGCAAAATACAACCAACACACAACACCATGCCATACTTGGAAAAATGTGTTCCTGTAGCCGTTTCAGATGTTCTTCTTGAAATCCATAGACTGTTTTACACTGAGGAGGAGCATCATGCAAACTGAGTTGCTTCTTGAAGCATCCAATGAGCTTGTCACCTAAAACAAAGAAGGCATGAAAAAGAGAATGATCTGACCTGATATTTTAATATCATAATGATGAAACTATGATGATGAAGTTTAACTAGCCTCACCCTCTCAAATTCTACTAGAAAAACTCATCTGGGTATTTAAAGCTATTAATTACTTTAAATTTTCCCTTTGACCTGGGAAAGTACAAATTGAAGTAAGGGACTTTGAGAATTTTTCTAAGCAAAGGTTTGTGCTACAATCAGGTATAGCACCTTCTTTACCTGAAAACACCTCCTTTACCTGAAAGGCATAGGCCTTTAAAATGATAACATGCACTGAATTTATTTCAGAACATGTGAGGGATGCTGGTTATAAAATGCTGGAAAATATACAAATTTCCTTCAATCTGTGAAAGCTTTTAATGTTTCCCCACATACTGAAATACTTCTGAATGTGGATGTGTGCATATAGTATGTTATCATTATGACAGACAGACAGTATGTAGGCTAAACCTTTCCATGAGTTTCTATATGTCAATATCAAAATATCCATTTCCAGTTTTCCCCCCAACTGGTCCCGGTTTTCTGGATTTTTCTTATATTCCCTCTGGAAAGCACTTTGATCAACACTTGTGACAATGTGCCATAAGGAAGGCATTTAGAAATACAAGATAAAGTACCTGGATCAGCACGTTCCATCATTCTCAACCACGGTTCAGCCATAAAACGGCACATCTTAGAGTCTTTAATCTGCCACGAATCGGGATGTTTTTCAAAGACAGCACAGCAGAAAGCTGGAATTTTAATGGCCAGGACATAGCGAGGCTCAGTGTCATTCTCATCCTCAACTGCTAAACACTCGATGATGCGGTGTTCCACAGACCAACTGCGGCTATTTGAGCAGCCGCGCCGATGAACCGCGATGGACTTGCCGCATATTTCTTCGACACTCTCTTTCAGCTCCTCCTTATTTTTACCTCGGCCGCATCCAGTCACTCTCCTTGCATCATTAACACCGATAAACAAAAATCCACCCACTGTGTTTGCAAAGGCAGATATGTACCTTGGAACCTGTTCTTTAAGTCGAGTGATTAACTTTTCACTTCCAAAGTCCTTGAAGTCTACTGTCCTACCCTCACCAAAATCTAAAAGCTCATTTAGTTTCACGTTGTTGCGGTTGTAAAACTGAGAGATTTTACTGGTCTCATGGTTCTCTCTCCTGTTCTTCTGGAGGAGATGGTTAACAACACTGGAAGATACCGAATCGACTGATGTTCCGGATCTTTGAAAGAGGCCGGTGCTGATGCTGCAGATGGATGCTCGCTCAGTCGATGAGCACCACGACTTCACAAACATGAGCAACTCTGTACCCTGTTGATTAAACTCAAAAAATTCGTGTATGGGTGTAGAATTCACCAGTTGCCCCAAAGCGCGCTCTACATCTTGACCCAAAGCATCTGTAATGTAATCGTAGGATTGATTTTCAGCCTCCATCCGGATTATTCCCCCTCCGCCGTTCAGCAGGGCGCAGGCTGCCTTAAGAATGCATTCCTTCTGCTCCATCTTCTTCTGTTTATGTTTCATGCCCTCTCTGGCCTTCTCACCCAGAGTCACTCTCCCAATGGAGAGGAACAGGTCTGGATATCCTGTCTGCAGTACAGGTCTGGGAAAGATGGATACGGCAACTTCAATATGTAAAAAGCACAACACAAAGGTGATTTCATACTCACACTGCTGTTTTTCAGCAGACTTAAATACACTGATTAAATAAAAGTAGGTTTGTAAATTTGTACAAAATTTGTAAAAGTGCTGTTATGTGAAAGGATGTCTCATCCACAATAGTCAGACATTTGCAGAAGCGGTTTCATCAACAGTCAAGCTTCAGGACAGGAGAATTATTTATTTGCACCATGAACACAGTTGTGTGGAGAGAAGTAAATGATTAACAGCACATTCTGAAATGGAACAATTTGGCAGCCATCTTACCTGGGAACAGCTATAATAGGAACCTATGGCAAAGTGTAATGTAGTGGGCGCGTTAAGTAACTGAGCGGCTCAGCTTCGCCCAGAGCGAAGAACGCACTTAACGGGTTTCTCAGTTTTGCTCACTGTGAGCAGCTCAGATGTCGATCAGAGAGGAGCAATACGGAAGTACATCGTTAGCTATGGACCCTAGTACACAGACGATTATACACATCGTAATATAAAATAGCGATTTAATGGTAAAATCAATGTGTTAAATAAAGTAAATTGGACTGTCACGCAATCATTTTGATGCTACTTTGAATAATTTCCATTGATAAATACAGCTTCAGTGTGTGTAGGCCTGTGTGTATGTGAACGCGGTCTGCTGACGGAGCTGTCAGTACTTATGGTGTATTCAAATGATCTCAGAAGTCTGAATATTTCCGATTTACGAGTAGAAAAAACAATTTGAATGTGACATCATTGTCACGTTCAAATAGTTTTTTCTTCTCGGAAGTCGGAAATATTCAGACTTCCGAGTTCATTTGAATAAGTTAAGTGATTCAAAATCCGCTCAGTGCTCACACTGAGCATTCTCACCGTGAGCGCTCAGTTACTTAACACGCCCACTTTCTAACCATAGACTGTATAAAAATATGGACAAAGCCACTGTGACGTCACCCATTGCCTTTCCACGGCCTCGTAAAAACTGAATTGAGGCTCCGGATATCTTTTTCTCCGCCCGTTTGTACAAACTGCGCCTGCTCCGTGGAGCCGAAGTGACCTTGGCTTGGAGCAGGGTCAACCAGATATGGCCCGGGCATTGATTGACAGTTCGGCGTGGAGAAGCCACAGAACTAAAAAGCCCATGACCAAACCAAGCCCGACCAAACCCACCATTTTGCAAAACGAACTCGCGGTAAACTTCCTTAAGTTGCTGATGTTTTATAATATAACATTTAATTTTCATCCTCGATTTTACTGTGTCATTTATTCGCATTGAGTGTGGTATTCGTCACATAATTAGAAGCAATGCATCTCCACCACACATGGACGAACAGGGTAACGCTATTGCCATCAACTATATTGACGGTCAATTAATCACATATGTTATTTTGTTAGACTACTTTTATTATAAATGTCCCTAGCGCCGCTAGAAAGGTAGCAAGCTGACCCCATAGACTTAAATGAGCAAACCACCACCGTCTTTTTGGCTAACCGCTAATTAACTTGACTGTGGCAGAGCAGTCTGTCACGGTTTGCTGCAGCATGAAACCCTGTTCTGAAAACTGTTCCAGATAAAGTTGGGATTGTAGGTTAGTGGGTTCACATGCTAGCAAAAGCACAGTAGCTACATTAGCTACATCATAGCTGGCATTAACTTTCATCTGCATCCTGTAACCTAATCACAAACATTGCAAACATTTACAAACGCAGACTCCATATTCTTTTCCGATAAATTATTGGTTTTATTTTAAACATCCCCGTTTTGAGTCAGCACAAACATACCCCTAACACTTTGGCTCTATTCCCCGCACATTTTCGTAATTTTTGGGACCTAAAAAAATTATCCAGGTGTAGAAATGTCCGGTTAGAGTTCTAGCTAGAGCAGCTGGCTAACGTTAGAAACGTTAGCTAGGCAATCACGGTAGCTAGCCAACTTATATGGCCAGCCAGCAAGGATGACTTTAAGGAAATCGAATAAGTGTTAAATTAAAATGGCTTTCCGTAAGCTATCGTTAGCTTGCTAGCTAAATGTTAAAATGACTTGCCGTGAGATATTGTTAGCTTGCTAGCTAGCTAACCCAGCATTGCTAAGCAATGGTAACGTTCATGACAGGGGGAGAACGGCGATTGCGTACGGGAGGGGGTGGAATAGCTAAATTAATATCTAAATTGATAAGGTTATACAGGTATGGAGCAATTGATTTGAGATACTTAACCCACAGTTTGGCTGCTTGCTCCGAGACACTGGGCCTGTAGTGTAGCTGCAACATCCCCTTCTGTCTCATCTTACGAAACAGTATTTTTTTTCGTAGTAGACACATCATAGCTCGCTCCAACCAAAATTAATATGTGATGACAAACATGTTGAAGATGAGCGGGTAAGGCACTCAATTTATTATGCTACGAACTGCGTCCACAAAACAACAACTTGTTCACGGTAGGCTACTAAGGGATGTTCTCAATCGACTTCCACTCAAAAATACAGCGTGTCTCCCTGTCCCATAGACTGTATAATAAAAGGTTTGTATTAGACCAATGATTGTTGTCTCCCCCTTCTGGTCCCGCCCCTCCGAGTGAGGGCAGTGAGAACCATATAGAACCTATCTATGCCAGTGATCCCAGGACACAACCTGTCCCTCTAATTGGTCCTGAACAAATGTTAATACTCTGTCCAAACGACACAATATTTAAAAAAATCAGCACATGCAGAGGCATTAGATGAAGGAAAGGCACCTATTGCAATTACACTTTTTTGTGGGAAAAATTTATTGGCTGAGTATTTTGACCACATTGCTGTCATTGACTCACATGGTGAAAGACCTATACTGGAGCCAACCGCAGTGGCGCTAGTGAGCAACGGCACCAGGAAGTGAGCTTCAAAATGAAAGCCCAGTCTTGGCCCCTTGTTTCTAACCCACTGTGATGTCATAATCGGGTCTCAAAAGCCAGATAGCTGACGATTGGCTCATAGATATAAAACATGCTTACTGGCACAGAACTAAGTTGTGTCGTCATTTCCTCCAGATTTGTTAGCATTTTCGAGACTTCCGGATCAAAAAATAGACGGCCTATGGGAAAAATGAATGGGGTTTCCCTAATTCCTTCAAAATAATATATGACATTTGGACGTTTGTATATGAAAATTTTTTTTTTTATAATCTAAAAAAATTCGGTGTAATTTTAAAAAGCAAATTGCTAGCAGCTAAGTGGTTAGCACACTCGTAATGACCCCTGACCCGTACGTCGCACAATTTCAACATCGCAGATGATCGCACACAGGACTGTAGTGTATAAGAATTTCAAGCTACTCGTTTGCTGTGACCAGTGTAATTAATTATAAATTTTTCTACTTCGTATATAAAGATGGATTAAACTGATATGGTACGTTAGGCCCACTGTCATCCTAAATAAGCAAAAACGATAAAAAATCAATTCAATTTGCGCAGTAAACCTAACGTTAACCACTCAACGTTACCGGTGGTGTCATTTTCTTTTAGTTAACTAACTTAGACTAGCAGTTGTAATGTCTACACTCTCAGAAATAAAGGTACGAAAGTACCTAAAAGGTACAAACGCTTGTCACTGGGGTGGTATCGGTAGGCTACATAAAATCGTACCCCTTGGCAGCAATACCTAATTAACGTGTACCTTTTTTGCTCGAAAAGGTACTTAGCTAGTACCCAAATAGAACATTATTGTACTTTCAGGGTACATTTGGGAAATGTCTACCTTAGCTTAGAAGAAGAATGTACCTTGATTTCTGAGTGTGTACCGTTTTCGGGCTTGTTTTAAAAAAAATCTGGGCGCTACTATTGTTGAAAGACATTAGCTAGCTTATCAATTTAGATATTAATTTAGCTATTCCGCCCCCTCCCGTCCGAAATCGCCCTACTCCCCTGCCATGTCATTACCATTGCTTAGCAATGCTAGGTTAGCTAGCTAGCAAGCTAACGATAGCTCACGGCAAGCTGCTTAAACATTTAGCTAGCAAGCTAACGATAGCTTATGGCAAGCAGCTTTAATTTAACAGTTATTCGACTTCATTAAAGGTTGTATCAGCGATTTTGGGTGGAAACATAAATGATCACATTCATCTGATTTTTCCTCACGATCCGCTAGCTGCCCACCCCATAAGCAGGCCGTCAAAAAACCGCGTCTCTGGAGGCAGCCTATGCTCCGAGATCGTACACAAAAACAATGGTACTACCAACTACTCAAAACCAAAATAAACAGTATTCCAACCAATCACAATGATCTGCACAAACGCTAATACTCTTATCTCGCTGAAATCTTGACGGATTTACAAACGGTTTGGTTTCTTACAAACGTTATTAACGTGGTTATAATTCTGGATGCTTGAACACTATTTTTTAAAACATAACATAATTATTCATAAGTATGTTTGTTTGGGATTTCGCTTCAGAAGTGACGTCACGTTTGTGCAGATCATTGTGATTGGTTGGAATACTGTTTATTTTGGTTTTGAGTAGTTGGTAGTACCATTGTTTTTGTGTACGATCTCGGAGCATAGGCTGCCTACAGAGACGCGGTTTTTTGACGGCCTGCTTATGGGGCGGGCAGCTAGCGGATCGTGAGGAAAAATCAGATGAATGTGATCATTTATGTTTCCACCCAAAATCGCTGATACAACCTTTAAAGGCTTAGCTGTCCAATGTCCCAGCTGGCTGGCCATAAGTTCGCTTTGCCTAGCTAACGTTACTAGCTAGCTGCTACAACTAGCTAGGTCCTAAGAGCAGCTAGTTTAACAAATCATTTGTCTGTCTAAGCTAGCTAGTAACAGTCAGTTAGCAATCGTGCACGAAGGGAAACAAATTATGCATGTTCATGTTCAATCACGTAACCTACGGAGACAACTAGCCACCCTACAAACACACGATGTTGTGCTGAGAGTACATTCATAGATGTATTATGTCCTCAGTTTATAGACATTTGTGTCATGTTGTACTGTATGGTATAATGTTACTTGAAGATGCAGTATTATTGTTATGCCACTGTGAGGCGCTCAAGCGCTACGTAAATGACGCATGTGCGTCATGTTTTGATTCAAGTGTATGAGCCTGCAGATAATCGTTTACTTTTGCCGGTTCTGCTGTAGAGTGAAGTAGCAGAAATAAACAAGCCAAAGGCTAAAGAGTTTGCGGTCTCAAAACGTGTTTTTCCTTGGATGCAACGCAGGAAATGCTGTCCTGAACTCAACAGGTTATGGGCCCAGGAGTCATTCGAGGAAAAGTTTGATGTTTTACCACCGTTAGAAGGTCGCGAAGAACCGCGTGCTACCGGGGTAACAAACAAGCTGTTAGCATGGATCATCGAGGGACAAGCAGGTTGCCTCGACTCATGTTCGATGGAGATGAGACCAAATACGAACTGTGGGAGACCAAAGTGTTGGGACATTTGCACCTATTAGGGCTAAAAGAAACAATCCTGCACGCACCTACCGATAACAGTGCAGAAGCGTTAGCGGCAGACGTCAAGAGAAATGCTGATGCATATGCTGAGCTAATTCAACTTTTAGACGACAAGAGCCTCTCATTAATTATGAGAGATGCACCCGACAATGCAAGAGAAGCCCTCAAGATATTAAGGGGATATTATGCCGGGAAGGGGAAACCCCGGATAATCAACCTGTACACCATGTTGACATCACTTCAGAAGGCAAGTAATGAAACTGTTATGGACTATATCATTAGGGCAGAAACCGCCATTACAGCGCTACGGAACGCGGGTGAAACGCTTGGCGATGGTCTGCTGATAGCCATGGTGTTAAAAGGACTACCAAATGCGTTCAGGCCTTTTGCGATACACGTGGCACATAATGATGATAACATAACGTTTGCAGAATTCAAAACAAAACTAAGAAGCTTTGAAGACACTGAAAAATTGAGCACAGCAGAGTCAAGCGATAATGTGATGAAGACTCTGGCTAGACCCGGGAGGCGGGGGCCCGCCAAGTCAAGTGCATGTGACAAGAACACCGAAGACGCAGATATCACGTGTTTTAAATGTGGCGCCAAAGGGCACCGCGCATGTGGGCGGAAAACATGGTGCAGTCATTGCAAGAGTGACACACACAAAGACGCCACCTGTAGGCGCAAAGAGAGAAAGGACGGCGCGAGGAAAGCCTCAGAGGAACATGGCGGCGGCGGCGCGGATTATGCCTTCAGGATCAAAGATGAAGAGACGGCGGTCCAGCGAAAGCCAGCACGCGGCATCCAGGAGAAGGGCCTGATGGTTGACACAGGCGCTACCTCGCACATCGTCACGGACATAACCAAATTCAAGAAATTTGACGACACGTTCAAGCCAGAGGCACATTGTGTGGAGTTGGCAGATGGCACCCTGTGCAACGGTGTCGCTCAACGCAAGGGCGATGCAGAGGTTTGCCTGATTGACAGTGGAGGACAGCTACATACTGCAACACTGAGAAAGGCATTGTTTATTCCGTCATGTCCCCAGGACATCTTCTCAGTGAAGGCGCCGACCACCAGTGGAGCCATGGTCGTTTTCAGAGAGGGAGAAGATGCTCTGATACACAAGGACGGTACCAGGTTTAACATTCATGTGTATGACAGGTTGTACTATTTGCACACTGAAGGTGAGAGTGAGAATAGTGACAACTGTAATGCTTGTCATGACATACAAACGTGGCATGAGGTGTTAGGCCACTGTAACTATGAAGATGTCAAAAAATTACAAAATGTGGTTGAAGGCATGCAAATTAGGGGAAAAGCAGATAGACCTGACAAAGAATGTGAGGTGTGTATTCAGGGAAAATTCCCCCAAACCAGAAATAGAAACCCTGACCCAAGAGCAAAGGCTCCTTTACAAATGGTACACACAGACCTAGCTGGTCCGGTAGCTACAGAGTCCATAGACGGCTACAAATATGTGCAGTCATTCACAGATGACTACTCCAATGCAATATTCGTATATTTTCTAAAAACTAAAAGTGACACAGTACAGGCAACGGAAAAATTCCTAGCCGATACAGCCTCATACGGGAAAGTGAAGTGCATGAGGTCCGATAACGGCACAGAGTTCACATCCAGGGATTTCCAGACGCTGTTAAGGAAAAACGGGATTAGACACGAGACATCAGCCCCGTATTCACCCCACCAGAACGGTACCGCTGAGAGGGGCTGGCGTACTCTTTTTGAGATGGGTCGGTGTATGCTTATTGAAAGTCAGCTACCAAAACATCTATGAAACTATGCAGTCCAAACAGCGGCCATAGTGCGTAACAGGTGCTTTAATAAGCGTACAGGGAAAAACCCATACCAACTGCTCACAGATAAGGAGCCTAACTTATCAAAAATGCAGAAGTTTGGTTCTCTATGTTACACGTACAGACAGGACAAGGGAAAACTTGATTCCAGGTGTGACCAGGGGCATTTTGTGAGTTACGACAAAAACAGCCCAGCGTACTATGTCTACCACCCAGAGACGGGTAGAGTACAGAAGCACAGGCTAGTTAAGTTTGTGAACAAGGCAACTGTGGAGAGACAGACACAGACACTTGAGCCAGACCTAAATGATGACTACGACAGCGTGACTCAGCCTAGGGCTAGTAGCATCACACAGGAGGATAACGAGCGGACAGAGAATGTCCAAGAGCCAGGTGTACGAAGACAAGGTGCACAGAGTGGTAGTCCAGTGACTATGTCTGACCACAGTAGCCAAGCCCAACCAAGTGGGACATCTGAGGGTGGGAGGTACCCGACTAGAGAAAGGAGGAAACCGAGTCACTTAAAGGACTTCGTAACTGAAGACAGTGACAGTGATGGTATTCACACTACCATAGACTACTGCTACAGAGCAGTATGCGGCGTCCCACAGACATTTAGGGAGGCTATGGGGTCAGCTGACTCAAAAGAGTGGGTCAGAGCTATGGATGAAGAAATCCAGTCATTAAACGAAAACGACACATTTACCCTGACAAAGCTGCCAAAAGGCAAGAAGACAGTGGGGGGAAAATGGGTTTACTCTATCAAAAGTGATAGTGAAGGTACAGACAAGTACAAAGCACGATTTGTGGCAAAGGGCTATAGCCAGAGGATGGGAATCGATTATGGTGAAACTTTTTCCCCTACAGCAAATTTGACTAGTGTAAGGGTGGTGCTACAGAAAGCAGCACAGGAGGATTTGTTACTCCATCAAATGGATGTAAAAACAGCGTACTTACACGCTCCCATAGATTACGAGATCTACATCGACCAGCCAGAGGGGTATGAGGAAGGCGAAGGCCTAGTGTGTAGTCTGAAGAAATCTCTTTATGGCCTAAAACAATCCGGCCGAAACTGGAATGTGATTTTGCACGACTGTCTAATTGAAAACCAGTTTACCCAAAACCCAGCAGACCACTGTGTCTATGCCAAGGAGACGGAAAGTGGAAAAGTGATTATGATTATATGGGTCGATGACCTGATAATCGCAGCAAGCAATGAAACGGTATTGAAGGATGTAAAAGAGATGCTCTCTGCCAAGTTCAAAATGAAAGATTTAGGTAGGCTAAACCGCTTCCTGGGTATCGATTTCATGCAGTCAGATGGGTGTGTAAAGATGTCGCAGGAAAAGTTTGTGAACAAGATCTTGGAGAGATTTAACATGCAAAACTGTCGACCCAGAGAAACACCATGTGATCAGAAACAAGACTATACAGAGAATGCTGTAAAAATGGATGATGTTAGGATGTTCAGAGAGGCGGTAGGGAGCCTCATATATCTGACCACATGTACTAGGCCAGACTTATGCTTTGTGGTAAGCAGCTATCACAACATTTCGCTGAGCCTACAGAGGAGCAATGGGTCACTGTAAAGCATGTGCTAAGGTATCTCAGAGGCACTGCAGAAAAAGAGCTATGTTTCAGAAGAAACGACAGCGAGAAGCTAGGATTAACAGCATATAGTGATGCCGACTGGGCGGCAGATACCACCGACAGGCGCAGTACCACAGGGTACTGTGTAAGCCTGAGTAAGGACAGCTCTTTAGTCTCATGGAAGACTATAAAACAGCCAACAGTAGCACTCTCCACCTGTGAGGCGGAATACATGGCTCTGGCCTCAACCATACAGGAGTGCATATATCTAGAGCAGCTACTGGAGGGTATTGATGATTACAAATACACACAAACAGTAGTGTATGAGGACAACCAGGGAACAATCGCCCTGGCCAAAAACCCTGTCAGCAGACAGCGCTGTAAGCATGTGGATATAAAGTATCATTTCATAAGGTCCACTGTAAATGATGGAAAAGTAACTCTTGTATATTGTTCTACTGAAGAGATGGTGGCTGATATAATGACTAAACCTGTAATCAAGCTGAAACTGAAGAAGTTTGCAGGGATCATTTTTGGAGTTTAAAAATGTGAGGACTAAGAAGGTCCACATTATTTTTATTTGTAAAATTGTTTTTCTTTTTGAGAGTCAGCAACCTGAGTACAAGTGGGGGTGTTAAGAGAGTACATTCATAGATGTATTATGTCCTCAGTTTATAGACATTTGTGTCATGTTGTACTGTATGGTATAATGTTACTTGAAGATGCAGTATTATTGTTATGCCACTGTGAGGCGCTCAAGCGCTACGTAAATGACGCATGTGCGTCATGTTTTGATTCAAGTGTATGAGCCTGCAGATAATCGTTTACTTTTGCCGGTTCTGCTGTAGAGTGAAGTAGCAGAAATAAACAAGCCAAAGGCTAAAGAGTTCGCGGTCTCAAAACGTGTTTTTCCTTGGATGCAACGCAGGAAATGCTGTCCTGAACTCAACATGTTGTACCAACGTCATTTTGTTAGCAGGGCAATATAAATTATAATTTTCAAGGTGGTTCACATCACATGATGTAGGTGTTATCGTGCTCACCTGTAGCCTAGTTGCTTTTATAGCCCAACGTTACTTTGAATGATGAAAATGCGATTAGGCCAGTTCAATCATTTTATTCATGACCTAAATGTTAGATCGAGAAAAAAATCTCAACTAGGCTTGCTAGCACCTCACTTCACGTCCTGCCAAACACTGGTTCGCCATATCGCTTTAATATGTATCCGTTTCTGTTAAATGCTATAACGTTATATGGAAGTAATACAGGCTACACATTGACACTGCCATGTTACATAAACGTTCGCTAGCTAGCACAAACTTGTCTCACCAGAGATCTCAGAACCGCTAGCTGTGACGCATATAACATGCGCAGCAGTGTTTTTTTTTTTTCCTCCTATGGGCAGCAGTGTTAACTTAAGTTGTGGCTATGTTATGTTGCCACCTCATCATATAAATTAGGCACTCAATTGAATGAAAACAACTGACCGTATAGCTGTGGTTTTTAAGCAAATGGAGTAACGTTAGGTGGGCTAACCATGACGGAGAACATACGTGAGACTATTTTGACCCAATAATCAAATTACGTGAGACTATTTTGACCCAATATCAAATGACGTTAGAATTTAATATTAAGTTTATGCAAGTGACAGCGAACCTAGCATAATGGCTTGGTAATGAATGTGCTAACAATGTAGAAATGGACACCTACCATTTAATGAGTTGGCCATGAGAAAAAGTAAAAGGTCTTGCTGCATGCATGGTTATATGTTCATGTCGTCAAGACAGGTCGATATTTATCACCGAGCTGCTGTTATTGCTAGTTACCTGTTTAACAACAGGCGCTGTGCATTATTTACTTTAGCGTGCTATCTAATTGGGTGGACTAACCGTAATGTTAGTTTGCCAGCGTAGATGAGCTGAGGTGGGTCTTGGTCACCTTAATTCTTTTTTTTTTATACCGTGATTTGTGAACCGGCGGCATGTGGTCTGTCTGTGTCTTGACTAGCGTTAGCTAGCTACTGTAATGTTACTGTCTGTATCTCACAGGAACATTAGTTTGCTAAAATTTTCTAACTGCTAGATTGCCAATGTTAATTTTGTAAAATCTAAAGAAGTAGCCAGCTTATATCCACCGTATTTCCCGAAAAAGCAAGTTTCCACCAGTGAACACTTGGATAAAAGAAATAAGATGGATAACGTTGAGAAACGTAGCTAGATAGCGCCCATTATCGGGCACGCCCGCGTTCAACCATAATTGAACTTCCTCGAGAGCTGATTTGCCAATGGTAAAAAAAGAAAACCAGTAGCTATGTCTATAACGTTAGCACATTCACAATGGGCTATTAGCAAAATGTGTGTTGTTCTTGTTTTCTTAAATTCGAATTCATTGTACCTAATCAATTCATGAAGAAGGGCCATGTGTTATACGTATATCCACTCGAGGGCGCGGGAGGTGAAATAATAAATCCAATGAGATGGACAAATGGACTGCCATGTAAACAATCCAGTTAGCCAGGCATCTTACCAACATATCGGGGATTCAAAAGGTATCTTTCTTGATTAAATAAACTAATAATTGATTATTAAAACAACAAAAAATATTGAGCTTCTTTATGGCAGTAACGTTAGTCTAATCTAAACGTCGTTAAAACAAACAACAAAAAAACTACCGGTCACGTCTAACTTACATGTTTATTGCTTAAAAATTATCTTATTGTTTTTTTAATCTAATAAATATAATATGTTCAATAGTAACATTATGTTCCCAAATAATAACAGTATCGTAGCCTTGTTGTTCACAAATGTATCAGTTTTTTTAAGTAATACTCATTTGAGCACCTCGGGGCAATAGAAAAAGACGGTCTGTGCGTTTTTTGTTTTATTTTTTCCTCACGATACATCGTTGAGCTCACTGAAAGTCAGCTATTTTCCCATAGGAATACATTGAGCAGCAGCAATCGACCAACCTAATGACGTCACGACCGCAGTTGGTCCAAGATGGCTGCGCCCTAGTGGGAAAAAAAGCGAATTTCAACTTCTTTTTCCAGCAAATACGATTCGGTTTGAGATTTGAACGCACGGTCATATCTAATTTAAGGTAAAAAGCTAACGAACCAGAGCCACTTTACCGAGTGCTTCATGTCCCCTTTTTAAGGTTACAAGTAGGCGACGTTGCTGAAACCTTAGAAACGGCAATGTGTATTTCCCAAGCAACATCTTCGCGAGGAGAGTCTTCCACCACGAAGCAATCCTCTTCCTCCACTTCAAACTCCTCCAACTCAAAACTCCCTGCTGTACTGCTGTCACTCGCCATTTTGTTGTTTGTTTAGCTAGTAGTGAGGAGAGAGCAGGAAGGGGGCTGAGCATAGAGCGTATTGAGTTCAATGGGGCTGAGTCAGTTCACCAAGACACACCCTTTCACTCCTTGACCGTATGAATATTCATAATATGACTACGTGCCATCATCGTCATATGACCACACCTACTCACGAGTTTCAGTTCAAATTGAAGCGGTAAAAAAGGCCTTAGAAAAGGCTTTGCAGTATCTCCTAAGGTAAAAAGCTAACGAACCAGAGCCACTTTACCGAGTGCTTCATGTCCCCTTTAATGTCATTAATGAAACGTCGCAATCACGACGTTGCAGGGACATAGTGTGTTAGTTGCAAGTTGTCGCGGGCTTAGAAAAAAAAACCCGATATTTTTACACCTATGCTAAGTTAAACTTGACGCGATGGTGATCTACTTAAATATAAACATAATCGTAATTGCCTGTAGATGATGGTCAAGATACGGTCTATTCCCCCACAATAGTCCCGCATTATAGTAGGCTATGTACCGATATAATCAACTTACTGCATTTTCTTAGTCGGGTGGAAGACACGGGAGCTCACAACACAAAGTTCCAATCTCTTGGACGGCAAACCGGAGCTTTAGAACGTAGACAGCAGTGAATTCACGTGAGCTTGACAATACATTCCTGAAAGAAAACAAGAGTTTGTTGACTTTTTTGCTTCACTGCAGTGGTGATAAAACTTGCAAGAAGTAAGTGCTAGTGTATTGTTAGCCTTTATTGATCCCCATAAGAGGCTAGAATGATGTAGCTAGCTAGCAAAAACCAATAGCATTATCCCATAAAAAATTGACTTTTAACGTTACTTGTTCAGTCGAATGGTAAAAGTGAAAGCGTTCGAATGTGGTCAGCGGCACCGAAAATTTCTGTCACATCCTCGATAAACGGCAAAAGTCCCAGTAGAAGATGTAAATTAATCTTTAAAAGTTACATATTTTCTGAATCATGACCATCATGACCGATTTCCCTTGGAGAGTGTGGATGAAGCGCTCCGATCTTCTTTTTCTTCTTCTTCTTTTAGTTTTATGGCGAATTTCAATTTTGACTTAGAAGGTGCATACCGCCACCTACTGTACCGGAGTATGCAAACATTATTTTTTCTATTTACATTAGACTACATTGGCCTATAGGGTTTGGGAATTATGCATACTGTGTATACTTATCTATACAAACAAACTATAATCTGAAATTAGCACTAAGAAAATCTAAATACTCTAGATCTTGTTATATAACCGAGTGTCCTTCAAGAATTCAATCACAGCTTCCTGTACGTCCATAACTCTATCTCCAGATGTCCCCAGTATTCCCTCTAGATTCCATTCTCTTCCTATTTTCCTAATCCTTAACCGGAGTCGTTCCCTCTCTTCATTGTATTTATTGCATTCCATGAGGATATGTTCAACATTTTCTATAGTTTTACACTGAGAGCATTCATCTGATTCCTTTTTCCCAACCATATACAGCGTCTTATTGAGTCCTGTATGATCAAACCTTAACCTTGTCAACCTGACTTCCTCCCTCCTGTTTTGTTGCACTTTTGGCAGTTTTGTCTGCTCCTTCATTACCTTTAATGTCCACATGGGCAGGCACCCAACAGAATCTTAAATCCTTACCTATACTATGCAGTCTAAAAAGGCTCTGGTGAATTTCTAGTACTAGGTCTTGTCTAATCGATTCCATAGACTTGATGCTGAGGAGCACAGCAACAGAATCTACACAGAATACCACTCTGTCCGGCATAACTTCTTCAACCCATTATAAACCTATTATTACTGCCATCTTTTCGGCTGTAAAAACAGACAAATTATTAGTTTTCATCTTTGGTATGTATACTCCTATGCCTACTTTGCCATGGTCGTCTTTAGAACCGTCTGTATAAATATCTAAATAATTATGGTATTTCTTTCTTATATATTGCCCTGCTAGGGATCCTCTTTCGTTATCCGCCCATTCCTTCTTTAATTCCATTATGTTGACATCTACTTCAGGTTTTGGGAATAGCCACGGTGGAGTCACACCTGAAGGGGTAGAGTCACTAAAATGAATGTCTTCCAACCCATAATCTTCTGCTTTACCTTTTGCTATCCATCCAAATCCCTTACCTTCAAATCCATACTCCCAACATTCCTGTAACACCTCCTTGGCTGGGTTCTTATTGCCACACCCCTGTAAACGGATCCAATACGACATCATCAGCTTATCCCTTCTCAGATCTAACGGGGCCTCTCCTGCCTCTACCTGTATTGCGTTGATGGGGGTTGTTCTCATTGCACCAGTGCAAATTCTGAGAGCTTTATTTTGTACTCTGTCTATTCTGTTCAGGTGTGTCTTAGCTGCCGCTCCATATATAAAACATCCATAATCGATTGATGATCTCATTAAGGCCCTGTATACATATATACAGTTGCAAGAAAAAGTATGTGAACCCTTTAGAATTTTCTGTATATCTGCATAAATTCGATCTAAAATGCGATCACATCTTCATCTAAGTCCTAAAACTTGATAAAGTTAACCCAACTCAACAAAAAACACAAAAAACATTATTCTTTTATAATTTATTTATTGAGCAAAATTATCCAACATTAAATGCTTTGTTGGAAAAAGTATGTGAACCCTTGGATCATACGTATTTTTAAAGTATCATATTTAATATTTGGTCGCATATCCTTTGCATGCTGTTACTTCCTGAAGTCTGCGACCCATCAATATCAAAAGGCTCTCAATATCTTATTTTCAGGTACTGTTACAAGCGATACTATAACCACTCTGCATTTGAATGGATCTTTATGGGAATTGGGGGGTGAGACTAGATTCAGCTGTAAATTACACTCGTACATTATGGAACACATGACTGGCTAAATGGCTGTAAGTCATCCAGGGTCTGAGGTATCAAACGAGCCCCAAACCATCACTCTGCGGCCAGATATGGAGTAGATGTGGATGGATCACTTTAAGGGTTTCTTCTCCTGACTTTTTCCCCATAGAGTTCTATAGGAAAATGAGTCAGGAGAAATAACCCTTGCAGTGATCCCCAGTCTTAAGTATGAATGTACCTTAATTATTACATATGAATGTACATTAATTATTACATATGAATGTAGTTTAATTATTACATATGAATGTATGAAATTACAGTACAAAATGCCCAATGGTGATGACAGTAACATGCAGCCAATGTGATTATAAGGAGCATGTATCAATGAGGTCAAAGACCTATGACTTGAAACGTTTTCTGAGGGCAATTTTAATTACATAGTACTGAAATATATGATTATTATTATTAGTAGTAGTAGTAGTAGTATTATTATTAGTAGTAGTACTGATTTTCAATATCCAATTTAATGATTTTATACATTCCCATGTATAGTATCGACATTTGTATTGGCCAGTTTTACCTTGTCATTCTCTGTACTCCATGAACTCTCCCCTCCCCCCACTTAACTGTGAAAACTGTCCCTGCACCCTGTGTCAGGATTGAACAAATCTTATGAGGGATCGTGGCCCTCTGGGTGTTGCTGGGCAGCGCAGAGCGGGAAACTGGTCAGAGCCAGAGGGGGGAGGGGGAGGGGGAGGGGAAGGGTCTCTCGTCAGAGTAGAGACAGTACCATAGACAGTACCAGAGATTTTCTTATAAAGGGTCTCTGGCAGTACGTCTTACCCCCTGCACATGATCTAATAAATCCAATGAAATGTAAGCGAAATCAGTTCCTAACAACTACTTTGATTGGCTGGACATGACGTGTGGCCCTCGGTTTTTCTAACTGTCCAGTCAACTGTAATTTATTTGAAATTGGGAGGGAAATTTGTGCTATAAATTGGGTTTCTTTCCGAGCTTGTCACTTCTAGAACGATGTCTTCAAGATACTTTGCACCAGATGTTCCTCGCCCATTCCGAGCATTTTGGCGCGAGGATTGTGCATGGAGAGCAGGCAGCACGGGTAATGAATATAACGATAAAATATAATTAGTATATAATATACCAAAATTTACAGTTTAACTGAATTAATATGAATAAGCACAATTACTTTATATTATATTCCTGTTACCGTTAGCTGCGTTAAATTAGCACCCAGTTCCCGCCGCAGAGGTAGCAATAGGCCTAAGCTAAATATGAATGTTAGGTTTGGCGGCAAGACAAAATTATATTTTTTAAAGATTTTACTTTGTCATGTAGGCTATCATATTTTCTTTTGCGTGCTTGTATGTAGCCTAATACGTATTTTGTATTCTCTTCCAAACAGCCAGAAAGGTGTGCTCCGATAGCATGCTTTGGGGGTTGGTGTCTGTGCCTGGTGTTACCATGTGGTTGCACCCCAGCACCACCCTCCAAAGAACCATGCACCAGCACATATATCACTTCTTGCACATTAGGGAGGATATATTGCTGCTGGTGCATATTGGAACGAACAACGTCGCAAGCGGCGATTCCCCTTATGACATCCTCAGGGGAATGCAGGAACTGATAGATAGGATAAATGGAGTATGTCAGCATGAAGTAAGGTTTGCTATATGCTCCATTTTACCCTGGCCCGTGGACGATGCCACTACTAAATTCACCATAAAAGAAGCAAATTGGCGACTGGAGCATCTGTCCTTCCAAAAAGAGGGTGTTATTTATCTTAGGACCAATCCATTATTTTTGAAGCACTCCCATCCAATTCGGTCACTTTCCTCCCCTGATCGGCTACATCTAAACAATGAGGGCAAGCATAGACTTTTCGGTTATTTAAATCGTTTTTTGTTTCGGTATTTTAAGTTAAGTAGGCTAGTGCAGAATATGTCTTTATTTATTTATTTATATTATACACTATCACTGTTTTCAGTTCCATGTTGTTGTTCCATATATTAAAATGCACACGGTCTATTTTCTGTTCTATTGGTGTCCTTTACTATAGAACATGTGGACCAGTGCGACATTTTGGCCAAGTGCTTATCATCATTTTAAACACCCAATCTATTTGCACGTATTTTAATATGGCATTCACTATTTCAACAGGTAGCCTACTGCAGGACAAGAAGATCTGGACCCAGCAGATTTAAAAACGAAAAACTGATAAGCACTATCCCTTATGATATTCAGCATCTGAATAAAGGCTGTTTTTCATTAATATGACATTAGCTATCCAATATGATGATAGTCAATGTGAACTGGAAGTCATTAAAATGAACCCCGAAAGATCGAAGTACAACAACGTAATTTTAAAATAAGGTGATGGAAAATAAATGCGTATTTTAGGAGCGGTTTGACAATAATATCCTATTAAGATAAATGTTAACTGCTCCTTGCCCAGGAAAGGAAATTCTTGCCATTTGTGTTAAAATAAAAGTCATGCTATTATACCATTATAGTTTTGACAAGGCCTCAATTGTGTGATTCATAAATCATATTGATTACATGATGAATTATTATTGTTAGCTCATAAACAACAAATGTCTGCCATAACTGCACTAGCACCCATGCTAACGACAGGCCACACAGTCCATGAATGGTGGAGTAATTCAGAATGTATTTTATGACTGTATCAGAGCCAACTTGCAATCACTATCATAATTCCTAAAGAACATTTTATTTTCACATGATTTTTTGATGATTGGTCAACAAAAAATTTTATATTTTAGAGGATATATGTTATCTACATACTCTTTTTTTGGCTTATCTAGTGTGGACATGGTTACTATGTTGTAAAATGAAAGATAATCTGGAAATATTGATTCAAATAATTCTCAAATGATGATTCTGTGTAAAACTCTTATTGATCCCCATACACTTCTACACTTACTGGGATCCCTACCTAGTGGTTAAGAAATGCGAAACCAGGAAGTACGGGAGAGTTGGATGTCTCTCTATTATAAGGGGTGCATCCCAATATTCTTCACTTCCCACCTCCCTTCGTCCACTCCCCCACTACCACTACTCTACTACCTGGAAGTATGTGGAGGAAGGGAGGGGAGGAGGGGAGTGGAGGAAAGGAGCCGCAAAGAAAATTGGGACAGCGAATCTGCTTCACCGTCCTGAAGTTGCCCTATCATAACTTGACTCACGCCGATCCCACAAATATTCCCAAAGCCAATCACAGATCTTCCACATGGTAAGCCTATTTAAAGCTGCAAATATATATTTTAGAATATATAAGTTAGAAGTCGCATAGGGGAGCCGCACTCTGTTATCGAAGGGTCGGGCTCCTCAGTGGCCATACCCAGAGACTCATCATGTTTGGCCGAGGGTGCCAAACAGTGCCGCTCTGTAGTGATAACAAATCCTCCCGAACTGGAATTTTCCAGGGTGGATCGCAAACAAGGCAGAGGATCGTGAGAAACCAGGGTTTCATTAGCCATCTGGGGGCTACCAGCAGGAGCTTGTGGTGACTCGTGCTGAGCCTGTGCAGAGTCGCATTGATCAGCGACTCGGGAGGAAATGCGTATAGCAGGCCGTCCAGCCATTCGTGCGCTAATGCGTCTATCCCCAGGGGACTCGAATACTCATTCAGGGAGAACCACTGGGGGCAATAAGTAGACTCTTGAGAGGCAAACAGGTCTGTTTGAGCACGACTGAAGCGCCGCCATATCTCCTCCACCACCTCGGGGTGGAGACGCCATTCGCCAGGATGAATCTCCTGGCGAGATAGTACATCCGTTGTGCTGTTCCAAATACCTGGTAGGTGAATGGCACGCAGGGAGGTAAGTCTGGGATGTGCCCATGTTAACACGCGCTGGGTCACTTCCAACGATCGGCGGGACTTTAAACCGCCCTGATGTTTTATGTGATATACTGCTGAGGCGTTGTCCGACCTGACTATCACGTTTGCCCTGTAGTACGGGCAAAAAATGCCTCAGTGCTAGAAATACTGCTTGGAGTTCGAGCACGTTGATATTGTCCAACTGATGCAGTCAGGACCATAACCCCTGAGCTGGGAGGTGCTGGCAGACTGCCCCCCAACCGCTCAGTGAAGCGTGCGTCATAACGTCCACGCATCGTGAAGGTATAACCCCCAAACGGACCCCTTCTTTCAGGTGGCTCACTTGTCACCATGGGCGGAGTAGCCGGCAAAATTGACCTGTTACCCTGATTCGGGTATGTCTCACCTGGGGTGCAGCGAATTGGCATTCAACCAGCGTTGAAGTGGCCTGGCTGTCAGGAGTCCGAGAGGTACAACTGCTGAGGCAGCCGAGATTAGGCCCATAAACCTCTGAAAAGTCCTCATTTCGAGGAACCGATTCACTCGGAACTGAGACGTCGAGCACAGTGATTATGCAATGGGGTGTCAGTGATGCCTTCGCGCATTTTGAATTGAGCAGCAGACCGATGTATTCGATTGACTAACGGAATCAGCTGGCTCTTGCCCTAATCGACGTTGATGCCCAACTTGGCGACATGCTCCGATGTCTCGGCAGTGTGTAAAAATGTCATACCGTACGATTGTGCGCATATCAGCTAGGGGTGCAACGGATCACAAAACTCACGGTTCGGATCGTATCATGGTTTTGAGTCACGGATCGGATCATTTTTCGGATCAGCAAAAAAAAAAAAAAAAAGGAGACAAGTATATCTTTGCTTTCCATTTATTCTGTAAAACACTTAAAGCAAGGAACTTTTGCCCATGGTCTTAAATGAAAACAACATTCAATTCTATTTCTCGTTACTAGTTCTATTTTGTCCGTAGTTATGCAAAAACCTCTCGTTGGTAGTTCTGAAAACAATTGATTCTATATGGAAGCAAATAGTTCCTTCTCAACTTTATACCATAAAATTGGCACCAATTTTGGTTATTTTTGTCATTAGTTAGATTATTTAAGAAAATTGCATGAAACCGCAACTCAATTTACCCATCTCTCTCCGTCTTACGTTTTAAAAATGCTTTGGTCACGCAGCCTATTTTAAACAGCCCAGCCTAAGGAAATTGCATTTCACGATCTGCATCATGAGATGGGAACATCTGAAAAAAATAGCCTACTGTAGATACAGAGTTTGTTACTGTTAGATGTAACGTGTCATATCTAAGACATTTCGCTGGATAAAATGTTTTTTTTAAATATACAGATTAATGTGCTTTGTGAAGTAACTTGTTCGCATTCGCAACCAGCGTTGCCCACGTCAGCGTTACCTTACATTAGGTAAAGCCCTACTATGTTACGTTCATATTTCCAAACTGAATAAATACTGCACCTCTAACCACAAAACGTCTTTGCTAGATTAAAGTTGTTGTAACTAAGATATTTGGCGAAGACAAACTTTTCAAATCAGTGGATTTAGCGTTATTTGCCGGCTTTATTAATCAGCTGTTGGTGTTGCTATGGATACCATTCATATAAGGGTCGACTCTAATGGCGCTGGCAGCAGATAACGTAGACGGCGTATTCATTTAGAACGGTGATTAAAATGTTGCCAGCGCTACTTCATTGCCGGGCGGTTTAACGAAATAAATGCCCACCCTCCAGCCAATCAGAATCGAGTATTTATCCAAGCCATGGTATAATACTTTTAAAAGTACCAGCGGCAGTAAAACTGTAATTCACTATGATGGTTAAATTTTGCAATTAATCCGCGGTTCACATGCGTGCCGAACCGTGGGGGGCGATCCGTACGGATCACGGATCAACTACGTTCCGTTACACCACTAATATCAGCCAATCGTCTAGGTATGGTATGATTCTCAGCCCCCTCAGCCTGTGGCGATAGAACCACACTCATGCACCGAGTAAGTACACGTGGGGCTAGAGACAAACCAAACGGGAGGGCATTGAACTCATATGCCCGACCTCGGAATGCCAATCGTAGGAACGATGATGCTCCACCCCGATAGGGATGTGGAAGTACGCATCTTTTCACATCCTACGGGGTTATGTCCCGAGTCCGGCGTCGGTACACGGGCGGACGGATGACGAAAAAGCTCGCCTTCCATACGCAAGTTGTACGTCACTTCTGACCATTGGTTGGGACCAGCGCACACCAGAATGTTGAGGGGGGGATCTGCCGCTCCCTGTGTCTTAAGTGTCTTCTCTGATTGTCCTCTTTGTGGCATCTGGTAGGGGTGCCTGGGCGAACCACACTTGACGCTGAGTCACCGTGACTAGGGACATTACTCGGCCTAACTCACGGGTCGTAAACGCAAACGCTTGCAGCGACGCATCGCTCAATGAGGTATCAACCTCTGCATCAAGCATCGTCTGCGACTGTGTGAGCATTTAGCCATGACAGCGAATTACCAATTTGCGCTGCTCTGGCAGCCGCACTATAAGCCTGACAGAGTAGATTGTCTGTTGCTCTGCATTGTGGCCTAGGGCAACAGGCGTCTGCCCGACCGCCTCTTCTGGGAACACTACTAATGCCCCAATGGCAGGTCCCACAGAGGCTATTCGGTCCAGCCCATGGACCGCCGCGTCTGACATGGACACAAACGGCCTACAATCTCTGGCCATCCGATACATACCAGGGCATGGCCAGCCTTTATTTAGCTCCGCAAGAAAATCGTTTGATGCTGGCATAGCCAATCATGCCCCCTGAGGGGCCCGTCGGTGAAACCTTAGACGTCCACGAAGTGCTAGCCTGCGGCATATCGCAACCCATGCGTGCCAAGGCCGCACGGAGAATGGGTTCCTAGAGAGGCTGAGTATCCAAGCCTCCTCTCGACCCTCTGTCAGATTGGTCTGCTGTCTCGGACCGACTCTGACTAAAGTAGTGTTTGATACTGCTGTAGAAAGGGCGTCAAAACCATCACAGTCAGCTGTTGCATTGCTGCGCGTAGCTGCGTAACTTCCGTGGACAGGTTGCTGCCCTTGCCAGCCATGCCCTTTTCCGTGCAGGGGCCTCGGTGGCGGGAGTACCCTTACGTTTGGGCGCAACCTCTACTGCCGCTGGCATTCTGCCCGAGGGAGGCATATGCACAAGGCGCTCATGCCTTAGAATAATAACCAGCACTGGCAGACGATAAAACGTGGCAGTGGTCTTTAATAGGGGAAGCCGAGACAGATAATGTAGCGAATCACGCATACTTCTGCCTTATAAACCAATCGATGTAGCACCACGCTAAATGATTGGGAAGCCTCACTGGTGTGCCGCTGCAGCTAGTACTGACTTAGAATCAATCACCGGAGCCGTAGCTCACCGGTAGCAGATCTCACTGGGGTATACATTCCACCCCCAGGTTCGATCACTGGACTCTCAGGCCTTAGCAAAAATAAAGAGCACTTCGCAGACAATAAAACGTGGCGGTGGTCTTTTAGAAGGGAAAACCGAGGCAGCTAGTGTAGCAAAGCACGCGTACTCTGCCTTACAAACCAATCAATGTAGCCCCATGCTAACCGATTGGCTAGAGCTGTAGCTCGCCGCTTGTAAGGTAGCAGATCTCACTGGGGTACACTTTGCAAGCCCAGGTTCGATCAATAGAATCTCGTGCCTTCGTACAATAAAGAGCACCTGCAGACGATGAAACGTGGCAGTGGTCTTTAGTAAGGGAAAACCGAGGCAGCTAGTGTAGTGAAGCATGCATACTATGCCTTACAAACCAATCGATATAGCCCCACACTAACCGATTGGCTAGAGCTGTAGCTCGCTGCTTGTACGGTAGCAGATCTCACTGGGGTACACGCCCAGGTTCGATCAATAGAATCTCGTGCCTTGGTACAATAAAGAGCACCTGCAGATGATAAATCATGGCAGTGGTCTTTAGTAAGGGAAGTCAAGGCAGATAGTGTAGCGAAGCATGCTCACTCTGCCTTATAAACCAATCTATATAGCACCGTGCTAGCCGATTGGGAAGCCTTACTGGTGTGCTCGTAGCAGTCAGTACAGACTTTGAATCAATCACCGGAGCTGTAGCTCACCGATTGTGTGGTAACAGATCTCACTGGGGTACACCCTTCACGCCCAGGTTCGATCAACGGAATCTCATGCGTTAGTAAAATAAAGAGCAGCCGCAGATGATAGAACGTGGCAGTGGTCGTTAGTAGGGAAAGTCGAGGCAGATAGTGTAGCGAAGCACTGCCTTGTAAACCAATCAAGGTAGCACCGTCGCTAACCGATTGAGAAGCCTCACTGGTGTGCTCGCGCAGCCATTACAGACTTAGAATCAATCACTGGAGCCGTAGCTTGCCGATTGTTTGGTAGTAGATCTCACTGGGGTACACTCTCCACACCCAGGTTCGGATCACAGAAAGATACAAACCTGTACTTTACTGCATACAAACCTGTTCACCGCATAACTTGTTTCACTAGAGTGAACGCAGTAAATGCGGTAGCACACGTGCCTACCGCTGCAGTATCCAAGAGCCGATATCCGTGGAAGATAGCAAGGCTATCTGCGGATGTTGCTCGTAAGTGCTTATCACCGCCTTTGGAGGACGATAATAATCGTAGCCCCGACCGAAGTCACAAGACGCTGTGGGATTCACACAGGCTATAAACAGTCTCACGTCTCAATATGCATTGGCGAGAAAATTGAACAGGACTTCCACAGTGACGCTCCCCCCATTATGGGAGGAATTACGTCACTACACTGGGGTCACGTACCTTGACAAATTCTGGTATAAGAGTCTCGATGCATCTGCCCCCAGAAGGCCATCCATATTGAATGAAATAGAATCCTAGTTTCCTAAATTATTTCATGTAACTTGGCCCTGTGGGTTTTCATTTTACTATCTGAAAATGTGGCCATTCAAATTTCATGTGTCACACCAAAGTGTCAAATAACAAAAAATGCCTCATGGGAGAAGACATCATTTAAATGAATGCTTTAAACAGCTAATGAAAAATGACACTTACTGAGTTAGCTGGATAACTGCACAGAGAAAAAACAGCTCATTTTACTTTAGTCCATGTTGAAGATATGGGAGGCATATGGTCTGACCATAGACTGTAGAAAAACCTGGGCAAATTTAGGAATATTGATGCAATTAGACCCAGGGGAGACATTAGAAGGGGTTGCATTTCTTTGGAATAGAGCTTGTTTAACTTTCCAATAGCCAATATTGTTTGTTGTAACTCATTTAGATATCAATACGTTTTACAACAGGCCAAGATTTAGCTAGTTTTAATAAATTTTTGTACGCTGAAAACATTTTTTGTTGAGATATTAGACCATTACTGGGGAGCAGTAGGAGGAGTAAGGGGAGGAGTCTTGTTGTGTATTCAGTGCTGGAGGTAATGGCTGACTCACCCTCACTGTCCATCACTGAGCAGAGCCTATGATATATCCCCTTTGCTGAATTAGTGATGAGAAACAGAGGGAGGGAAGTGGAGAGTAAGATGGGGTTGGGTCAGGGCGTGTTGGAGTGAGGGAATGAGGGGTTGTGGGAAAGCACAAGAACTCACCTGATTTAGTTTGAACACTATTGTCCTGGATATGCCTGTGTTGCGCAAATGTCAGCCATCAGTGGTGTCAGGGGACCTTGGGATGGGGTGGGTAGTAGCTTTGGAGGATCTGACATTTCAGCTGTCGCAGAGATCAGACAAGGGAGCCAAGTCTGAATTCTCTACAAGATTTCAAAGACTTACAGACAGATGGGCACACCAAGATAGTAAATACTTTCATGGATAGAAGTAGGACCAGGATGAAGAAAGAGACTGATGGAATGATTCATGGTTGGAAAGGTTTGATAGATAATAGAAAGGATAGAAAAAATGAGTGGGGTAAATGAGATATATCATTGATTCTCATTGGAAAGCCAATGTCTTCCCCTAGTATATACTGCCTACATATTCTACCTGCAGAAATTAAATCCGATTTACAATCCTGCCTTACCTGCTTCTCTGAACAAGTGGACTCCTTATCTGGTCAATACTACCAATGGACTAATTCTACATTTGAAATAAAAATCTGGATTTATTTATGCAGTGAATTTTACAGTTTGCCACAATACGCATCACAGGATACCCCAGCCTGGGGTATGCTGACAAACGTATTTCAATATGGCACACATCTATTAATAAGTGAAAAGTCTAGTATTTTGTCTTTTTCAAAAACAAGAAATTTCACAGTTGTGGCCTGGCATATTACTACAGATCCTTTCCAAAAAATTAGAATATCATGGAAAAAAATTTTTTTTTCCATAATTCCATTCAAAAAGTGAAACGTTCATAGATTATAGATTCATTACACACAAAGTGAAATATGTCTAGCCTAATATACCCTAATATTTTGGATTGCTTTTAGTACTTTTTTGCATGTGCATTTTTTCTTGGTGTAATTAATTGCTGGTGTAATTCAAATACCAGGGATCATATATTTTACAATCATGTAGACTACCTTTGTTTGTTTTTTGTATTTGTTTCATTTTTCATAATTTTGGCTTACAGCTCCAGAAAACCCCCAAAACAGTATTTCAAGAAATTAGAATAGTGTGTCGAAAATCAGCATTTACTTCAGTTATTTCAGAGAATGAATGTTTTAGACTGAGTCACACTATCATCTAATTTACTCAAAACACCTGCAAAGTTTATCTCAGTTTGGTTCAGTATGGGGAAGACTGCAGACTTGACAATTGGCCAGAAGACCATCATTGACACCCTCCAGAAGATGGGTAAGCCACAAAGGGTCATCGCTAAGGAGGCTGGCTGTTCACAGAGTGCAGTGTCCAAGCATATAAATAGAAAGTTTAGTGGAAGGGAAAAATGTGGCAGGAGAAGGTGCACAAGCAAAAGAGATGACCGTAGGCTTCAGCGGATTGTCAAGCAAAGACGATTCCAAAATTTGGCGGAGATGCAGAGGGAGTGGACTGAGGCTGGAGTCAGTGCTTCAAAAACCACCACGTACGGACGTATCCGGGACATGGGCTACAACTGTCGGATTCCTCGAGTCAAGCCACTCCACTCATTCTCTGAAATAACTGAAGTAAATGCTGATTTTCGGCACACTATTCTAATTTCTTGAAATACTGTTTTGGGGGTTTTCCGGAGCTGTAAGCCAAAATTATGAAAAATGAAACAAATACAAAAAACAAACAAAGGTAGTCTACATGATTGTAAAATATATGATCCCTGGTATTTGAATTACACCAGCAATTAATTACACCAAGAATAAATGCACATGCAAAAAAGTACTAAAAGCAATCCAAAATATTAGGGTTGGTTTTCTTGTGCTTATTCAATAACCTACATTCTACTCCTTTGAAGTTGTTTGGTTTCTACAAGAAACTTCAACAAGATCTTCCTGAACCATAATATAGACAACCAACACCAATTTGTACATGACATCAACATCAAGGCAGGATATGCATCTTCAATTAAAGGTACTTATGTGACATTTTTAATTCAGCTGTTTGAATTTCGTCCATATTTTTTTTATCATTTTACATTGTATTTGATACATTGCGTTTTTTAGGCTGGAGGATTTCAGGCTTACGCAGGATTTTAGATTTTGCTCATATGTACCCTGAAAATACATATAAATGTCATTGCAAGTGCAACTATAGATTTTTTTTCCCTCTAAGCAATGGTTGTGTAAGGTATGTGAACCACAACTGTAAATAGAAGATATGAAAATATTTTCTGAGATTGAAACATAAAATATTAACCTATAATCAAAGCCAATTCCACAATTGACTGCTCCGTCTGCATGAAATTGTGAAGGCAATGTTCCATCTTTCTGAAACTTACATTTTCTCCCAACAATTCAAAATTAAAGATGTGGCTAATGAGATATTTCAAGATGTATTTAGGTACTACACGGAAAATGAGTAATATTTGATGTCAATTCCTCATTTAAATGCATATTCACGTTTTCCTTTAAGTAACCCTGCTCAGTCATACCTATGGTGCACTTGCAATCATCAAATAAAATGCAGAAACCTGGCGCTGCTGCCTGTAATTATTCCAAGATGTGTTTGGGCCGTTTCTGGGCGTGACACTCTTTTCTGTGTGGGGAGGGGTGGGTGTGGAGTGCGATCAGATTTCAGCTGAGAGTCTGTAGCCAGTTGCAATGGCAGAGGTGAAAAAGCACAATTCAAGAACACAAGAAGCATCATCGCCTACAGCAAAGCGAAACAACAAGCTTACAGGTCGCATTCAAGAAGCAGTCAACCTAGGATTTGCTTTTCCTCGATGGCAACAGCTGAACTTTTGCAAGGGTATGAAAAGCTGTGCCGTGTTTTCTGTTGGACCTGTAATTAACGTTACCTCTAGCAATCGAGCTAGGTAGATAGATGGCCAAAGTCGGGTACCTTTTGTATCAAATGAATAACTATTGTAATATTACTTTGTAGCTTATTTGAGACAAATATTTGAATACAAATATCTTCATGGGAAAGTTATTTACCTTACAAAAGTATTAGCTATGATAGACAAGATATGATCTGTTAATGTTACTTATTCCACACACAATTCCCATCCCAGTTCTAAATTAGCGTTCAGAATAACGTTAACTAAATACTGAACAAGAGCACTGTTTTTTTCCCAGCCATTTAGGGCACTGAGCCAGCTGAAATTCTCACTACCATGGTTTAAAACAGGAAGCGGGCCTGAGATCATAAGCTTTTGGGTTTGATAGTTATACAATTAAGTAAAATTGTTCTTTAAAACTTCCAAATTTCTCAACATGACGTCGTTTGTGCCCGCATGAATGATTAGAGGCTACAGCATTCGGGTGGATGACATGAAACATTGCGGGAGCTGGATGTTTTATGTGATCCACTCTTGCATCAGGAAAACATGCTTTAAAAACCTTAAAACTACCAGCAACATTTAGGTTGCAACGATATAATTCCCAATTACCACCGCGTTCATCGGAGACGGTAGTAGGAAGACGAGGCAGAAGCAAGTGTCAATGTGGTAGAGGAGCTGAGAACTTCAAAATAATTGCAAAAGTGTTTATTTCATCGTTATAACACTGCCCAATTAGTTACCATCAATATAGAACAATACATGTTGCTAAAAATGTTATTTTCATTTTATCTTCGCTTGACATTTTGCTTGCCCTCAACGGGGGTGAGTGGAGGAAGGGGGTTTAGGACAGAGAAGATGACTTATTTGATTGTAAGCACTAAACACTAAACCGCAGCCAGGCTGAAAATCCTGCATAGTGCGCCTTTAAGTGATCAATAACTATTTCTTGGAGTTCCAAGAAAAAAACCTATTGATAACAGGCAAAACCTGCATTGTGTTAAAATAATGTTTCACTTAAACTCATGTTTTCAATAACCTTAATTAAAAGCTTGTTTGGGACAAAAACCAGCATGCACAGGCATTCTTCCAGGACCAGGGACGGTAATCCCCATTTCAGAACAAGCCATTGTGTTTTTGCTGTTATGCGTGCCATTTGCAGACTGGAAAACGGGCAGTTCCAGGTTCCTCTCCTACCTTTAAAAGCTTGAGTGATCAAAAGGACTGCCATTTCCAATAACCTGTACCATTTACTACTAAATAAAGGGGTTATGGAGAACTACAAAAGATGTTCACATTTAGTTCCATCAGTAAAACAAGAGGGCATGGGGCAAATTCACAAAAGGGAGTTGTCAATGCGTGGAACTGAGCCAGGTCAAGTATTAGACTAGGTTGTAGGTAAATGTTGAGCCTAGACGGGCCGAATGGGCAATTGTTACTGTGCTTTTCAGAACTTCAACACCACATGTTGCATGTTCCCTTCTATGGTAATCATTATTGTTATTGGAAATGAAGACTTACCAATCAGCAAGCATGCAAATATAATCCATCGAGAGCTCTCGCAGCCAAAAATCTATTATGACCCATGAGCCTGCTTCTTAAAAATGATGTAAATTTATTTACAATTTTCAAAACAGGAGAGGAAGGAGGCCTGTAATTCTTTTGCCATTTCCAGGGAGAAAGAAAGCATGAGGCAGAATTTCCTAAATCAAGGTGAGGTGGCATACTTAGCCAATAATCAAGCCCCGTTTAAAAGCTACTGAATTCAGAGCAACACTGAAGCTAAATACATTATAGCACTGTTTTTAATAGCTTTGTTTTCTTAGGGTGTTTCCACTTGCTATACATTTCATATTTAGAAAGTCTGTATACCTCCTCTCCCTAAGGCCATGTTACCTAGGAAAAGCCTTGATAACACATTGAATTCATCTGTACCCCAGTGCTTAATCACACTATAGCTAATATGCTACTATGCATTAGCAGGAAAAGAAACCACCTGCGATAAATCTATATGGTGCGGAAAATATTCACAGAACCCAGCTTAGAACCTCCTTCAGTACACATGAGATGAACATAGATTACACAGAAAATTATGGCATGTAAAATTCAAGTGGAAAAAAAATTAATTCTGCTGTGGTCGAAAAGTGTCACAGTAACCGTGTGCCCATTTAATAATGTATTCAAGCTAATTTTAAGCAAAAGGGGATTTGACTTTATTCTGGCCGTGTCATTTCTTGCATAAGGAACCTAAATTACACCAACAGTTTTCAGCACTCCAAACTCACCCGGCGTGTGCCGTTCGGCATGACTGGTCATGAAAAACACGTGGTGAGGGCCAACGTGACGTACATGCAATCGTCTGACAAGAGGAAGAGAATGAGGGTCACGTGACAAAACAATCAATGGATCAATGCACTGCCAAATGCAAGGAACTGGCCCTGCTCCAGGTCCCGCCAAGGGAAGCTTCCAGAAGCACAGCCTTAAAACCGGAGACAACTTAAAAAGGCGAGAAAAAGGGTGTACATTTCTCTCGCATACTCAAATGTACTCTCATAGACACTGCAAAAACAGGCCTCTCGAGCTAAAGAACAAAATAATCAGGACCTCACTTAATAAGGACCTCACCTAAATAAAACAAAGCAAGCTAAAAAAAAAAAAATTTAAAAAAAAAAACGAAATAAAGAAAAAAGGAGCCGGTCAATACAAATGCAAGTTGACGTTTTCTTACTCTGCCTGACGACGTTCAGGGGAGGTAACATCAACCACATGAGCAAAACAAAAAGTCAAATGCAAACAAGACAAGTAACAAAGAGAAGTAGAAAATTTATTGCAGTATTTGTTCCGCCAGAGATGCTGGGGATCCCTTTACTCTTATTAGTGGGGGTGACCTAATACATCAAAATCTACATTTACAAAAAAAAAATCCTCCTGCATGTAGGCCACAGATACTGCATGCTTCCTTTAAAACAGAATAAATTATATCCAGGAGACTCTGCCATTGTACAGCATGGACAAACAAAAGTAAACAAAAATAAAAATCGCTTCCCAGGAAAAATGAGCTAAGCTAAAGAAAGTCATCCGGTGCTAGGTTAAACTCCAAGAACACTTTATTAAGAACATCAACAGACTAATTTCCAACATTCACTTTTAAGTTTTATTATTTTTTTTTTTTAACAGAATTTTTTTTCGTTTTTTCTTTTTTCTCCGAGATATAAACATTTTAGTTTTTTTCGTGTTAAACTATGATACAGTGGGAGTAGAAATCAAAACGACCGGGGTCTGCTGCACAACAGCGAAGGAGCTCCCACACAATGTTTTCCAAACATTTCCTTCTGGTTTCTGTGTTCTCGTTTACATTACTTTTTTTCTCTCTCTTTTCTTTTCAGCGTCGCTTAAATGTGTCCTGGATCTGTACGCCTGACCGATGTTCACAATCCATTCTCTCACTTTTTGTTTGATGCCAGAATGCTGCATTTTGGGGGTTCTTGTAGTGTCTTATTTGCTTGCCTCTTGCCTGTGTTGTTTTTTTTAAAAAAAAGGTTGGATCCCAGTGGAGTTTGGCTGTCGAGGGGGTTGAATGGGTAGAAACTGCAGAGTTCATTAGCTGGAAGTCCCGTCCTTGGCTGCGTACAGCGATCGTAAAGTCTGCACCACTTTGTTGGTCAGCTTGTGGCCACTGGTCAAGGCGATTTTCTTGTAAATGATGTCCGACTCCTTGATAGTGTCCACCCAAGGCACCAGTTTGCGTCCGTCGCGCTTCTTGGCCTCGGCCCAGGTTCCGGAGTAGGAGCCGGCCATCCAATGTACGCTGTAGCCGGTGCTGGTCTTCTGGATGACGCGCGCGATCTGCGGCCGGTCCTTGTACTTGGGGCAGCAGATGGCGATGACGTCCATGGCCTCCACCGTCTCGTTCATGTGACCTGACGCCTCCGCCGATTCTCCGCCCCTCCGGGACCGCCGCGACGACTGGGGAGAGGAGATAGGAGTGTGTTACCGCTGTGACGTGCTGGTCAGCACTGAACTACACCCAAGTGCACAGGACTACACCCAAAAGCTCAGAACTACACCCATGTACACTGAACTACACCCAAAAGCTCAGAACTACACCCAAGTGCACTTTACTACTACCAAGTGCACTGAACTACAGCTAACTGCACTGAGCGACACCCAAAAGCACAGAACTACATCCTGTGTAAAAAACAACACCCAAGTGCACTGGACTACACCCGGTGGGCAATCACACTGCTGTAGGAAAGAAGTAGTTTCAAACTACTTCATAATCCAGGGCTTCCAAGATAAAATACTGAATATTCAAGCTCAGCACTGTATGGAATAATGCCCTTTTCATTGTTTGTTACTTAAAGGTACCTGAACACTGATGCGATTGACTGGTACCATGGTCACATAACCCATACTAAAAGATCTCATCTTGATACTCTAGTGAACTCCATTGCAAGCAACAATTATAAGAGAAGGGATTTTATTGCTGGCCTCCAGTGTGGCCCGTCTGTCTATCACATGAATCTTACTGCAAATGCATTTGATAAGAAACGTCTATGTTTAAAACACACAAACCTTGCTTCAGAACAAAATTTGTTAAATATCCATGTTTATAGTCTCAGAATGAACACAAGCAATACTACCATTAAAAAACAACCACGTTTTTCAAAGACAATTACACGTCTGTGTTGTCTTAACAGCTTCCACGTAAACAGCGGCATTTATGTACTATGCATTCTGCATGCCCTTTCGATGTGAACTAGTCACGCTCCAACATGCCTCCTTCCATTCTCGTTTTTTGGACACAATTCAAACTCAGCGAGGTGTATGATATGAAAGGAAGAAGTGGTGAATATACTCAATCCAGAACTGGTGCGCTTTTCCGTACCGAACTACGGTTACCAGGAAAGAGATGAGACAGAAACTCACCCCCGGAGTTTTCTCGTCGCCGTCGCTCTCATCATCCTCCGTGTCAGGGGCGTTGTTCTTGGGGCTGGAGCCCCCCAGCAGGGCGGAGATGGCTTTGTTTCGGGCGTTGGCGCTGGCCGACGCCTCCCCTTCCTCGTCTTCCTCATCGGGGTCCAAGTGCTCCATCAGTAACTTGAACTGAGAGTCGGAGAGAAGAGTCAACCTGACCACTAATGTACATGACCGCTTTAGCATGTGTGCTAGGAAGGCTAAGACACATGTTAGATGGTCAGTGGTTTTATTTTCTGCAAGGGACAAACAAGACTGCTCCACTACTTCTGAGGCTGGATGTCTTACTAGGAAATAACACTGCACTGAGACTGCGATACAACCTAGACTGGTGTACCGTGACCATTTTTTTGTTGTTCGTATGTAAAATAAGTAGACTAACCCCACATACAGAATCAATGGAGTTAAGCACAATTATTCTCGAGGAAATGTGAGCTAAACTAGGCACGTGGTATAGAAGAGAAGTGGGCAGGAATCGTGGTGCAGACTGATTGGGTATGTGTGGCTTGAGTTAAGTGTGTTCTCAGCCTTGGGTAAGGGTGCTCTTGAGCGGGGTGTCCAAAGCGCTTACGTCCAGGTACTGTTTGACGATCTTCCTCTTGATGTCGTAGGTGAGCTCCACGTTAGCCACGTCGTTGGACAGGAAATCTACTGTCTGACGTGGGCTGAAGTGCACGTGACCCTTCCTGTTGACCGCCTTGTCGTATATCTTGGCCGATTCCGTCGGCGAGTACTTCTGGATTTTACTGGAAGCAGAGAAGATGCAGGTCAGGAGGAGTAAGACCCCAACTCCTTATTCTTTTTAACTTCTTTATTTCGGAGGCGAGAACCTCGCTACTATACTTCTCACTATATCGGAGTGTGAGACGAGAGTCCCACATCGAATCAAATCGGATGAAATTCAACTTTATTGTCATTGTATGGGTGCAACGAAAAATGTGTATGCAGCTCCCAAGGAATGGTGCCAATAAACAATGGCAGTACCAAAAACAATTCTCTCCCTCCTGAGTGTCGGTTGATTTGTTCTGCACGTTAAAATGTGATGTTGAAGGCAATGGTTGCACTCGTGGAAGAAACCTTACAAATTAGACCCTGTAACTGTAGCATTTCTCAGTAGAAGACGAGTGGAAAAATATCCTGAATTATATACGAGGGTCTCCGCAGGTGCTCGAAGACAGTACAGTGAGATTACATTGTAGTAGAGCCAAGAATAGTGCCCTGTAGAGCATCAATCTGCACATTAGAGTACAGCATTGAAAGCAACTTGCAGCCTCCTAGAAAATTAACAATAATGGCTTTTAGCATTTTGTGACGCACAAAAAACGACCAAAAAGAGTATCATAGAGTTGTGGTGTTGGTACTGAACGGTTAACGTGTTTTTATCCATATTATTATTACATTTTATGTTATATATGGTTATATGCAATGATGTATTCTGTCCTATTCATCACTGCTTGTTATCTTCTGTCCAATAAGGGCTCAAGGCTGAGAAACCAGGTGAGTCACAGGCCGGAAACTTCAACTCCTACGGGGCTTAAGCAAAAAAACAAAAAGCGAGTATGTAGCTGAACAATGGAAAGCTAAGTTTTACTCTGCCTCATTCTGCCTAAAGAGGTGGTACTTTGGTACTGATGCACACAGTTGCACAGTCTCTCTTAGAAGGTATAAAGGATTCCTGTAAATAATGCTTTTTTTTTAGTACGGTGTTCACTTTCTCAGCAGGAGTTCTCTTTCGGCAGAAATAAAGACCCTTATAATTGAATCTAGTGTGAAGTATTTTCCTGACTGCATTGCCTCGACTACAAGACTAGGGTGGATTTTTCCCTCTCAACCCAACAGTACGGTGGTGAATGTGGGCTTGGGTACCTGTCTGAGAAGCCGTAGAGGTTCTTAAGGTGCTGTTTGAGCACCAGCAGGAGCAGGATTCCCTGGGAGGCGTTGGCGAAGTCTAGCAGTGGTGTGGGGTTGTCCGGCAGGCGCTGCATCACCTTGTCCACGTCCTCCACTTCCAGGTCCGACTCTGAGTCTGACTCCGAGCTCACGGCCACCGCCGCCCGCTTGGGCTTCTTGGGGCGGCGCACCACCTCCTCGTCCTCCTCGCTGCTGTCCCTGCTGCTCTCCTCATCGCCCTTCACCTCATCCTCCTCAGACTCGTACCTCCTCTCCCGCACCTTCTTCTCCCTTCGCCTGGGTGTCTTCAGCAGGGACTTGGGGAGGAGGAGGGGGGGGGGTCATTCTTTTTGTGGGGGAGGAGTGTGTGTGTGTGTGTGTGTGTGTGTGTGGGAAAGATGGGTGTGTCTGAGCGTGCACGAGTTGTTAATATGCGTGCCCGTCTCCGTAAGAAATCAGTTTGCATGTATGCTTGCAAGGGAGGTGTGTATATGCGTGCCTCTGTGAGGGAGTGTGTGTGTGTGTGTGTGTGTGAGAGATGGACAGAGAGAGATCTAAGCATGCATATGTGCAAGTCTGATTGTGTGTGTGTGTGCGTGTCTGTTTTTGCGGGTGTAACAGCGAGACTGAGGGAGACGCAAGCATGAGTACATGTAGGTGTGTTCATTTGTGTGTGTGTGTGTGTCAGGCTCACCTCCTTGAATGATTGCAGCAGGTTGCTGCCGGACACGGACAGCGTGATGTCGATGTGATGCATGATGAACAGGGGTTCTTCCTGGGTCTGATAGGGGAAGCAGGCAAGATTGTCCGCGATGTACAGAAGCATGTTCACCTCCGTTTTCTGCAGGGAGGACCAAAAACAGCCAGAGTTATGAATGCTGCCTACCTCAATGGGCCAACCTCATACCACCTTTACACCAAAGCATACAAACTACAAAATCTCCACAGAATCCTATTATTACGTCTGGAGTTCAACACCGATTTGTGAAATGTTGATTCTGACAAAGTTTAGGTTCATAAGAAAAGCCAGCCAGACTGAACTCCGCTGATATTCAATGAGGAGGAAACAACCAGCATAGCAATGAGAAATGAGTCATTGTTTCATACAACAATTTAAAGAGTCATCAAATCAATATTCCATGGCCTCAAGCTTTTCTTGGAAAAAAATGGCAAGATAATTGCTCATTAAAACAAAAAAATAAAATAAAAATACACTTAAAAATGCCTTGTGATGTTACTGGTAACCGTCTCAGTGTGTGTATGTGTGTTTCTGTGTGCGTTTTGTATGTGTTTTTGTTCTGTTATTGTGCTTGTATGTGTGTGTGTGTGTGTGTGTGTGTGTGTGTGTGTGCGCGTTTGCTTGTGGGGCAGGACTCACGGAGCTGTCGTCGAACAGGTTGAGCAGCGAGATGAGGAACGCTCGCCGGTGTTGCCGGTTGCCCCGCACCATGGTGAAGAGGTGCGAGCAGAGCGCCGTGTTGGTCTCATCCTGACGGTAGCCCCGGATTATGGTGTCCTGCGACGCCCAGATCGCCTGCTGCACCTGATAGGACATCTTCATCCCGGCCACGGCCTTCATCTGCAAGGGACCAGGTTTGAGGGGGACGGCGTGTTGTTACACACACTTCAGACAGCATGGTGTTTCACCAGGGTGACAGAAGCTTTTTACTAAATAATAATAATAATAATAAACTTTATTTGTATAGCACCTTTCATACATAAAATGCAGCCCAAAGTGCTTCACAACAATAAAAAAAACAAAATACAGAACAAAAGCAATAGAAGAAAAATAGACATAAAAGACAATAGAACATTTACGAGACAATATAAAAGGAATTAAGATTAAAACAGATAAAAGGCTACAGTGCATGAATAGATAGCCCCGGTTTCTGTACACTGGTGTGTCTGTACACTGGTGTCTCCCCAACAAACACTCCTACCACAAACAGCCTGCTACCTGCCATCTGCTACGCACCATACAGCCTCTCTGGGTGATAATATACCTGCCAGCTCCGCTGCAGGACTTTTGTCCCTCCTTCGAGGTATATTTGCCCATGGGTGGGAGCAGCATACAGCCTCCACAGTTTGAATCACTCCGCAGTGTGACGAACCCGTCGGTCCCTAGTCAAACTTTTAAGTTGAGCGCCCTACTGGCCTCTTTCTACCTTTTGATTTTCATTTGCCCATGGGTGGGAGCAGCATACAGCCTCCACAGTTTGAATCACTCCGCAGAGTGACGAACCTGTCGGTCCCTAGTCAAACTTTTAAATTGAGCGCCCTACTAAAGGCACATCCTGTCACACATTAAGACGGTACACATTTGCATATATTAAATATCCCCCACACTAACATGTGTTCACTATGTACTTTGCATCTAGGGAATACCCCTCTACTCATGAGTGAAGCTGGTATACTATGCAAATAAGGAATATCCCTCCACACTTGTGAATGAAGTTGGTATACTCTGTACATAAGGAAAAGCTCTCCACACTCATGAATGAAGCTGGTATACTCCGTACATAAAGCATATCCCTCCACACTCATGAACCTGGTATACTCTGTACATCCTGTCACACATTAAGACAATACACATGGCATATACAGTCAAGCCGGAAAGTCTGCACACCCCTTTCACCTTCTCCACGTTTTATTACGTTACAGACTTATACTACAATAGATTGAGTTCATTTTTTGCCTCAAACATCTACACACAATAGCCAATAATGACAAAGTGAAAACAGGTTTTTAGAAAATATGCAATTTTATTTTACTGACAAAAATAGGTTATTTAGGGGTTACATATCTGTACACACCCTTAGCCTAATACTTGGTTGCTGCACCTTTGGCAGCGATTACAGCTTCAAGGCGTCTTGGGAAAGAAGCTACGAGCTTGGCACACTTGTTTCTGGACATTTTTGCCCATTCCTCTTGGCATATCCTTGCAAGCTCCGTCAGGTTGGATGGGGAGCGTCGGTCACAGCCATTTTCAGCTCTTTCCACAGATTTTCAATTGGATTCAGGTCTGGGCTCTGGCTGGGCCACTCAAGGACATGCACAGACTTTCTCCGAAGCCACTCCTTTGTTCTCTTGGCTGTGTGCTTCGGGTCGTTGTCATGTTGGAAGGTAAACCTTCGCCCCAGTCTGAGGTCCAGAGGTCCAGAAGCAGGTTTTCTTCAAGGATCTCGGTGTACTTCGCTGCATTCATCTTTCCCTCTATCAGGACTAGTCGCCCCGTTCCCGCTGCTGAAAAACATCCCCACATCATGATGCTGCCACCACCATGCTTCACTGTAGGGATGGTATTAGCTAGGTGATGAGCGGTGCCTGGTTTCCTCCAGACGTGACGCTTGGTATTCAGGCCAAAAAGTTCAATTTTGGTTTTATCAGACCAGAGAATCTTGATTCTCATGGTTTGAGAGTCCTCTAGGTGCCTTTTGGCAAACTCCAAGCGGGCTGTGATGTGCCATTTACTAAGGAGGGGCTTCCGTCTGGCCACTCTACCATAAAGGCCTGATTGGTGGAGTGCTGCCTGGATGGTTGATCTTCTGAAAGGTTCTCCCATCTCCACAAGGATACGCTGGAGCTGTCAGAGTGACCCTCGGGTTCCTGCTCACCTCCCTGGCCAAGGCCCGTCTTCCCCGATTGCTCAGTTTGGCCGGGCGGCCAGGTCTAGGAAGATTCTTGGTGGTTCCAAACTTCTTCCATTTACGAATGATGGTGGCCACTGTGCTCTTTGGGACCTGTAAAGCTGCAGAGATTTTTCCGTACCCTTCTCCAGATCTATGCCTTGACACAATCCTGTTTCTGAGGTCTGCAGATAATTCCTTTGACCCCATGGCTTGGAGTTTGCTCTGACATGTACTGTCAACTGTGGGACCTTATATAGGCAGGTGTTGGCAATCCCCAATCATGTCCAATCAATTGAATTTATCACAGGTGGACTCCAATTAACTTGTAGAAACATCTCAAGCAGTATCAATGGAAACAAAATGCACCTCAGCTCACCTTTGGGTGTCACATCAAAGGGTGTGCACATTTGTGTACATATGATATTTTACATTTAGATTTTTAATAAAATTGGACAAATGTCTAAAAACCTGTTTTCACTTTGTCATTATGGGCTATTTTGTGTAGAATTTTGAGACAAAAAATGAACTCAATCTATTGTAGAATATGTCTAACGTGTGTACATATGATATTTTACATTTAGATTTTTAATAAAATTGGACAAATGTCTAAAAACCTGTTTTCACTTTGTTATTATGGGCTATTTTGTGTAGAATTTTGAGACAAAAAATGAACTCAATCTATTGTAGAATATGTCTAACGTAATAAAACGTGGAGAAGGTGAAAGGGTGCAGACTTTCGGCTTGACTATTAAATATCCCCCACACTGACATGGGTTCCCTATGTACTTTGCATCCCTCTACTCTCATGAGTGAAGCTGGTATACTCCGTACATAAGAAAAAGCTCTTCACACTCATGAATGAAGCTGGTATAGTCTGTACATAAGGAAAAGCTCTCCACACTCATGAATGAAGCTGGTATACTCCGTACATAAGGCATATCCCTCCATACTAATGAATGAAGCTGGTATACTCCGTAAATAAGGCATATCCCTCCACTCATGAATGAACCTGGTATACTCTGTACATAAGGAAAAGCTCTCCATGAATGAAGCTGGTATAATTTGCACATAAGATAAAGCCGGGAAACTTTACGCATCAGGTAAATGGGTGCGCACTCACATGAATGAAGCCGGTGTACTTCTTGTCAATTTCCACCAGCTGCTGATCGGCTTTATTCCTCATGCTGGGCTCTGGGTCTGTTCCCATGGCGATCAGGTATGGCACGCACTAGGGGGTGGGGACAGAACAGGCAGGAAGAAACATCAGGGCCAGGGAAACGTTAAATACGCACGCGCCACAGGACGAGGCTCGCGGGCACCAATTGGAGCAGAGGGCTCAAAGGTGATCCATCTCGGGGGCTCACCTGCACAGGGTGGATGAGGCCCTGGTTGAGGGTCAGGGCGATGACGTTGAGGGCGAAGTGGCGTACGTTGGACTGGGTGTGGAAGAAGGCCTCCAGCACCTGCTTCAGATAGAGCTGCATGATGGAGCTGCTCATGCCCGACGAGATGTCGCCCATCTCCTTTAGGTCCTCCTGCTTCGACAGCTTCTTCCCTGAAGGCGGGGAAACAGAACAGCGTTACACATAATAACAACATGTCTAACATATTATAATAGCATGTATCCAGCACTTTAATGCGTGCCACTCAAAGCCTCATCCTTAATAAAAAACTACAGTCCAAATACAGAATGAAACAGACGCACCACAAAGAGCATTGCCATGGAAATGCAGGCACACACTGTAAACATTTTTAGAAGTAGCATACCCCAGTCGTGTGATGGTAGCCCGCTGGGGCAACCGCTATAATGAACTTCCGTGTCCCACGGTGACAAGCACACGATTCCCCAGAACGGTCTTTCAAAAGCAGTCATGGGGATTCATTGAGTGCTTAATTAATTAGTCTGATTGAGCTGCTCACTGCATGCTGATCCTGGTGTGTCTGTACTCTTACAAATTCTTGGCAGCTGCCTCCATTAAGCCTAATTAGCTGTTCAACTGGCCCTGCAGCAATTAATAAACCCAACAACAAACTTATGCCCACTTGAATGCTAATCTATTACAAATATAAGGGGCACAAACGCCATCTAATGAGTAAATAGTTAATTGTCTCTTCATTAGCATAAGTTTCTCTGACAGGTCCCATCATGGACTGAAGGCAGGTAACTTGAATTTCAAGCTTAAACTGCTTAAAAATGTAATTACCACGACACAATAAGGAGCCCAGTTGCGCTCTGCACTCATCCGTGTCAATATAAAAGAGACTGATAAACAAAAAGCCATGTTATCATTTTGTCTGGAGGGTAGGCAGCCTAAATAAAGTTAATGTGTGGGTCATGCTACCCGCATAGCCTGTACACCAGGGGTCCTCAACCTTATCCCGCAAGGGCCGGTGTGGGTGCGGTCTTTTGTTCCAACCAAGCAGTTAGCCCTTGCGGGATAAGGTTGAAGATCCCTGCTGTACACGATACAGTCGAAATGGAGGAGCTAAGAAGTGCCTGCACCTCAGGAGTGCCATTTGGAAATATTACGGGTTCTAGGCCGCTGGAGACAAAATAACCAAAGAGAAAATCACCTGCAATGTATGCAATTGCCAAGGCCCTACTAACCCTCCAAACACTTTTCCCCCCCTCCAAAGGAGATTGTTTAGTTCATTTTAGTTTCAGTAATACATGCCATTGTGAATTATTGACGGACTCAAGCCTTATAATTTCTTCTTTTGTTTGAGAGACAGTTGTTCTAAAGAGTCATATTATTGCTGTTGTGATCCTCCCTGGTTTCATTTTACTTTATATATAAAAAAAATTATAATAATAAAAAAAGATATTATACCTAATATCTGCAGAATAACGCACTTACCAAACGTAACAGAAATCCCTGATAAAGAATGACTTGTACATAAATCCAGAGGTTTCAAGCATCTTCTCTTGGTTTTCCTTTAGGTAACTCCTCAGTTTTGTGTGTGTGTGTGTGTGTGTGTGTGTGTGTGTGTGTGTGTGTGTGTGTGTGTGTGTGTGTGTGTGTGTGTGAGTGAGTGAGTGTGAGTGTGAGAGAGAGAGAGTGTGTGTGTGTGTGTGTGTGTGAGTGTGAGTGTGAGAGAGAGAGTGTGTGTGTGTGTGTGTGTGTGTGTGTGTGTGTGTGTGTGTGTGTGTGAGAGACACACTCACACTCGCGGTCGGCCTCCTGCATACGCGAGTCCTCCTCCTGCAGGTACGTCTGCAGGTTCTTCAGCACCTGGATCTTCAGGTTGACTGAGCTGCGTCGGTCCGACAGGATTCCGTTGTACAGGCTCTTCACATCCTGGACGAACATCAGGCTTGGATGCTGGATGAACAGAAAGCCTGTGGGGGGGGGGGGGGGGCGGGGGATCAGTACAGGCTGGGCAGGGGATAACCACACTGGACCGACTTCACCTCACAAAAACCTCCATCTCAGTTTGGACCATTATAGTCTTATATAGTGTTATAAACAGTTTTTAGATGTCAAGTTGATATTAAGTTGAATATCAATATCATAGCATTGTTTGAAATTTACACAAATAAATTTGTAATACCACAGTATTTTAACACATTGCATAGCATAAAGACATTGAACGGTTTTTTTTTTAGCAAGACTTCAATACCAATACAATCACCAAATGAACCATTCATGAGGAACATTTAACCTTGTGTGAACATTCCAGCATAAACAGGGCATGAGACTCAAATCTGCAAAACAAACTCTAGTGAAATCGCTTGCCGCCCCAGCGTATGAAAGGAGCAGGACGCGGGGGCACATGAGTCACCATGGTTTACCTAAGCCGATGATGGCCTTGGTCTGCACCTCCTCGTCCTCGTGTCTGGTGAAGTACAGTAGCAGCTCCTGAACCTTGTCCTTAATAATAACCTGAAGGAAGTGCAAAGTTCACATGTTAAGATTGAGTGTGGTAATGGGGGGGGGTGAGGTTCGCGTTATGAGCGTTCTGAGGCCATGGCCATAGGCGCAGAGGAATGCGTACCGGATTCGACGCTGTTACCTTGTTGCTGCCCTTGAACTCCTCCAGGTCGAAGTCAAAGTGCCGGCACAGGGCGCCGACGGTGAACAGCGACCGAAGCAGCGCCGGCTTGTTGGCGGCCAGAACCGTGCTGTTAGGGTCTTCCTGGTGCTGGGTCTTCAGCTTGGTCAAAGCACCTGTGTGATGAAAGGCCGCACGGCCGGTGAGAGTAAGCCTACCCAGAGATCTGCTCTGCGCACACCTGCTCATAGTCACTGCACAACAGAAGGAAATCCCAGAAATGAAATGCAAATTGTGCATATAGATCACAATCCAAGGATCATTACATTACACAAATGCAAAATATATCAATGAATGATACCAATTAGCTGAAGGGCTTATTTGGCTTCAAGGCAATGCGCAGCATTACATGGACACAATTGCAACAACAAACCATACTGCGAGTAATAGAGTGGGACTTTCCCATTTCTGGCTTGGAGGACTTACCATAGTAACGGTTGAAGCAGGCCCAAACAAACTTGTAATTGTGAGTGACCTTATTGACCACCGCCCCAAGACAGCTCACACAGTGTTGCACAACCTGAGAAAAACAACGCAGCACGAGTGAATGTCATTGGCCCCAACTTCCATCTCCCAAGATGCCTCCCCGTTTCTAGGCTCGAGTACGATGCAATCAAACTTGTATACATGGTTCGCTCCTTCCTTTTGTGTGGAATTCATATCTTTTGGAATTAAGCTCCGCTTCTGACCACGAGCATACACACCGTCATGCCGTATTTGATGATGAGCTTCATTAGGTCTTCTTCTATGGTGGTGAGGAAGGTTTCACTCGGGTGCTCCATCAGTGGCACCACCAGCTCCAGGATCTTCGCCACGTTGCAGATCACCATGAAGTCGCTTTGGGTCTGTCAGAGTCAAAGTGCAATATCAACACAAAGGACCAGCGTAATATTAACACGAGGACACAACGCTGCACATTGGCAAGTCCCTAAAAGGATATAGATCACAATCCAAGGATCATTACATTACACAAAACACTTCACAAAATAATCATTTATTACTCTGTATGTAGAACTATTATTCGTGCCTAGACAGACCAGAAGTTTCAGAAACTTGCTTGCATGCAACGATAACTTTTACACAGAATCAAAATAATGACAGAAACCGTTCAAAATTTGTGTCGTGGTATATGCAGTTCAATGTAAAAATAGTGAAGCAATAAATACTCAGCTCAGTAATTCATGTGTCTATGTTGAATACCGCAATGTACCATTTCAGATTTTTATCAAGAATTTATTTTGAATGTTTCCACAGAGTCTAATGGTGCAATGATTGGCAACATAATTTATATAAATGAAAAAGAACCCAGACAGAATGGGTAGGATCAGTGCAATTGGGTAAGCTGTCTTATCCTATAAGCATTTGTGGTTGCAGCTCACTTTTTTTGGACTAGCAATCTGCACCGTCACACGCTGGCCACAAGGTGGCCTCAAAACTCAACTCAAAACTTCCACTGGTTTAATTTCTGCCAATATCATCCACCAATGATTTTCAGAGCCAATTCAAATGTTGTGCTTAGTGTGGAAGCAGTGTGTGTGTGTGTGTGGGAGAGAGAGAGAGAGAATAAACAGGGGCCCTTACGTTGCACTTGGTGGTCAGGTAAGGCTGCATGGTCATGGCGTGCTTCACCATTAGCTGGGCACGGATCTTGCTGAACAGGTACAGCGTGGTGATGCAGGCCACTAGGCGGGTCGAGTTCACGCCCTTGTGCTCAGTGTCTGGAAGTTAGCCATAAAAATAATGGTAAAAAAAATTGACACTACAAAGATTCCCAAGTTTATATTTACTGCGTGGAATAGACTTCAACAACCACAATCCTAGTCAGATGAACAAATACGCAAACAGTTCCACAGAAATTCCAGCCGGCATACAAGGGAATAGCTAGAGGTCAAATTGCATATCACAAACACAATGATGAATGGGGAAACAAATGGGCGGTCACCATGTTAATTACTCAACCAATCAGAACAGGTCTCTTGATTGGCTTAAACGAGTCAGTGATTGGCAGCTAGGCCCAGAGTGGGACTTATGAAACTCTCTCACCGAGAGGGTTGTAGTATAATGGTTAGGGAACTGGGTTTGTAACCTAAAGGCTGCGGATTTGATTCCCAGGTGAGACACTGCCATCGTACCCTTGAGCAAGGTCCTTAACCTGTATATGTCCAGTTGTGTAATTGGAAACTGCGATAAAATGCAAATGTTGTGTAGGCCACTCTGAATAAGAGCGTGAAGTAAATGACTGTGCACCGCAGGCGAGCAGAGGTGTAGGTGCAGCAATAGCGCAGCCGTTCTATAAACCGTACACCTGGGCTGGATCTGCGGCGGGCAGCTGGGTTACGTACCCGAGAGGGACTCTTCGTATTTGAGGATGTGCTCCACCAGATTGTCCACGAGCTGCACGCAGGCTTTCTTGGCCGGTTTGTAGGAGGCGTCCTCCTCAGACTTCAGCAGCTGTGGGCAGAGGTAGGGGCAGAGCTGGTGAGTCGTAGCTCGCTAAATGCGCAGCTAGCCAAAGCTAATGGATGACTAAACTTCCTGACAGGTAGACACTTGATAGCCTTGTTTTATAAGCAGAGAAGTAAAGACTGATCTCTCGATCCACTGTCTAAGAATTTACAAAAATTGGAACTGTTACACGATTTACGAAACATTCAATCTAAAACAGAAGGCCAAGACATGAAGTCACACTTACATTTTGAAGCAGTTGTTCGAACCAATCATAACCAGTATCTCGGCAGGCAGCCACCTGAAAGAGATGCGTCTTTTTAAATGGTGCGATAAGATTTGATCGACATGCGTCTGGTATCTGAGCATTGGACAGTGCTGTCAACGCATGGATCACGTGTGAGACTTGGGCAACTACAAGTGACGATTCAAAAGTCAACGTCAATACATGCCACTCCACTGTTATACTGATTACAGATATGAATGTCTGAAAAGATAATGCAACTGGCTAAATGGGATTTACAATTAAATACGAAATGCTCAGGAAAAACAGAAAAAATGTAAGCATAGTGGCGTATTAAATCAAAACTCGTTTGCGAATGAATGTGTTGCAAGAAATACATTTTAAAAATGTTGTTTCAACCCGGAGCTTTTGTTGTTTCAACCCAGTCAACAGCCATGTGGTCGCAAGGTGCGTGAAAATGCAGGTGCATTAAAGCTGAAAATGGAAACCATGGACCTTCATTGAGACAAACAGCTTGAGATCAGAATTAACTTTGTGTGTGTGTTGTGCTCTCACCACGTCCGTGATATTGAGGATCTTGCGGGTCATGGCTTCCTTGTCGTGATTGGGGGTCGGGGTGAACCACAGCTTCTGGAATGTTTCGTTCACCAGTTTCTGTGGGAGCACACAAGTGCATTAAAACCTAGTGAATATACACCAGCAATTTAACCGAAAAGAACTCTGCCTGCTTTCGTGTGATAAAATCTAAATGTGTGTAGAGTCTCAATCATGTTTCTGGCTGCTGATTGTATGGCACCGCTGAGATCGTTTCACCCCGGTTGCAGTCAGACCCGCCACACGTGAAAACGGCGGCGCCCCGGCAAACCTTGATGCCTTCCTCGTCGTTGACCCGGCGGATCATCTTGACGCACATCTCAGTGATCTTGGGGAAGGTGGGCTGCTCCAGGCAGATGTCTCTCAAGATCTTGATCACTCGCTTCCTCACGCTGATTCCCGTGTCCTGGGAGAAAAGAGCGGGAAAATAAATTACAGAACAATTGGATTGGGGGGAAATAAATAAATAATCGTACAAACACAAAAACACACACCAGCCGTACCACAAGCATTAACCTCAGAATATATGCACACCAGTACTATGATGCTTTTATTCAATAAAGCACTGAAAAAGAGTGCGACATACTCTCCTTCAAGGGATGTGTGCATTTCGGTGCCGAGTGGAGATCGAAAGGAATGTCTGCCAGTTGTACCTCGTCCACACCCCTAGGTGGCAGTGTGGAGCACCACTGTTTACCTGAGATGAACTTTGGTACCGAGAATGAACTTTCACGCGGAGAGAGGCTGAAAGTGGCGGGGCCCAGCCATGGCCCTCACTGTTCGGCTGGCATTCGCACAATTACGGATTAAAACGGGCGCCCTACAGCACGGCCTGCCCCTCCTGCTCGGCTTGAAAATTCTCAAGGCACTGGCCAAGAAAACACAGTCAACTTACAGACCCTGTGAACCGAATAGCTGTTTCAGATCGGCAGCTTTTAAAATAATTTTTATTTATTTATTTTTTTTACTTCTGACTGAATATGTTTGCGGTTTAAATGGTTTAAATTAATGTTAGAAATTTCACTTACAGGATGGGTCCACACCTTACAGGGGTCCGCTCTTTCGTGTTGTGCTTGTGCCGTCCCCCTAAACAGCTGTGTTGTTCCGGAAGTCGCGATCACGTTTCGCTGCCTGAACGGATCTGACTGCCGTGGTTTTTGGCGGGCTGCTGCGGTCAGATTCTTTTTTGTACCCGTAAAAGCGCGTCCTTTGCCGAGCAGCAGCATGTGACGTCCCTCGCCCTAAATGGAATACCCAAGGCGTGGGACGGGTTACGCACCAGTATTCTCTCAATCAGCATGTCGTAGTACTGCTCGGTCAGCTGGGGGCGGCTGAGCACGAAGCGGCCCAGCAACTCCACAGCGGCCTCCCTCACGCTGGTCGAGTTGTCCATCAGACGGCCGTGCACCCCGCGCTGCATGTCCAACTGCCGGAAGTGAGAGGAGGGGGAGAGTCTCGTGGTTAGCACACGTGATGTACATACACATGCACACAGACGACCAGGCTCGCTGGTTAGCACACGTGATGTACATACACAGACGACCAGGCTCGCTGGTTAGCACACGTGACGTACATACACAGACGACCAGGCTCGCTGGTTAGCATACGTGATGCACATGCGCAAATTGCGCATATACATTGACGACCAGGTCAGATGCACACAAACACAAGAACACCCACGGACCACATGGCCTGCTGGACTGTACTCAATCTGCACACTACTAGGCCTACCGTGGACATACGCATGCACACAAGCATATACATAAGCACACTAACAACCAGGACAAGTACACGCATACCAATACCATGAAGTCAAGGACTCTTCTCTAAGTTCTATTCCCCCAAATTCACAGACCCATAAAAAGTGTACAGGAGGCTATATCATGAGACCATCAAAGCGATATTAAATGCCTTCAGTATACAGTGCTAGGATCAGCTCTTTCAGCCACAACAAACCCCAACTGCTTTGAGTAGAATATGGATTCTGATCCAGGAACAGTTTCTAAGGGAATAATTCATACCGGGCCGACACCGGGGTGCTTGCCAAAATCTCAACAAACAATCAAGCACATTAAAGCATCTCCGTCAAGGTTTTGTTCTCTTCAGAAACTTCAAATCGATGATGTCCAAGTAGTGTTTGTATCTGGCATACATATTCACAAGCCATCTGCTAGCTTGCAAACGGTCCACTAGGCAGTGCTGCATTTAGCTGGATCGGTCTGTTCTTCACGAGCCCCAATCCCACCCCAATCCCTCGCTCAACACACTTTGAAAACCACGGCATTGTGTTATACCATAGAGCAGTGGTCCCCAAAGATTCCTGGAGATCTACTGTAGGTTTTCGCTCCAAGACTAATAAAACACACCTCATTTAACAGCTAGAGATCTCGTTGAGCTGCTAATTAGTAGAATCAGTTGAGTCAAATTGGGGTTGAAATGAAAACCTACTGGACGGTAGATCTCCAGGAATAGGGTTGGGTACCACTTACATAGAGGACAAGCAAAATCAAACTTACTTTCAGAACTTTATACTTATCATTCATCGAAACACATACACCACAATCCAAACATACCTATACTGTTATGTTCACCACAAGATAAGTAGTTATGGCCTTCATTTAAACGCTGTGTGTAATCAAAATAACTTATACGTTATACATACACAACCAAAGAAAACAAATACAATATGTTAATCATCTGATTTTGAATGAGTTTTTCATCCCGAAAGCAACAAAGTTCTTGTATTGCCAACTACAGGAGGACATGGTCATTTGAAGGCCATGTTCCGTGCTTAAGTTACAAGGCATTTAAATTTGAAAAAATCAGACGGGTTTCCACTGTTCCACCTTGTAGGCTGCCAATCAGAAGTGAACTTAAAGGACTGGGGCTGGCGCGGACTGCAGCGAGACTCACCCGAGCCAGGATGCTGGGGTCCACGGCAACCACCTCAGAGAGACACTTCATGGCTTTAGTTCTGACTGCGATGGCACTCTCCCCCAGGACCCTCAGGATCTGAAGAGGAGGAGTTCACTCCATTACATCACACTCGCCTATGACAAGCAACACAGTTAATTTTATAGCGCAAGGACAAGGATTCCTTACCTGTGTTAAATAAATATCAAAGCTCTGTGCGAATGGCCTCATAGAGGCCAAATAACGGACAATCAGGGAGGAGTCGTCGTAGTCCACGTTGTCCGTGTTCATTCTGGGGAAGAGGGAGAAAATGGTTTAGAGAGCACTGAGGTAAATGTGTGAGGGGAGGGCCCTCCGGGTCAGGGCGACCGGTGAAGTATTCGCGGGGGCGGCGGGGGGAGAGGTACCTCAGGGTGCTGAACTGCGCGGGTGTGGTCTTGATGATGGAGCGCAGGAATTTCTTTCGCGCCTCTGCCTTCTGCATGATCTCGCCGGTTGACTCGATGTCCTTAGCATGGTGCGGCCCGTCCGACGAGTCCTCGTCTTTCTGTGACTTCATAGCCTTCTCCGACTCGGTGGTGGTGTCCCGGAACCACTGCGCGATGTAGAACTTCCGCGCAAACTGCGAAAGGGCCGACAACGCGACAGAGGTGAGCTCCATTTTGTCTCCTGAAGCCCTGACAAAGCGAGCTACAGAGCAACCTCTCCTAAACAGTTTAACAGGAAAATTCATTTGTCAGTGAAAATCTCCTTACTTCCATAAGGGATTATCAGGGTGGAGCTTCAATTGCAGAAAATTGCTCTTCGAGAAGATCACAAAATCAATTATCAGGCTTAAGTTAACGAACAAAAACTAGAACGACCTTTCAGTTCTCAAATCTATCTTAAGTCATAAAAACGTCACACACTTCTAATCCAAAGCTGAATTTAGAATTTTGACACTGACCCAAGGGGACACTACATGGTAGTACTTGAGCAGAAGTACAGAGAATGTGACCACTCACAACAAGCGATGGATCAGTCTCTGCGTTCTCCTCCATGTAGTCTAGCAGGGTCTTCTGCAGCTGCTGCGTCTCATCATTGCCAGAAGTCTGCATCACAGGATGAGAACGTGGAAGGAGTTTGTAGTAAAGAAACATTTCCCCCCCAAACAGCCCTGACGGGCGACAAACCATGTAGGCAGTGGGTGTGCATGTGCGTGTGTGTGTGTGTGTGTGTGTGTGTGTGCGTGTGTGTATGAGAGAGTGTGTGCGTATGTATGTGTGCGCATAGTGTGCCTGTACCTCCTTGAGGATCCTGTCGATGGAGTGCTGGTCCATTTTGCTGGTGACTGCGTCCTTGCGAAGTCTGGCTGCCACGGTGCCCAGGTAGTCCAGGGAGGCTACCCTCAGGGCCATTTCCGTCTGCTTGTTACTGAACTGGTGCACCTGCAGGGAGGGGGCGGGGGGAAAGGCATGGGAAAAGGGGGTGTGTGAGGGGGGGGCGTGGCTGAAAAGGGGGCGTGACTGACCAGGTCTGCGCAGGGTGGAGACTGGGGCTGCATTCGAATCCAATTTAACACGCTCCCTTCCCTTGCAGTCTTCCCTTGAGGGGGCTATCTTGTGACGCAATTTGCTACGTGAATTGTGGGATTCCCTTCTTGCTGGAAGCTTGCATTCTATACCCTTGGAGGAAGGGAGGATAAATGAGGCAGCGAGGGAATATAATTACTCCCTCCCCTTTCTTAAATTGGATCCGAATCACACTTGGTGCAGCTGCCATATTTCATCCTGGCATTTTGGGTATTCCGCCCTTGAAGCAAGGGAAGGGAACGACAGACAGTTAAATTTCACATGCGAACTCAGCCCGGGATTCAGTTGGTGGACCCCACTCTTATACTCTCACCCATATGAGAACAAATTAATCCTTTAGGGTGCACATTAACTGAACATTCTAATGCCAATGTAACAATTACTACTGGTGATGGAAAGCAATGGAGTTCTAGAACACCGACTTAGAATTTTGAAAAAACATTCCAAAGAACCTACTCTTCAAAGGCTTAACAATAAATAAAAATTGATTGAAAAAAAAAGAAAAAGAAAAGTTATTTAACAAGCCACTAGTTCGCACAGACACTGAGGGAAGTGATGGTTTTGAAAAGCTTCCGCTCCACTTGCATGAGGGCTGCGTAATGGACTGTGACAACGTTGAATGGCGGATTATTGACCGGAGACTTGGCCGCAGCGCGGGTGTTGAGTGATAGGGTATCGATCACGGAGTACGTGCTGCGGCTCACCAGCAGTCTGCCCAGCAGGCTGAGCAACAGCTCGGCTGCCGGCCATTCCGGCTTGTTGACCGTGGACAGCAGGTCCTGGACAAAGTTCTCAAAGAGCGGCCGGTAGTCCTCCTCCCCTTGCTTGCTGCCGCACCTGACGAGAGACGGAGAGAGGTCGTTTAATGGGGCGGTGACTCGGCGCCGCGCCAACCCGTGCTCTTCATAAAGCTTCCAAAGCTGCCTACTGAAGGGAGCCGGGCCTTACTTCTTGAGAAACACAGACAGGAAGTTCTGAGCGGTCCTCATTGCAGTCTCATAGGAGTTTGTGATGAGGACATCTTGATCCACCTGCAGAAAAAATTAAATAGGAAAAGATTGGCTCAAATAAATGCCAACTCAAGCATGCACCTTAAATCCTCAATGCTCTACTACACGGAATGATTCATTGATAGTAAAATCAACTTGGACATAAATACCTTGTCTATTCATTTCCGAAAGCCTTGTGACATATCTAGAAGAACTAGAGCAATTGCTTATGATTTAAAAGCACAAATGGCCATCTCCAAAAAGTGACACACAGCTCGCTGTCCCTCGGTGAGGGAAATTATGATGGCAGGTATAGTTGAACTGTGCTTGCCCCGAAAGGTGCAGGGTATTGGATTTGTCCAGACTGGGCGGTACCTTGTTGCCATACTGGTCCTCAGAGCTGTCCTTGTTGGAGGGCAAGTGGACCACGCACTGGATGAGCTGCAACACCAGAGCGGTCACCATTTGAATGTACATGGGCTCGCCGTCCACATCGCTGCTGTTCAACCTGGGGGGGGGGGGAATCCACAAGCACAAATGGGGTTCAATAACAGCCAAAAAAGTTCTTGAGACAATACATAAGAAAATTCTTATTTTCAAAAAAATTGGCAAACTTTCCATCATTTTCTTCCTTAAGATAAGCTAGTTCTTCTACAACTGTTTAGAAGACTGTGCTACCTGAAGTTCCTGAGGCTGCGCTTGCTGGTAGGCAGCCTGGCCAGAGAGGTGAAGATCTCTTCCAGGATCAGCTGCCTGTGCTTCTCGTACCGTGAGAACACCTGAGGCACACAGCGGGCAAGAGACTTTGTCAGGGCACCGCATTGTGAACACATTTGTCTAGCTAAATGCAACAGAGAACTGCACAAAAGGGCTGATGGTAAATGGAGTCCATAGCTTTTTTCAAAAGCATCTTAAAATCTACAAAATCTAGTCTGCATGTCCCAGGATGCCATCTGTGTCAGTGGTTTGTGAGGTTCTCCCTTTGAATGCAAGTCACTGCTACAAGAGACCAGCCTGCATCCTGTCAGTAGGTCAAACATTCTTTTCTGCTCAGAAATGATTGAAACTTTTCATGAAAGCACTTTGTTTTCTTTTATTATTTTGTGAGTGTTGCTGGAATTTTAATTGTGCACAATAAAGTACATGGATTTTAAAGCAGTTAAGCTTGTCCGCTTCAGTTTTTTTAGAGAGACCATCTCCTGAAGAGCAAATTCCACAGATTCCAAAGGATGTCCACAGAGAACAAAGCGATCACAGAATGAATGTCACATGTTTAAAGCATTGAAGAAGCCACTTATTTATTGAACTGTTTCCTTTCTACTTATCGTTCATCCCTAGGTTTTTGCTTTGACTAACACACTTTGAGATCACATAACTGAACAAGGGTCAAATTTTATATGCTGTTTATGTGGCTTTATACATTTACCCAAAACCTATAATTGACACGAGGATACTGATTGAGAGGAATCATGCCCTGGGCTATAGCTGATTGGCATTGAATGTGTCTGACGAGGCAGCATGGGTATGTTTGGCGGTGTTTGTGAAGGGGCCGGCCATACGGCGGAGCGTGTTTGAATGGACTCACCGCGGTCACCAGCTTGATGGCGCACAGCTGTAGCTCGCTGACGTTCTCCACAAAGAAGGGCGTGATGCCCATAGAGGATACCTGCGGAGCGAGAGGGGCCGGTATTCGATTGAGAAACAAGGCACTGCAATAAATAAGCCTGTCTTTGCTTTCAGTGTTCATTCATCTTAATGTGCCAAGGTCAATTCTCAAAATTGCTCCAACGTGTCATTTAAAAAATCTTGATTGATGTAGGAAAAAAGATATCCACATATGAACATTTTAATAGTCACTTTTTTGGTTAAAATTAATTTATTTTATTTATTTTATAAACCCCGCGTCTTTAACTATGCTTTAGGTGAAAGTTCCGGAAATGTTTTTGCCACACTTACCTGGAGGATAGTAGTATCGGTCAGCAGCTGGATCTCTAGGAGCTCTGAGATGTTGCTGACGATGTCGCACACCTTGTTGTACAGCATGACAATGACCCTTTGCTTGTTGGTGGAGCACTTGGCTCGCTTGGCCTTAGAGCTCAGCAAGCCACCTGAGGTGGAACAAGAGGTGTGGAAAAATCAGGGCGGAGTTAGAGCTAACAGTCTCACAGCAGGCTTCTGTTTACAAGTCAGTGCTAACCAGTAACACATAATGACGCATACTATAGATAAATGACAATAAGAGAAGGGTGATAATCGATAATCAATGACACTCACAAAACTCCATAAAGCTAATGATTTCTATAACGGAAGAATCCTTTCCCACCCATGTAGGATGTGTTGGAAAAAACCTATTTAAATAGGATATCTAGAAACTGTACTATACCAAAGATTCTTTACAAACACACATTTTCTCATGAAAGACAACAAAACAGAAAAAAGCAACATGCAATAATTACATATAACATTATGCATGTATTTTGTAAAATTACATTACAATTTTGTAAAACTACAGCCTGAGTATTCAAAAAACAAACACAGGTCTCCTGTCCTTCAAAAACACACATGCTGTTTGGGCCCCTTGACCTGGGTCTGTCAAGGGGTCACATTCCACATTAGCGCTCAATTAGCAGCTCAGCATGCCTCCTCAACGGTCTGTGATGTGAGGAAATGCACAATAACCACGGCAACAGCGAGACCCATCACTGGAGTGTTAACCGCTATGGACACTATGCCTCTGCATCCTGTAAAGGCAGAGAAGTTTTGGCCGCCTATTTGAACAGACGAAGCGAGGCACTCGGCTGACAGAAGTTTGTGTTCAGCGATTCAGATTGGTCGGGCGTTTCGCGTACGTGAAGTTGGCTAACATGGTTTTACACAAAATCTTTGAATTGCGCATGTCCAAGGGTGAACCCTTGGTTGCAACTGTGTCGGAGACAAGCAGATGGTGGTGAGATTGACACTGAAAGGGTGGCAGGCCGCAGCCCAGCGGAGTAAAGATGAAGGAAGGAGAAACGGCGACAGAGAAAAGGGGACCGGCGATGGACAGACAAGGGGGATTCAAGCAGGTCGATATCGGAGGGGCAGTCGGCAAAAGCTTCTGACCTCCGTGGGGGTCCACCCGGTAGACAGGGTCGTACTGCGGGTACAGTGTGTTCTGCAGGTGGAACTTAGTGTACTGCAGCACCCTCTCGATCACGTCCTCGATGTACACCGCCTTGGGCATGTGCACCGACGTCATGATGTTGAGAGCCGTCAGGCAGGCGTCCGCCGACTTAGTCACCCGCTCCATGATGAGGTCCCGCCACAGTCGCTCCTCGTCCTCAGTGTCGTTGTCCTGTGGGGGAAGAGGGAGACGTTGGTATTAAGAGGGTGGTCCGGATCTGGAAATGTGGTCCAGCGCGGTTTGTTTTGGGTGACTCACATGGTTCATGAGTGTGGAGAGCTTTGAACCATCCTGAATATTCTTCTCCAGGATGTTCAGCACCTTCACCAGCTTGTCGGATGGAAGCTGTTGATTAAACAAGTGTGGCGGTATTAATGATGTGATCTTACCCTAAAGCCAAGGACAACCCGATTGAAATCACGATATGATATCCCTCCACTTCTCCTCCCTGAAAGCAATACCCACAGTTCTCCCACCCTGCCCCATTAGGGTGAGACCCACTGCCTTAAATTTGCCTAGGTGTTTTTTTTACCCTGAACATTTACCTCACCTCTCAAGTGATTACAATAACATTACATTACGGGAATTTTAGCAAACGCTCTTACACGCACTCATTTGCATTTTTCTTTTACATAGTATCCATTATAGCCGGATATATACTGAAGCAATGCAGGTTAAATACCTTGCTCAAGTGCAAAGGCAGTGTCCTACCTGTAGATTTCCTTAACCATTACATTTCACTGCCGTCAGTTGTAGGTGAGGCCTGACTGTATACCATTTACACAACCTGGCCTTTCAGAACCTGGCCATTCATACCCTGTCCAAGACCCCTTGCCCGTGTACTGTACCCTGCAGGTGATGCCCATGGCCTTGATCTTGGCCGACTCGCTGCCCAGCTCATTCAGCTGGTGTTTCCCCAGCAACAGCTCCTGAGGGATCTCGTCGTCATCAGCTAGGAAGAGAAGGCAGGAGAGATCATTTGAGACCTAATGACTCAAAAATCATGCGGTTTTTCATTTTTAATAAATCCCACAGAATTCCCACACAAGAGATTTTATGGTTTCTGGAAAAGAGCAAGGTTAAGCAAAGATGTCGGGTACACTACGCACTTGAGAATGTTAAAAAACTGAAGCATACAAATACCTTTGATACCAGTATTACAGGAAATATAATAAAATGATACACGTGTAATGGAACTGATGAGTAATCATTTCTAAATTGAGAAATGCAATATGAATCAGTACCCAAGGCAGTGAAGTCCATGTCTTCCAAGTTCTCCAGAATGTTGTCCACGCTGGCTGAGAACCTCTTAAATGTTGAAGAATCCATCATTTCTGTTCAAAAATCAGGAGGGGAACCGTTACTGACACACCGGTCGTTAATGACGCACACAAATTTGCTAATGGGCGGGGTCTGAAATTACCTTCAGGTGTGAGCTTTGGCTCATACGCTTTCCTCTTCTTCTGCTTTTCCTTTTTTTTCATCTTCCTGGCAACTGGGGGGTGAGAAGACATCACTCAGCCACTAAACATAAAAACATAACCCTTCTGGACACACAGGCCCAGCAGGCAGGCTACGTGACTAGTTGACGACTGGCGTGAAGCTAAGAACACATTCCTTTTACAACTCAGAAAATCCATCAGCAATTGCTGAGAGAGAACACGTTTTGTTTGGACACCGGCAGTGAAAACAAAACGCAGCTAAATCCATGCCTTTGACCAATGAGTTTTGACGGCACGCATTTGGCTGTGATTCGCCTGACATCCGTGATAGAATTAGGTGCGTTTTGTGCGTATCCGAGCCATGTGTGGCACCTTTCTGAGCAATATGGGCAATAAGTGCTTTTTAAGTAAGAGCTGAGACTGAAGTAGGGGAAAGGTGTCCACATCACTGAGCTGGGAAAATGCTAAGTGCCACCTAAAGACTGCAAAGTTTTCCCACGGCGTGAGAGGGCAAACGCACTACGAAACGACTCAGCTTAGTCCAGGTTATTACACGTCAGACACACATTGTATAAACAGAAACCATTTGTAATAACTTAACAGACAATGCTACTGTCAAGTTAGTGCTGGTATTGTGGTGTTCCTTGCAAAAGCGCACTGTCACAAGTCTGAATTCTACCCGTTCGTTTGAGTTGACAAGTGACACGACGGCCTTGCAAAATCACTCATTGCAAAAAAACAACAACAAAAAAAAAACTGCCACGTGCAGCACACATAGATGTGTGTTTAAACGAACTAAGGACACACTGCTAGATAGGCTGGGTGGATACAGTACACACAAAGAGCATAAAGTGAGGACACTACTCCTCCTGCTTAGGTTAGGCAGGGATAATTCTTTAACACGTGCGCATGCACGCACGCACACACGAACATACAGTACACATAGAAATACATTTACATGTAGGCAGTGATGACACTCCCTGTTGCTTAAGCTCAGCAGGGGTGATAATCTAACAGACACCCCAACATGCGCACAAGCACATAGACCAAGTGAGGGCATTCACTGTTGCTTAGGTTGGGTGGGAGTGATTCTCTAACACACGCGTAACACACACGCACGCGCACACAAAGTACGGCTGCTCAATGTTGCTTAGACTGGGTGGAGGCAATTCTCCAACACACACAGGCGCGTGTGCGCATGCTTACATTTATACACATTGATATACAGTCACTCACGGTCACTCAAGCTGGGCGGGGGCGAATCCTCTTCAGAGTAATCCGGACTGCGTTCCCGGTAACGGCTCCCGGACCCCCTGCGGCCCTCGTGGAATCCGCCGCTCCTCCGGTGTTCCCCGGAGCCTCTGCGTTCCCGCTCTTCACACTCCCACGTCTTGTCCCGGTCCTTCTTGTGCCGTTTCCGAGCGGCTGTGCGGAGGGAGGAGAGGGACCCGGTTATGCTCGCTATCGGAAAACCAACGTGGAAATTTGACTGCGGCTGAATTCCAGAAAAAGAGTTGTGGGGGTGACCTTACACACGGTCTCTAGGTTGCACTGCTTTGATATAGATTTCAGACGATCGTATGTAATAATTATATGGATTTCTGCGGTGCCTGTATGTTGACTTGATGCATCGACCAATTAAAGTAAATAATGCACCTCTAAGATAATCCCAAACTGGTTTCACAGAAGGGTTGGCATCAGCATCGAAAGCAAATCCAGCAAATTCAAACGGATAGCAAAAATGTCTTCAAAGGGAGACTCTTTTTATCCATCTGCCTCAGATACAGCAGTTTTCGTAATTATGAACCATTAGAAACAATTAACTTCGTCTACCCAAACTGACTTATCAGCTTGCTTTATTTATTTTTTGCACGTATGCCTGACCTTGCTGTTGAAGTACAAACCCCAATTCCAAGAAAGTTGGGACAGTATGTAAAATGCACACAAAAGCAGAAAGCAGTCATGTGTAAATTAAATTTTACATATATTTAATTGAAAACAGTACAAAGAAAAGATAATTAATGTTTTACCTTATCGACTTTGATTTTTGTAAATATACGCTAATTCCAAATTTGATGCCTGCAACACGTTCCAAAAAAGTTGAGACAGGAGCAAAAAAATAAATAAACACCTGTCCACAGGTAAACAGGTGATGCCATCATGACTGGGTATAAAAGGATATCAAAAGACTCTTGATATCTTATTTTCAGGTACTCTTACAAGCGATACTACAACCTCTCTGCATTTGGATGGATCTCTATGGGAATTGGGGGGTGGGACTAGATTAAGCTGTAAATTACACGGGAATAGTATGGAACCCATGGTTGGCTAAATGGTTGAAAGTCATCAAGGGTCTGAGGTATCAAATGATAGAGGTGATGATTCATTAAAGGAATTGCATTAAAGGAAGTTTTTCTTTTAAAATGAGTGTTAATATTGTCTTACTTGGTAACAAAGGCAAGACCAGGTGCCTTCAATACATTTTAATGGCTCCTAATGGGATTTTCACAATACTCAAACAGAGTTTATGTGATATTGAAATGATTATTCATGGATGGCAGTCCCTGGGGGTTCAAAGAAAACAAATCATCACCTCTCCATCAACTTTATGCAAAAATAGAGGGTGCAAATTCAGTAACTTTCTCCCTTCAGATTTCTCCATTGTCTTCTATAGTGAATCCAGACAGGAAAAAGTTACTGACTTTGCACCTTCTACATTTTTGCATAAAGTGATGGAGAGGTGATGCGTTGTGTGTTCTTTGAACCCCCAGGGACTGGTCTCAAATGGCATCCATGAATGAACAATATCAGATAAACTCTTGAGTATTGCAATGTAAAAGTCCATTATACTTCCTAAAATCCCATTAAGAGCCATTAAAATGTATTGAAGGGACCTGGTCTTGGCTTTGTTACCAAGAAAGACAATATTAACACACATTTTAAAAGAAAAGTATTGTAGTATTCAACGTTCTTAAATACAATCTAAACATGATGTCTGGGCACTTTATGATGTGCAATTTCGAGTTTTGCCTTTATGGCTGTTAAAGTACAATGAAGCAAGGGGGCTGAATACTTAAGGAATTGATTGTTTTCGGTTTTATATTTATAAATAATTTGGAACAAATTGTATATTTTACTTTTCACATTGACATCGTAGAGTTGTTTGTGTTGAATACCAGCAAAAAAATCCTGATTAAATCAATTTTTATCAAATGTTCGTACGCAGCAATATATTAAAAAGTGTAAGGGGACTGAATACTTTTTTCAACCCACTGTACATCTCAAAGTCAACTAATAAAGTGAACGTCATCCAGTCCTACATGTTTGAACCACCGAACTATGAGGAATTAATGCAATCAATTAAAAAAAGTAAAAACTGCGCGTGAGTGATGAGTTCGTTTCCATGATGAGCTGCGCAAGGAGCAAGCTAATGTTACTAGCCAGCACCAGGAAGGGATGGATAATGGGGAAAGAGATTGGGAGAGGGATAAAATTGGTATAAAAATAAACACTTGAGCTAAATAACTATTCCAAATCTCAAATTCCAAATACTGATAACGCTATTCTCAAGGGTAAACAAAACGAGCGTTTGGCTCAGACTCAGAGGATTTCTTTGTGGGACAGGACAGCTTTATTCGCCTCAAACTATGGGAAGAGTTATGTAATGAGATCAAAGTATGTATTGGTTGAGGTCACAAGTCCACGTCAACTTGGACCCATTTTCGACCCCACCCTTTTTTTTCAGCAAACAGGAATAAATAGATTTCGATAGACTGAAATTCAATGAGATGGCAATGGAATTGATTCCTTGTGCTTTATTGGTGCTCAATACATACCTTAACCATAAATAACGTGGTCATAAGCTTATTACAAATTTTCCTTGTCCATCAATTTTAATGGTAAGTGATGTTTTATGAATAAATGATAGTTAGCCAGCTAACTTGTACATAAATAGCTGGCTTAATGTATGTTAATGTGCATTACTAGCTTTATTTAAGGAAGTTAAAAGTTAATTTAGCGCTAGGTTTAACGTTAGCCAACGGGAGCTAGATCGTGTGAATGACTGCTGCTGAAACATTAAGGTTAGCCTAATGCGATAAGCATATTGTGAACATCAAGTGTTTCCTGTGTGTCTCCAGGATTAGGACTGGGTGACCCCTTGGTCTAGGGACCCAACCGCAGGCAACGGGGGGTAGGGGAGGGAGAGCCACAGGGTACTCACACTCCACCGTGGTGTCGCTGTCCTCGTCAGAGCTGACTTCAGCATACTTGGGCTTCTCGTTGACCGTGCTTCGCTTGCGCTTGTTCATCTTGACCCGCTCGCACAGGGGCATAGTGGACTCTATTTCGGCCAGCAACTCTGGAGGAAGCTCCTTCAGCACTGACTGGTCAATTCCACCTGCACAAAGGGGGCACGAAGGAGACGCTTAGTCGAAAAATGCATAGCCGAACAATGGCTCCGAACTGGTCAAAGCGAAACTTACTTGCATGTAGCTGAAAAGCTGGCAAACGACAGGAAAATCAAATTTGGTCTGAAGGAAAATGAGGCATGCGCACAAGTGTGCCCTCGTCCAGCGAAACAGGGACATTCTTTGTTGAGTGTTTGGTCAGGAAGGGGGCTATTTGGCTGTGTGTTTGGTGAGAGCTTAGCTGGTTACAACTGTTTTCGAAGACGTGCACCTCTGTGGGCAACAATTCCCTAAGCAATAACTGCAGAACAGCCTTCACCAGCTGGAACACTATATTTAGACTTATTTATCACTGCACTCAATCTAGTGGGGGAGCAAACCAAACAACCATTTCTTAACATCAATACACAATACCGCAGACAGTGCCACCCAATTAAGAACAATTTAATAAGATAGAACAGGCTGTTTTAACAGAATTTGAAACAAGGAATTTACCCTAACATTACCGTCAAACCCAAAACCTGACCTTACCTCTTTACTTGAAAAGCGGTTTTCCATCACCTGAACAAGTCCAAGTGATGCCACTCTGCCTGATTGGTAGGTATTAGAGTAGCTTGATTAATATGCATATTCACAATCGTATTTTGCGGTTTGTTACACCATTTTGATTAGTCTTACTTGTATAGACTTTTTGATTTTGATTAACTTTTGCATAGCCCGTTTTAATGAATTGTTAAACCCTGACAATCTAGTGATGGTTGTTGGAGCATGACATCATGATGTGATTGCCAAATTCATCAGACGAAGCAGGCAGTCTACTGACCCAGTTCCAACCCAACCTAAAGGAAGTCGGATACTGCGGTGCTCATCAATACATGAGAAAGCAGGTATGGAGCTGGTTCCCACACACTGTATAGGTGACCTGCGGTTTCTTACCTTTTCCTATCTTCCCTGAGGACAGTCTGTTCTTGCCGGACTTGGAGCTGCGCGCGTTCCTGTCCTCCTTATCCCTGATAAACTTCTGCACCTCGTCAAAGGTGAGTTTCTGCAGCACCACCACGGGCTTGGCGCCCTTGTTGAGGTCCTCCACTAACCCGATCCTCTCCAGCTTCACCCGTGGCTCGCTCCAGCTAGCGGCCAGCCCGCGCAGGTCTGCCGATGCGTTGGTGTCCTTGGCGTTGGTGTCCTTGTCCCGTTTGATCTTGGGGATGACGAAGTTCCTCAGCGCACCAGTCTTACCCCCCAGGAGGAAGGAAGGGAACTCCCCGGCCTTCCCGTCCGGCTGCGGGGGCTTGTGGCCCTCGGGACGGTTTCTACCCCCGTCCACACCGGGCGGTTTGAAGCCGGGCCGGTCGGAGCGGGGGCGCCCGCTTGGGTCCAGGCCCCCCCGGCCCTCCTGCTTCACCCGCGGGCTGTCGGGGCGCGAGCGCTCCTCCGGGGACCGGTGCTTCCTCTCCCTCTCCCTGTCGCGCCCATGCCTCGGGTCGTGCTCCCCCCTGCTGGACTTGGGTGTCTCGGGCCGCCGCATACGGGATGGGTCGCTCCCGCTGCTGCCTCTGTGCCTGTCGTCCCTGTGGCTGTCGTGCCCGTCCCTCCGGGAGGATGAGGAGGGGCGCCCATCCTGGCCCCTCCCGTCGGGGCGGGGTTTGCCAGCGTCCGGTTTGCCATCGTGCCTGTGCTTGGATGAGTCGCTCCGCCTCTCGGCGCTGGGCGGCTTGCCGGGGGGGTCCCGCCGGTGCTCGTGCTTGTGTCCGTCTGTGCCCTTTTGCCGAGGGGTCTCCGGCCCGCCCTTCTTGGGCGTGTCCGGCCGCTGCTTGATGACCTCGGGTCTCCGGTCAGTGGCCCTCTGCACCTCCCCGTCTGCTCTCTTCCTGGAGGCGTCCTCGGGCTTGAGCCGGAGCACACCGGCCGTGTCAGAGCCCTCTGCGGCCGCTGGGCCCTCCCTGGGCTCCTCAGGCCAGCGCTGGGCCTCCAGGGCAGGCGTGGGTGCTGCCATGCAGGGGTCCAGCTGGCCCTCTACCCGGCCCGCATGCTGCAGGTCAATGCTGACCATTAGGGCAGGTCGGCTGGCGCCGTTACCCGCCGAGCTTGCCTCCTGGGGCGCCGCCCTGTTCCCTGCGTTGCCGCCTGCACCCGGGCCGCCGCTGGACCCCGCCGTGCCTCCTGCTCCCGGCTCCTGTGGGTAAGAGTCCTGTTTTCGCTTCTTCAGTGGCTTGTCTGCCGAGAGAGGAGAAGCAACTTCATGAATCACAAACATGCACCGCATGAAAACTAACATATGGCCGAGTGACAGACTAGAAGGAAGACAATGCTGTGAATCTCTTCTGAAATGTAATGACTGTCAATGACAAGTCCGTCTAAAAAAATGACAACACAACCATGACTTATCCATTGGGATTATCATGCAAACTGTAGAACTGCATTGACAGGAAATAATCATCTGGTAGATAATACTCAGTGGGGGTAAGAGCTGAACATAATACCCATGTTTTATTCATATAAAACATGGGGGGCAGATGAGGTCAACAAGGAAACAAGTGGCTGGCTCTGAGGCCGGCACAAGTCTAAAAAGGAACAAATGCAAAAGAATGGAGACATGGGCAAACAATGTCAACCTCAACAGGCCAAAGAGAATTCTCCATCGGTTCCAGGGTATACAGAAGGGCTAAGTGAAAACCCATAGAAAAAATGTACATGTGATTAAATGGTAATGTGTTACTTCCCGTATTTAGACTGAGAACAATACATTTTAAGCTTTTTATGAGGCAACCATTTCCTTGATACAACCTTCAAGAGTGTCCAGTTAATACAAGGGAAAATCTTGGGAAAACCCTGAGAGACGTCCTAACAGTTCTAGGTTCACATATTCTCACTCAACTCTCTCAAAAGCCCCTATTCTGCTTAATCGGGTTCTGAGCTTTTCTCCTCCAAAAATTTTACGTACCTTTGTCCTGCACCTCCTTAGAGCAGCGCTCCCTCTCGATGGCCGACTCGCGCTCTATCCTCTCTATCTCAGCCAGCGCGTCCATCTCCACCTCGTCGTATGGCGTGGTGCTGGCCGAGAGGGGCGCGGCACCCGCTGGGGCGGGTTGCTTTGTGGCAACCCCAGTGTTCTGGAGAACGGGGACCTGCTGGGACTGCAGGTACCCAGTCTGCTCGCCAGGGACGAGGCACTGGCCTGTGCTGGGCCTGAGGGCGTGGTCCTGGGGTGTCCGGGGCGGCTGGCCCCCGGGGTACTGCAGGCTGTTGTAGGCCAGCTCGCTGCCCTCTGGGTCTGAGCCGGGCTCGGCGCCGGGAAGCAGCTCGCCTGACGGGTCCGTCTCCGAGGACTTCACCCGTGACAGGCGGAGCGTCAACTTGGTGGAGTCCTTGGAGGGGGAGCTGACGATGTCGTACATGGCCGACTTGTCCGCTGGCTGCTCCTTGTCGTCTTTGCCCATCTTCATCTTCTTCTGCTTCTTCTTGTGTTCGGGGGAGTCGAGGAGGAGGTCTGGGGGCCCATCGCGGGGAGAGGTGTATGGGGGTGGAGACTGGAGGATGAGTGGGGGGCGAGATCCTCCTTGAAAAAAAAAAAAACATTACTTTTATGTCCAATTATGATTCTGCCAACGTATTCTCTTTCGTTTCTCTTATCTGTACAAATAAAGAACATGTTCGATCAGTAGCACAATCGCCACTCGACAGAGGTGGGTTTTTTTATTGCGTTTTGTTAGTTGTGTTAGATCTTCATATCAATACAAATCCACTTGCTAATGTACCGTGAGTTGCTTTAAATGTAAATTATGCTTTGTGATCAGTTAAGAATGGCAGAAATTGTTTCAGCTTTAGTTGAATATTGTCCGTTTTACAGCATAAAACTGGCTACAACTGCACACAACAATTGCTTAGCACAAGCCTAACAGATTGATACGCAGGCACCTCTGTCTTTCCTGCTCTGCTTGTTCTGCTACCATCTGAACCTCCTAACAATGTTTTTTTTCTTTTTTCCTCTTCCCTGCTCTTGAATTGAATTGATGTAATCACAGTCAAACAGAATCAACATTTTACTTCAAGATATAGCTATGAATCGGTGAGTCCATATGAGTGGTGTACCGCCAGCTGTAAAATAGGCCTTCTGTAACCTTAGCTTTAAATCTCAAGCTGTTTCCATTTATAGTTCTTAATTATCAATCAAACAATTAATTAACTTAACAAATATCAATGAATATAGGAAGTTTTTCTGTGCTAGCATTTTTCTTTGCGTCATAAAATGTGTAGCACTTAAATATATGTTGTGATGGCCGGTACGCTGGAAAAACGAGGTGTACAGCATTACATTTATTTAGCTTGAGTAGCCTAACAATGAAACAATTAATTCGCTGAATTATGAAGACCCATATGTAGCCCAGTGGTCCCCAACCCTGTTTCTGGAGATCTACGGTCCTGTAGGTTTTCATTTCACCCCTAATTTGGCACACCTGATTCTACTAATGAGCAGCTCAACAAGATCTCTAGCTGTTGAATGAGATGTGCTTTGTTAGGGTTGGAGTGAATTCTGACAGGCCGGTAGATCTCCAGGAACAGGGTTGGGGGCCACTGATGTAGCCAATAATGATTAACAAATGATAACAACAAAGAGATAATACAACTTGATTGTTTAACAAGGGTCAGGCAATAATCCGAATGTGTTAAAGAATTTAATTCATTTTAAGACGGCACTCAAATTAGTCAAGCAATTTAAACATTAGAAAGCATAAATTTAAAGAGGACAGCTTAAGTGTCACTCTTAAGTGTCTCGAACGGCTGAGCACAAAGCATTATTCAGGCTAGAAAAACAAATTAACGAAAATATACAATAATAGCAATATAAATCATTTAAATTATTGCAAAATTTCCTCTGTATGTTATTGTAACAATGCAATTAGCCCTTTTTTGTTGTTTCTTTAACCCTTTAAGACCGGATGGGACGTTGAGGTCGCTTTAGACGGTGTCATCGTTTTAAAGACACGTGACCAATGAAATGCATCGTGATTCGCTGAAATACATGTTGGGAAGGTGAAATTCATATTATGGGATTTTTAAATTTTTTTTTTTTTAGCCTTGTTTCTAGGCAGATCAGTCTGGAAAGGCTCGATAGAGATCCATTTCTGCTGTTAGCCTAAAGTTGGGCTTCAGATAGTGACAATGATTGATGACTTGAGCAACGGGCGCAACATGAAAGATGTCGAGTACAGCAGTTACGTTGATGAAAACAACAATGAACACATTTATTTTTTATTTATTTTAATAATTCTTTTTGTTTATTGATTAAAAAAAAAATGTTAATGAACATTAGGGCAAAGGCAAGTAAGTCCCAATAAAAGCCAAAGGTGTAAGCTCTCAAATGGCTTTTAATTAATGTTTCTATCTGCTACAGAGGCTGAGAAATAAAGGTTTTAGTGAACGTTGACAATTCTGTCAAGTTTTTTAGGTCTAAATGGGTTAAAGGAAATTTCACTGTATTCCATTGTAAGTAAATCTAATCTTTCAATTCATGGTCCAAAAGGGACTACTCATTTTTAATTTGTGAAACTTTCAAGAGCATTCCACACAATATATAAACAAAAGTTTAAGTTACTGGAAAAAACTACTACCAAATTATACTTCAATTTAACAAAAAAAGGTTGATTACCTGCAATTATAATGGACAGAGTCCATTAATTTAGCTAAATGTAGTCTTAGATTTGCTGCTGATAATTTTATCCCCAGTACATCTTGAGGTGATGTAATGTAAATTAATCAATTAAGATTCAATTTGATCATACGAACAAAAGCTACAAAAGATTTCATAACGCACTGAAAAACATGGTCACTTGACATTCAGCTATCCCAACCAGTCGATGCTCCAACCACTGCACAAATGCAAGAACCTTTTTGAGAAAAATACTAAAACAAAAATAAATTATATATATATATATTCATATATATATTATTATATATATTCATCAAGTATACAAGGCTTAAGGATCTGCAGCCCGTTTATAAGCCTACTTCTAAATCAAGCAAATCTGCTTAATCATATATTAAATGAGTGGAAAATGACAATTACCAAGCAATTTTTGCAAAGCAATCAACTTATAAAAAGCCCCCACCTCCACAGCTAAAAAGTAGTCCTCTCTTACAACAAACCCAAAGCCTCCCAGCCAGAGATGACCTCCTCCCCATGCTGCTGTTTAGCACAAATATGCATGAACTCCGACCCAGCACAGGGCATGATGCACGATGCACCTGGAGCCAGCGGGCTCTGTGGGCTCCCACAAACCTCTGGCCTACCTTTAGGGGTCCCGTCGCTGCCGGCTGGGGAGCAGACGGACTGAGGGGACCTCAGGGGGAAAGAGGCGTTTCTCATGGATTGGTCACTCTCCTAAAAAACACAAGACACACACAGAGTGAGCGATCGACAGCGTGAGATCTGTTAACATGGCCAGCGGACTCGGCCGACCTGACGTGTGACAGAGCGGGGTGCCCATCTACCTTGCCCACATTCATGTCATCCAATCTACTCTGGTTAAACAGAGGTTGAATGCCTTCGAGGGCTTTTCACAAGGCAACTATTTCCTGGACACACAACTGAAAGACTGTCCTTTTAAGAGAAGAATCTCTGGAAAATTCTGTGCGAGACCCACTGATGGCGCTAGGTTCTGAGACACTTGCCCTCGTTGCTCTCCAAATGCCGCCTCTTGTTCTCTACCAAATAATTTGAGGCTGTTGAAAGCAGAGGAAAGGTCGGTTTTGGGTCATGTCGCACCGCATAACTAATTCATGAATAATTGGCCATCATCCACAGATGAGGGTGGAGTTTTTAGAGTGGGTGAGGGGCAGGTACACTGCTGAGTGCCAGTAGACACAAAGATAGGAATAAACTGCTGGATTGGAGTATTTCTTTTCATAGAGTGCTTCACTTTAAAGAAAAAACATCAAATGGTAGCTACACTGATCTATTTTTATTTTTAAGTATACGCCTAAAATAGTTCCAATAAAATTCCATAGCGCTGAAATACCCAACTACAGGTGAAAACCTGACATAATAAAAATGCCTTTATGACATTTCTAAAGCAGGAAGTCAATTTCCCTCTTCGAGCCTCTAAGCTTCCCAGTTGTTTTAATGATTTCTGAAGGAACCCTTGATTTGCTTGGTAACCAAACTGTCCCTTACCTCACTTCCCAGTCTGTGAACGATGTTCATGTATTCTTCGTTGGAGCTGTGTCTGTCTGCGTGGTGGTTGGCCGAGTTACTCGACATCTGCCCAGAGACCTTGTTTTCATGGATGTTCCTCATGCCACCAGGCACCATGGGGCTAGCTACTGACACTGCCGATGTAGAGGGCAAAAATCAATGTGTGATATTCCCCATCCGTTCAAACAGCAGTGTGAAGTGGAGCCAAATCCACATCCCTTTGAAAGTGTCACTCTAGATGGCAGCATTTTAGACAAGCATGCAAGCCAACAACAACAAAAAAAAAAACGCACATGTGAACGAGTTGGCTGCAAATCGGCATTTTTGCCGATTTTGGACAATTGAATAACTTCAATCAGAGAAATAATAAACAGTGGGATCCATGACATGCAAAAAATAAATAAATAAATAAATAAAGTTCCAATACAACATCTCACGGCATTATCAGAAGGCATGCAGACAATGTTATGGATTATTAAAATGTGGAGGAGGAGTGACCAATGGGGACGAAACCGTTCGCTTTTGGGAGGGGTGGGGGAAAAAGTGGGAGGGACACTGGAAAAAATAAAATGTGTAAATGGATGAGATATCTAATGTTCCGACTCCCGGAGTGTACCCCCTACCTAACGTTGGGGTGGAGGGGTTCTGCTGGGGGGAGGGCTGGGTCTGCCCAACCAAGCAGGGCTGCACCGGCCGCTGGGGGCTTCCTGAATAAGTCGGTGCCGAAACAAGTGGGGAGCCGTGAAGCTCTATAACCACAGAAGAGATGCAAAGGAGGGTCAGGGAACGATCGAGCAAGAGGCTGAGCCGCTCAGCCCGCTAAAAACTCCACAGAGGCTACGTATTCAACCTTGAGGGGTGATGAGAGCATAGGAAGGAGACTGTGTGTGTGTGTGTGTGCGGGGGGGGGGTAAGTTTCAGAGGTCATGGCAAGCAGAGAGCTACTTGTTTGCGGGGAAAGTAGTGGTTAGCGCACAAATTGCAGAGCCCCCGGTTCCGTGGCCTTACCTTGCTGGATCTGTTGATGCTGGGTGTAGCTGGGTGGGTGGGGGTACTGCATGTAGCCCGCCGGGCTCTGCGGGGCGTAGGGGCTGGGCACCGGGCTGTTCTGCTGGGGCATGAACCTGTTGCCCGAACTCGTCTGCGGCGGTGCAAAACGGCTGAGGGAGAGACGGGCGATCAGACAGGCACCCGGACCTTACGGGCTGTGCACAAGCGCTTCACGGCCGCGCTTCGCCACATCGCCAGGTTCCTTGATCAGATTTAATTCCCGGTTCAACGAGAATAACACGAGTAGGGGAATTAGGGTGTAGGCTTGTCCATGTGCATAGTTAAAGAGGCAGGAGGTGAGCGCAACAGTAACATAACGGTGAGGGATTAAGACTGAACACAAACAGACCAGCCACGCCACTGGGGCAGACGTTAGCAGCCGGTTCATCTCAACACCTCACACCACCATGTCTGCTACGGTAAATACAGAACTACCCCGCGACGTGGTAACTGGACAAAGATCTTCAACGTAACGCCACAGGCTGCAGCGTGTGGGTGCCGGCTGGAAAAACACGGTGCGTCGCTCATTCTCTCGGGACCCTTTCTAGGAGAGACCGTTTTACTCTTCTCCAGTTGGCTTAATGTAATATTTGAGAAAAGGCGTAATCAAAAGGGTCAGAGCTTAGTTGAGTTTACAGGCTGGGGTTAACGTCACATCAAAGGAGAGGCGGATTAAAATTCTTACTGCAAGTGCTCCTATCTAAAGTACTTTTGGACTATTTTTCACTGCGGTTATTTTCTGTTCAACTATCGAGATACAGCTTCCTGCACATTAAATCAGCCGTGTAGCATATTCTATCTTACAGCTGGCAATCCAAGATGCATAAAAAAACATTTTGATGAAGACATAACAATCAGAGAATGACTACTTTGCGACGGCGTTTTTTTTAAACTGCAGGTGCGATGGACACATCAGTAAATAAATACAGATGTCGGCTACCCCAGCTGTAATGGTGTTTACAACAGTAAATTGGCACCAAAAGCCCAAGTCTTGGGATGCATGATATTTTTGGTAAATGCATCTAAACAGTATTGCATGTAAACACCTCAAATTTGCCAGACCCAAGTGATCTTAAAAACTTATTTAACCGTTCAGTCTCAAATTCCAGTAACTTTCCTTATTTTTGCAACGTCACTCCAGTAGGTGTAACTAAAAGTGAAGCTGGTGGTGTGATATTTCTTTTCCCCGGTGCATCCGAGAACATGGCGGATAAAAGATGCAATTTTCACAGCTCACAGATGTGGGAAAAGAGTCAGGCTTGCACATTTATCATAGGGGAAGTACTGTAAGGTGTATCTTATGAGTGTCTGGTGAAATACTGACAGGCCCCATTTTAAAATACTATTGTGTTTCAAGGGAATATTTGTACCCAATGCATTACATTACTTACACATTTTAAAAATGAGCCAGTGTTATCCTATTAGATTAATAAATTAAGATACCGATTTGCATCCCTTTACCTAATTGGCTATATGAGATGTGAAAGCATACAGCATACAGATACACAATTCAACATTATAAGAGAAACAATTCTGAAGCTGCTACTCCATTCAAACCTATTAACTACCAACAAAGTTAGGCTAGCTAGCTTCCCTACCTGGAAGGGCTGTGTGAGATGGTGGCTTGCTGGTAATTAGTTGATGCTGGGCTGCCATGCATGGAATTCTGGGTTATTTTGTACTGTGGCATCATTGGTTGCTGCATTATACCTGTAAAACAAAGGGAGAAAGACCAAATTCCAAAAAGAGAAATGCAAAATAAAGGAAAGGGAATCCCATGCCGCGAAACCCATGCCTAGCGTAAAGCAACAGATAGGGGCGTTAAATAAAAAGGATTGACTTCAAAGTAAAGGCACCTAGCTGGAAAGGCTCGTCTTACAGGGTGGTCTTATTTGATTGGCGATTAAAGCAAAAATTTACTTTGGTATACGAATGGGAACTAAGCGGATTCTGTCAATACAAACAATAACCAGTCCTCTTAGATATTTTTTTTCATGTAATTAAAATTATTTGTAAAAGTACCATTTACAGGTAACTACACAACCCAAAGTAAAATTTTGCTTTAAAGTCATCGCACGAAAAGTGTCGCTACACGTTTGCAGCGATTAACAAAATTTGCATTACTTGTAGTATTTTTGCAAGTGTTCCAAACCAAACGTCTTAGCGTAAAACCAAGAGATCCACAAAGCAGCCAGTCTGCTAACTGTAAAAAATGGATGATAGATTTTCTTTGAATCTGGAGAAGGTGGAAGCAATTTTTCCTCAAGGCTTACGCATATGCTGGAAAGCACATCCCTTGCACGAGACTCTGCATCAACATTAATTGCCGATTTGGCGGTTTAGGGAGGCCTTGACACTGCGTCTGTCACCCTGGTTGTGCTTGGCTAAATTGCAGTGTCTTAGCACGAATGGAGCGGTGTGTGGAGTGCATTCCTCAACTGTGACTGGTGGTTTCTGTGGGGTCAGATTGAGCGAGGAGGCTCTCTTTTAACAGGACACGCTCTCTGGCACCAAAGGGCTGGAGCACCTAACCAACTCCTAATGCCAATCTCAGCCCTCAATAAAGGGCTGCTACTGAAAATGAACTTTGCTCTTTCACAAATGTTTCACCGAAACCTGTCCTTGTGCCTAAAGACAATTCAGAACTGCAGGATGCCGAAACAGTCTGCAAAGGAAGAAGACAAAACGGACAGTTTGTGGTGGGGACTCAACGTAGCTCAACGCTGCTGAAGGCTGGCCGAGCCACACGCTAAGTGACCTGAACCTAAGCGAATGTTGTGGGCGGCTCTTTATCCAACTCAATGAACACTGAATCCAACTCGGTGGCTCTCACCTCAAGCCAATCAGAGCGATCCCAATCAATGATTAGAGAGAGCACTGAGCAGCCAAGAAGTTGGCTGTCCCCACAGTGGTCAAGCCAGCCCTAAGGTACGATTCTTTCACACCAAAATTTTGCGTTCATATTTATAATATTGTGCTGATACTCTTATACTTTGGTACTGATATTTAGCTTTATAAATTTAAGATGAATTAAAGCCATTGGACCACATTGACCAGCTATTTTCACTGTGCTGTAATGACACCTACAGTTTTTGGTTTGAGGGAAAAAATACATCATAAATAATTAATTACTACACCACTGTTGTGAATTTCTATTTGAAGCATTGGTGAGCAATGGTCTGAAGCCAGTTTTGCCTTTTGCTTCCTAATGGTTGAGGTTAAGATTTGGGTACAGTTAGCTAGTCCTACGTCAGTGCTTATGGGCGAATTCTGCCTTGAGCAGTTCAGGTATATGTAGCGCACTGAGAATTTTGTGAGCTAGAGCACATTGTATAATTTTGATCCCTTTCACTTACTTTTTCCAGAACATTAAATTAAGTTTATTAAAATCAGTCTTCTGGAAAGCCAGTTTTAAAAGTCAGCAAAAACGAGACAAGACTGATCAGTAAATAAATATACGCACAAAAAACTTCTGCAGTAAATGTAGTTTATTCTGCTTTGATGCATCTGCATAGAATGTGGTAAGTCCTGGCATTGCAGATGGCATTCATTCAAGCATTTGTTTCAAGTCGGTAACCACAGCCACTTTGGAAACTTTCATGGCATCGTGCCCAAAACCCTTTGCAACAAATTACATCATGATGGACAATCGTATGTAAACAGTTCAATAAAAGAACACTGTCATTCTTTGTAATAAAGAAACTGAGCCTGTCTAAGCATTGAACGTCAATTGATATTAATCTATTGCTAAGATTGACTTATGTAACGAATCAACATAGCTATCAGTAATGAGGAGCTGTATTTAATTAAATGATGAAATCTGTATGCTTCAAACACTACTGTGTAGAGTTCACAGGTATCGGTATAAAGGAGGTTGATGGAACACTTTCTTTTTGTCATTTTCATTTTGGAGCTTTAGCTTCAACCAGAAATGTGGTTTGTTTAAACCATTTGCTATGTTTTCGACCACACTTGCAGTATACGATTGGATTTCTTTACCAAATTGTTACATTTTACACATTGCTTTCCTTATTCATTGTTGAATGCAACAACAAACAGCAGATGCGCAGCGATGCACAGCGATGCACAGGCGTGCGCGCTAATGTTGCTTGGGTTTCTCTCACGGAACATTGCACTGAGTCAGAAAACTGCGGGTCTGCGCTAACAGCCGTTAGCACGGGGCGCAAGCTGCGACAAACCAAATGACTCGAACCCTTTGCTCTGATGGGGGCGGATAAACCGGAGGCCCACTTGGATCAAAAACAAATGACCACTCAAACCCTATCAAAACCACAGAGTAAAAACACAAGAGCTGCTCTGGTGCCCAAATCTAACTTTGACCATATACACTACTCACAAAAAGTTAGGGATATTCGGCTTTCGGGTGAAATTTCAGGATGAACCTAAAATGCACTATAAACTTTAGAGGTGAAATTAATTTGACCTTCTCTAAACTTTTGAATGCACATGTCCAACTATTCAATGTTTCAGTACTTTTTGCACAACTTGCTGTTCTCTAACAAGGAGCTGAACAGCAAAATTCACAACAGGTGTTTGATCCATGAATCGACCAATAAATTTCCTGGTTCAATTAGAATTGGTATTTAAACAGTCCTCTTCATCATGCTGTTCACATTTTGACATCATGAGACCAAGACGACACCTAACAATTGATCAACAGTACCTCGCCATTGCGAGGCTTCAAACAGGATGTTCTCAGAGGGAAGTGGCCACTGAGCTTAGAGTGTCACAGAGTGTCATCAGCAGGTTGCAACAGAGATACAGAGAGACTGGAAGAGTCACAGAAAGGCATAGAAGTGGACTTCCTTTGGCCACATCCCACACTGATGACCGCTTCATTGTGAACAGTGCCCTGCGGAACCGGATGATGAATGCCACTCAACTCCAGGCACATTTAAGGGAGGTGAGAGGCACCCAAGTGTCACATCAGACCATTCGAAACCGTTTACATCAGCGTGGTCTGCGTGCTAGACGAACTGCAAGGGTACCCGACCACACCACCAGGCACAGGCGTCATCGTCTTGCATGGGCCAGGGAGCATTTACGCTGGACGAGGGACCAGTGGGCCTCAGTGCTGTTCTCTGATGAAAGTCGATTCACGTTGAGCAGAAATGATGGCCGCCAACGATGTTGGAGACGTCAAGGAGAGCGCTATGCATCAGCCACTGTTGTCACCAGACGACCCTTTGGTGGTGGCGGTGTTACAGTGTGGGCAGGTGTGTCTAGTCAATACAGAACTGCCCTACACTTTGTGAATGGTACAGTGACAAGCCCATACTACCTGAATAACATCATTAATCCAGTCACTGTGCCCCTGCATGAACAACACAGGCCTAATTTCATCTTCATGGATAACAATGCTCCAGCTCATCGAGGTCGCATCATTAGGGAAAGGCTGCTGGAGACTGGGGTACCACAAAAAGGAGTGGCCTGCACTTTCTCCAGACCTGAATCCCATAGAAAACCTATGGGATCAGCTGACTCACCGTGTAGAGGCTCGTAACTCTGTACCCCAGAACCTCAATGACCTGAGGGCCGCCCTTCAAGAAGAGTGGGATGCCATGCCTCAGCAGACAATAAGTCGACTTGTGAACAGCATGAGACGTCGTTGTCAAGCTGTAATTGATGCTCAAGGGCACATGACAAGTTATTGAGACATTGACATTTTTGTTGTGGTATACCCACCACTGTTGTTGGCTTTTGTTTCAATAAATTGTTTGAGATGAGGAAATCACCATTGCATGCTTCTACTTAAATGCCCTACTTTCATGATACGTATAATATCACTGTAGCGTGAACTTACATTTTCCATAAATTTCACCCGAAAGCCAAATATCCCTAACTTTTTGTGAGTAGTGTATTAGACATTTAAGCTCCTCTCTTTGGGCACCTTGGCCTGCCGCTAGACGTGTACGATAGCAGCTTGTCAGCAGGTTCTCCTTGGGGTCAGCGCCACTCAACAGGGACACAGGGATTCATTTCTCTGGCTCTCTCTCTGCATGGAGCAGAGCTAGCACTAGTGGCACCTATTTGTCAGCAGGTTCTCTTGCTGTGGAAGGGGAGTAAAATTTAAGTCTGCCGCACTTGCCTCACTCGCACTTGTCATCCACTTTTTTTTTCTCTCATAGATTTTCCCCTTTTTCACCCAATCTGGTAGCCAATTGGACCCAATACAATTCAATTCCCCCGTGTAGCAAGCACTAGAGAATCGCCGCTACAATCCCTTCATCCGGTAGCAGGATAGAGGGCGCCACGTCCTCTTCAGGGCACGACTCCTCGAGCTCCTAACCGTGAGTCCAGCTCTCCCAGGGCTGTCTTATGTGCGACGATTCTCTCCGAGTGCCACCCCCCCACCCCGGGAGCAGTCACCAATTGCCACTCCTTCAAGGCACTGGCCATACTTGGATCTGGCAGGACCAGGGATCGAACCCCCCCGGGGTTCAACCGCGCAGACAGAAAGCCTGCGCCTTTGTCTGCTGCACCACTGTGGCAGCGACGCTGGATTTTGAACCTTAGGATGGTCCTTCTTTTCCTCTTTGGCCCGGAGAACACAACGTCCATTATTTCCAAAAACAATTTGAACGGTGGACTCGTCAGACCACAGCACACATTTCCACTTTGTGTCAGTCCATCTCTGATGAGCTTGAGCCCAGAGAATTCGGCAGCATTTCTGGATGTTGTTAATATATGGCATAAGCTTTGCGTAGAACAGTCTTAACTTGCATTTCTGGATGCAGCAACGAATTGTGTTTACTGACAAGTTTTCCGAAAGTATTCCTGAGCCCATGTGGTTATATCTATTACAGAAAGCATGTTGGTTTTTAATGCAGTGCCGTCTGAGGGATCGAAGGACACAGGCATTCAATATTATCGACCATGCCCTTTACGCACGGAGATTTCTCCAGATTCTCTAAATCTTTTAATAATATTATGGACTGTAGATGGTGAAATCCCTAAATTCCTTGCAATCGTGCATTGAGAAACATTGTTATTAAACTGTTGGACTATTCGCTCATGCAGTTTTTCACCAAGTGGTGAACCTCGACCCATCCTTGCTCGTAAATGCCAGAGCCTTTGTGGATGCTCCTTTTATACCCAGTCATGACAGCATCACCTGTTACCTAGTCATCTGTTTACATGTGGAAGGTGTTTTTTGAAGATTCCACAGCCTTCCCAGTCTTAGGTTGCCCCTGTCACAACTTTGTTTGGAACGTGTTGCAGGCATCAAATTCGGAATTAGCATATATTTACAAAAATCAATAAAAGCTGAGAAGGTACAACATTAAATATCTTTTTTTTGTACTGTTTTCAATTAAACATATACTGTCCCAATTTTTTTGGAATTGGGGTTTGTATATTCAACTGAAAACATCTGCATTCAACAAGTTGAACAATAATCTCAAGGACACAGACACACGCAGACACACGCACACACACGCAGACACACGCGCCATTCCATAGTTCATATTAGGCCCATATACCACCGCGAGCTACTATTGACTTCAACCTCAACTGACAAGGCTAAAACATTTAACCCTGTCGAAGGACGAACTGTAATCTTCCCGGCCACTACCGAACCCCGTTTCTGACACAGTGCATGGTTCCTCAGGGCGTCCCTAAAAAGCGTGGCCCACTGCTGTGCATCGCTGCGGGTGCTGAGGCAGCAATGTTTCCACATCTCCCCCTTACCACCCTGAACCCTGTATCGGGCGGGCGTACTTTTCTCCCTGAAGATGTTGGGGTTCCTGGACAGCACCGTCTGCAGCAGCACCGGAACGTCGCCCTCGGGCTCATCGCTGCCCAGGTTGTCCTTCAGCTCTCTGCGGGGAGAGAGCGAGACGTCAGGCCGGTGGTCCACAAGGGCGATGGGTACCAAACCGTGGGGGGGGTTACTCACATGTGCTCGGTGGAGACCTGGTTGAGACTGTGGGCCAGTTGTGACACCAGGGTCTCATCCCTGCAGGCCAGCAGACAGTTGACCTCCTCCGCAATCCTCCCATTATACAGCAGGCTCTTAGTGGTGGTGGCAGGGAGAGGGGAGGGCAGGGGCAGCTGATTTAACACTGCAGAGAGAAATACAGAATCACACTGTGCTGACAGACATGAAACAACACACTAGGGCTGTCACCTTTTTGTTTGATATTCAAACTTGTTTGAATCTCAGGAAAATTTCAAATTTCTAATACATAATTAAGGGTGTGAATTTATAATCCCGCTGCCAAAACGAAATAAGGAGCCGGTTACAATCTATAGTCATCCGTTTTGCACTCATGGTAGCATTCAATATCAAAGAGAAACAACAAGCCATGGTATTGTTTTGTCTGGAGGGCATACCATAAGGTAGTCTAAATAAAGTTCATGTGTAGGGCATGCTATCCACATAACCTGTAGGCTTTACATTCGAAATCGAGGAGCCAAGAAAAATTGTAGCACCACCGCACCTCAGGAGTGCCATTTGCAAATATTACGGATTATCTGCCATTGGAGACAAAATAATAACCAAGGAGAAAGTCGCCTGCAAGGTATGCAAGCGGCAACTGCCCTACTAACCTTCCAAACACTTTTTTCTCTTCCAAAGGAGATCGGTCAGTTTAGTTTAAGTAAGCCGTGTCATTGTGAATTAGTTATGCGTTAGACTCATGCGTTATCATTTTTTCTTTCATTTGAGAGATAGTCGATCTACCAAGTCATTTTATTGCTGTGAACGGCATGACTGACATTGCGATCTTCCCTCCCGGTTTTATTTCGCTTAATACAACTTCAAGACACTGTTCTCATTATTTTTTATACCCCTTTCACACCGAAGTAATGACCCGGGTAAATCCCGTGTTTGCAGTTGGTGTGAATGGGTCAACCCGTGTTATCCAACCCGGGTACGTAATCCTGCTCATGACCCGGGATTTACGCAGACTACACACTGTGCTAAGACACGAGACTAGGAACTGCGCTAAGACACGAGACTAGGCACTGCGCTAAGACACGAGACTAGGAACTGCGCTAAGACACGAGACTAGGCACTGCGCTAAGACACGAGACTAGGAACTGCGCTAAGACACGAGACTAGGCACTGCGCTAAGACACGAGACTAGGCACTGCGCTAAGACACGGGACTAGGCACTGCGCTAAGACACGAGACTAGGCACTGCGCTAAGACACGAGACTAGGCACTGCGCTAAGACACGGGACTAGGCACTGCGCTAAGACACGGGACTCCGCACTGCGCTGAGACACACGAGACCACACACTGCGCTGAGACACACGAGACCACACACTGCGCTGAGACACGAGACCACACACTGCGCTGAGACACACGAGACCACACACTGCGCTGAGACACACGAGACCACACACTGCACTGAGACACGAGACTACACACAGCGCTGAGACACACGAGACTACACACTGCCCTGGACACACGAGACTACACAATGCGCTGAGATACACGAGACTACACACTGCGCTGAGACACGAGACGACACACTACGCTGAGACACGAGACGACACACTACGCTGAGACACGAGACACACTACGCTGAGACACGAGACACACTGCGCTGAGACACGAGACACACTGCGCTGAGACACGAGACACACTGCGCTGAGACACGAGACTACACACTGCGCTGAGACACGAGACGACACACTGCGCTGAGACACGAGACTACACACTGCGCTGAGACACGAGACTACACACTGCGCTGAGACACGAGACTACACACTGCGCTGAGACACGAGACTACACACTGCGCTGAGACACGAGACTACACACTGCGCTGAGACACACGAGACCACACTACGCTGAGACACACGAGACCACACTACGCTGAGACACACGAGACCACACACTGCGCTGAGACACGAGACTACACACGGCGCTGAGACACACGAGACTACACACTGCGCTGAGACACACGAGACTACACAATGCGCTGAGACACACGAGACTACACAATGCGCTGAGATACACGAGACTACACACTGCGCTGAGACACACGAGACTACACAATGCACTGAGATACACAAGACTACATACTGCGCTGAGACACGAGATACACTGCGCTGAGACACGAGATACACTGCGCTGAGACACGAGATACACTGCGCTGAGACACGAGATACACTGCGCTGAGACACGAGATACACTGCGCTGAGACACGAGACGACACTGCGCTGAGACACGAGACTACACACTGCGCTGGGACACACGAGACTACACAATGCGCTGAGATACACGAGACTACACACTGCGCTGAGACACGAGACGACACACTACGCTGAGACACGAGACGACACACTACGCTGAGACACGAGACGACACTACGCTGAGACACGAGACGACACACTACGCTGAGACACGAGACACACTACGCTGAGACACGAGACACACTGCGCGGAGACACGAGACACACTGCGCTGAGACACGAGACTACACACTGCGCTGAGACACGAGACGACACACTGCGCTGAGACACGAGACTACACACTGCGCTGAGACACGAGACTACACACTGCGCTGAGACACGAGACTACACACTGCGCTGAGACACGAGACTACACACTGCGCTGAGACACACGAGACCACACTACGCTGAGACACACGAGACCACACTACGCTGAGACACACGAGACCACACACTGCGCTGAGACACGAGACTACACACGGCGCTGAGACACACGAGACTACACACTGCGCTGAGACACACGAGACTACACAATGCGCTGAGACACACGAGACTACACAATGCGCTGAGATACACGAGACTACACAATGCGCTGAGATACACGAGACTACACACTGCGCTGAGACACACGAGACTACACAATGCACTGAGATACACAAGACTACATACTGCGCTGAGACACGAGATACACTGCGCTGAGACACTAGATACACTGCGCTGAGACACGAGATACACTGCGCTGAGACACGAGATACACTGCGCTGAGACACGAGACGACACTGCGCTGAGACACGAGACTACACACTGCGCTGAGACACGAGACTACACACTGCGCTGAGACACGAGACTACACACTGCGCTGAGACACGAGACTACACACTGCACTGATACGAGACTAGACACTGCACTGAGATACACAAGACTACACACTACACTAATAGCAGAATCCCTCATTATCTATGACGCTGTATGGTCGAATATCGCGGCATATAAAAGATATAATTGAGTCGGTAATTTTTTAAGCTCGATCGGATGACTGTGGTAATTCTGCACCTGTTCTAAAGTCAACTGCGCCCTATCTGTTATCGTCGGTGTAATGTTAACATTAAGCTGTGCTACCTCCGTTCTGTGGTGGTAACACAGCACCAATTGCCCATGATAAACCATAGCACACTATGATAGATGGTATCTAGTGATTTTAAAAACAGAGATGGGGGCATGCATATATAGAACGTCTTAGTCCATGACTGGTAATACTGTAGCCTGCACAATCTTTTCCTACTATGCATAGACAGACAAGACTTATTTCTATAAAGGGAGGCACCTTTAGCTTTAAGCTTTTTTTGTTACATTTGTTTGTCTGATCTGAAAAAAAATCACAATTTAACCAAATACCTAGATATTTGTATTGTTTGACTGATTCAACCTCAATGTTCCTCAAAGTAAATAGGTGAACATCTGTGAGTTCAATGTTCTATGGAAAAAAACAAAAAAAACAAAAAAAAACAATATACACTACTCACAAAAAGTTAGGGATATTCGGCTTTCGGGTGAAATTTCAGGATGAACCTAAAATGCACTATAACCTTTACAGGTGAAATTAATTTGACCTTCTCTAAACTTTTGAATGCACATGTCCAACTATTCAATGTTTCAGTACTTTTTGCACAACTTGCTGTTCTCTAACAAGGAGCTGAACGGCAAAATTCACAACAGGTGTTTGATCCATGAATCGACCAATAAATTTCCTGGTTCAATTAGAATTGTTATTTAAACAGTCCTCTTCATCATGCTGTTCACATTTTGACATCATGAGACCAAGACGACACCTAACAATTGATCAACAGTACCTCGCCATTGCGAGGCTTCAAACAGGATGTTCTCAGAGGGAAGTGGCCACTGAGCTTAGAGTGTCACAGAGTGTCATCAGCAGGTTGCAACAGAGATACAGAGAGACTGGAAGAGTCACAGAAAGGCATAGAAGTGGACGTCCTTTGGCCACATCCCACACTGATGACCGCTTCATTGTGAACAGTGCCCTGCGGAACCGGATGATGAATGCCACTCAACTCCAGGCACATTTAAGGGAGGTGAGAGGCACCCAAGTGTCACGTCAGACCATTCGAAACCGTTTACATCAGCGTGGTCTGCGTGCTAGACGACCTGCAAGGGTACCTGACCACACCACCAGGCACAGGCGTCATCGTCTTGCATGGGCCAGGGAGCATTTACGCTGGACGAGGGACCAGTGGGCCTCAGTGCTGTTCTCTAATGAGAGTCGATTCACGTTGAGCAGAAATGATGGCCGCCAACGATGTTGGAGACGTCAAGGAGAGCGCTATGCATCAGCCACTGTTGTCACCAGATGACCCTTTGGTGGTGGCGGTGTTACAGTGTGGGCAGGTGTGTCTAGTCAATACAGAACTGCCCTACACTTTGTGAATGGTACAGAGACAAGCCCATACTACCTGAATAACATCATTAATCCAGTCATTGTGCCCCTGCATGAACAAAACAGGCCTAATTTCATCTTCATGGACGACAATGCTCCAGCTCATCGAGGTCGCATCATTAGGGAAAGGCTGCTGGAGACTGGGGTACCTCAAATGGAGTGGCCTGCACTTTCTCCAGACCTGAATCCCATAGAAAACCTATGGGATCAGCTGACTCACCGTGTAGAGGCTCGTAACTCTGTACCCCAGAACCTCAATGACCTGAGGGCCACCCTTCAAGAAGAGTGGGATGCCATGCCTCAGCAGACAATAAGTCGACTTGTGAACAGCATGAGACGTCGTTGTCAAGCTGTAATTGATGCTCAAGGGCACATGACAAGTTATTGAGACATTGACATTTTTGTTGTGGTATACCCACCACTGTTGTTGGCTTTTGTTTCAATAAATTGTTTGAGATGAGGAAATCACCATTGCATGCTTCTACTTAAATGCCCTACTTTCATGATACGTATAATATCACTGTAGCGTGAACTTACATTTTCCATAAATTTCACCCGAAAGCCAAATATCCCTAACTTTTTGTGAGTAGTGTATTTTGTTTTACTCGCATTCAAGACTAGTTTCAGACTGGTGAGTAATCTAAAAATATATTGACTCTGTTTAACATACTGACATTGTTAGAAATATAATATAATCATAAAAAATAAAAAAGCTCAACAGATTGTTAAAACAGAGTCAATCTATTTTTTGATTGACTCACCGTATGTTCTTTTGTTAAGGAAAGGGGTTTGCAAAAAAATACCATAATTTGTCACTGTTTCTGATATTTGAATAAAATATATGAAATATTCAAAATTAAATAAATTTGACTGAAGTTTTCATTGTAACCCTGATATTATCCTTATTTTTGTACTTTGATTGAACTAATATAGATTGTGATGTTTATTGTCATAGATTTAGTATTGTGATCCACATCGCATTGTGATTCACATTGTATCGTGATACACGTGTATCACGAATCACATAGTGACCCTTGTATTGTGATACGTATTGTATTGTGAGGTACACGGCGATTCCAAGCCCTAGCGCCAAGGCATGAGACTACACACTGTGCTGATATACACAAGACTACATATTGCACTGATATCCGAGACTACACACTGCGCTGATATCCGAGACTACACACTGCGCTGATATACACGAGACTACACACTGCGCTGATATACGAGACTACACACTGCGCTGATATACGAGACTACACACTGCCCTGATATACGAGACTACACACTGCGCTGATATACGAGACTACACACTGCGCTGATACACGAGACTACATACTGCGCTGATATACGAGACTACACACTGCGCTGATATACGAGACTACACACTGCGCTGATATACGAGACTACACACTGCGCTGATACGAGACTACACACTGCGCTGATATACGAGACTACACACTGCGCTGATATACAAGACTACACACTGCGCTGATATACGAGACTACACACTGCGCTAATATACGAGACTACACACTGCGCGGATATACGAGACTACACACTGCGCTGATATACGAGACTACACACTGCGCTGATATACGAGACTACACACTGCACTTTCAATTCAGTAAATTCAGGGGTAAGACTACATTTATAAACGTTTGGCATAAGAACCGCACCGAAAATGTTGTCAAAATTAGCATTAATAATTTCCACCGTAGCATCCATAATTCTCGACCCGGAAAGATAAAGGGAAAAAGCGTGGGAAAAAACAAGGAATCCTTGTGGGAGAAAAAAATATCACCCCAAATTACTGAGATGCCAATTCGCACAGGACTAATATTATCAGATGACCTATGCGTTTGGCGAAATATGCAATTTGCGGGGGAATTTTTACTTTACAAATTACGGACATGGCATATTTGCACAGGATTACGATCACAGACCACCTGTGTAATTATTACAAATCATGAGGTCCCCAGGTAATACTAGTGTGCATAGGGCATTTGACCGTAAAATTCACTGACATTTTTAAGAACAAGTTCTGTCAACCCCAGCTGCCAGTAGGCCATTTTACCGTAAAATGTTCAATTTATTTTTAGACAAAAAATGACAGTCATACAGCCATTAGGCTACATAAAGCTCCAAACAGCAGTTATTTTAACAACCCCCACCCCTTGCGATATCATCGCTAATCGCTATGAAATCACCGCGGTACGGGAAATTCCATATCGTTACAGCCCTACACGAGACTATACACTACACTGAGATGCACGAGACTACACACTGCGCTAAGACGCAACTATACACTGCACTGTGACATGAGACTAAACACTACACTGAGATACACAAGACTACACACTGCGCTAAGACACAAGACTACATACTGCATTAGATGGACAGAGACCAACTACACCCTGCACTGAGACAGACTACACACTGTACATAGAAAGATAGAGACTACACTGTACTGAGAGTGACAGAGAGAGACTACACAGTGTACTTAGAGGGACAATCAGACTACACACTGCACTGAGAGGAAAAAGTGATGACTACAATATGAAAGAAAAAGAGGCAATACAACATTATACTGGGAGGGAAAAGGGTGAGACAACACTACAGTGGGAGGCAGAAACACTTGAGAGCAAACTGCACTGAGGGGGAGAAAACAGACTGGCCCACACATCAGATTTGGACTAAGACTCAATAACTGCAAATTGGACACTTCCACAGTTTGTACCACTAGCAGAGAATTACTGAGGGGAAAAAAACAACACCGGCCGCAAGAATAATGATGTGAGCACTGAGCAGCGTATGAAGCCACAGCTTTCCCTGAACACCCTTTTCCTGGATTCTGGGAATAACTTTCCATTTTTCACCCCCTCTGGATTTTACTTTTCTCTGGAAAGTGTTTCACATTTTAAGATTATGCAAATGCTTTCAAAAATTCTTGACTCCAATAATTACTGAAAACTACGTAGCAACCTGGCCTGTTTGAACTGGTCGAGTGTGTCCTCGGAGCCGACTCATAACATGTGCATTCACAAAAAACTAAAGAACATGAAAGAAACTGCTTTAGAAAGTTAAGAGTGGCCTGGTTGGGAGCCATTAATCTTACTTACACACTGCATCCAAAGCATAGTACAATCTGGTTGAACTGTGCATTTTAATACAAATAAATTAGGCAATTAGAATTGTTTCAATGTAGAAGGAAAAACTGCCTTAGAGGCAGTCTAATTTTAAGAATTAGAACAATTACAATTATACCTGAAACCAAAGATAGAAAAAGTATCATAATATACATTCAACAGATACAGGGCAATGGCACATACATTGAGGTTAAAGTGTTTTCAAAATGGAAAATGATTTTGTGTTCTCATTTCTTCGATTCAATCAGGAAATCAACACATGTCCAAATTCCCACTTCAGGCTCAGTGGTTTACTGTCCAAGCATCTCATGATCTGCATGATCAATTCTGCTTGAAAACCTGAAACAAGTCAGAGAATCTGTAATTTACTCAAGCGAGCTAAAATCTGGAAGCACGGTCGACATACCTTGGCACCCAAACAACAGATTTATTATTCAATATTTGACTTTTTAAACGGCGTAAAGAAACACACGACACTCGCAAGAACACTTCACACTCTGGCTTATATTGATGCATGAGCATGGCGTGCACTTTCAGTACCATACGTCCTGAATAAAAACTGCTTTCAGATTGCTATTACCCGACCAGCGGCGCGTGCTTCACCAGTCTCAACATTGTGGACTCTTGTTCTCTAAAAAAAAATTAACGGACAAATCAACCGTGGATTTGGTTTTGTTTTCAGAAACACATCAACAAAAACGGAAAAAAGAGGGTCAATGTAATGCACTTTGTGGAACACTGAAGAAATAAGCTGGCCAGAAACCTCACAATGCATGCTGTTCATCAGCAAACTGGGACTTCACTCAATATTTTCCCTCCTCGAGTCCTAGCTGGGACCGAGAGAATGGTGCGAGCACTAAGCACACCTCAGACGTTCTTCCAGACGTTTCATCATGCAGGAAAGCCTACTGGGCGCTATATAGATTGAATATTGTCACTTTCTGCCGACGATGCGGTTCTCAGGCCTGGGTGGGCGTGAAAGCAATAATATTCAGGCCACGCCCAAGAGCCTCAAGACAAGTTACAAGCAGACTCGGAAATACAAACACCATTTAGCAAAAGAAATGATAGCTAAATAAAAAAAGTGCGTGGTGCAACCGTGCCATATGTTTGAGCCACTGAACTAAAGAAGATCCGTTCAAATTATAATACAAACGTTAACCTCAGAGACCGACATCTTTCAAATAGTAACGTTATCGGTACAGCGTAGCATGAGGGCATATTCAAAGTGACCCAATCGGAACAACTGAGCTCAAGTTTCGGGCGACAGTTATTGTTGAAGCCTGTAGTTATTACTATCCATGTTATGTGATGTTTATTTACCTGTTAAAAGTGCTTTCCGCAGATATATGATGCAGGACACCATATAATGTTAGTTTCCTTCCAACTGCTCTCTCGTAAGAGCATGTAGCCACAGAACTTGTCTTTGGGATTTACGACTGGACATGGCAAATGTGCAAAATGCAAGTCGGGTTTTTTAAAATTACATTGGCTGTGTTTTCTATGGGAGCGAGTGGGCATGGAATTCACAGAAACGCTTCAGTGACATATGACCGCGGTTCTCTATTGGCTGACAGGACTAGATTACGTGTACTCGTCCCGTTAATCCCGTTTTAACCTTGCCTGATCAATTACAGGCAATTTTGAGAAAAAAAGGCTTATCTCAATTTAGGTACATTACTTAGTACTGATATTTGGGTTGTGTTTATTCCACCCCAGGATGACAACAATTAACCACTGAAAAGCTGATTCATTAATTTGAGTTGACAGTCCCTTTAACAGTACTAGTCTTTAAAGAAGCACGACAGAAATACTAGAGTATACAATGCTGTATACTGGCAGGCCGTCAGGTAGGACCACCAAATGTTGAGCACTTTGCCACTCTCTGGCAGGGAATTCCCTACAAATTCTCACTATTCATCGCTAAGCACTTGCATTCGGAGCACATTGCGTTTTCCCATAGGTATGCTCATTCCATGGTCTCTCAAGAGCTTACTTTGCAGCCTGAAATGAGTAATATAGCTTACCAGCCTTCCAAAAATGAAAAACACACTGACAGAGTCTACATACTGCATACTGAGACTCACAGGCTGTATCCGAATCAGAGCCCTATCTACCACGTCATGGCTCCTATGTACTGGGTACTAGCAAACTGTACGGTTTATTGTATACTGTTTCGTACGCAGTATGCGAAAAATATCCTCCCTACTATTTTCCAACCGTACCGCGGAAGTGTTGGAGCCACGTGTTGTTTTTGTTGCAGTTGAAGGAAAATGTAAGTGAAACTGCGCCTCATTTTTAAAGTGAAGCTGCACGTCATATTTATGCGACCAAAATGTTTGCTTACTTCCTCAAAAGTATGCTCCCAAATGCACTCAGCGAAACCCCAGAAGTATATCATCCGGTGGTTTTAAGTACACTACATTTAGAGAACATTTTCTCATCCGACTTAACTTTCTCATCCAGTGTACTCAAAAAGCATACTAAATAGTATGGAAGGGCGCTGATTGGGGACAGTCTCAATTTAGAATTTTAAGTTTACCAACACTCATACTTTTCTGTCCCAGGTAGGGGACTTTTCTGTCAAGCCCTGCACCTAAATGACCCGAGGTCAGCAGGAAACTGAACTACTAAAATCTAATACACTACTGTAGAAACTAAATGTGCACACATTTAAAAAAAATTTTGATATCCAACAGATGAATGGTGCACACCAAACTATTTAGCCAATGAGAACACATTCGCTAAAGACACACATTTCTAGGTAGGTATTGTCCAGGCCTCCTTAGCTGCGCTAAACTGCTTTTTCAGACTACTTATGGTTTTTGCTGAATAAACTAAATATAATTTTGCATTACATTACTGCTCTGTGATTGCTATACTGAGCGCTCGCTGTCTTAATTAGTACCATGTTTGTTCTGCTTCATAATGGAAATGGTTTTGTCTGAGAGGCCTCTGGTCTGCAAGCTGCGCTATTTCTGTCCGTCCCCCTGTATTCTTGAGGTGGGTGTGCTGCTGATTACTTATATTTATGGATCTCATCGTGAGAAAGGCGGGGGCATGGAAAAGGTTTCTGGCTCCTTAACGAACGAGAGGAAATGAAGAGACGGCTGCCGACTGATTATTTGCCGTCTTTACAGTTTTTTTTTTTATTTAACTGAAATGCGTGCCAGGCTTTGGGGCGGGTGATCCAACCCACCCGCACGCCAGACTGATACACTCCTGCTTATAAATGGAAGGGGGGGTGGCGGGGGTGGCTTGTGGTGTAGCCTATAAGAATCCGGCCAAGCGGCCTTTGTCTCGCACGTCTCTCCCTCTCTCACTTCCATTCTTCCCGTTTCTCTACACTGTGCTGTCCAACAAAGCTGAAAACCCCTAAAAACATAACTTAAAAAAAATATTTTAAAAAATGAGAGCTGGATGGCAGTGATCGCGAGCTGTACTTACGGTCGGTGAGGCTAGCGATCCCAGCGAGAGTGGTGATGGGAACATGAGGCATATCCCCATTCATGCTGAAGGTGGGGGCGGGAGGTTGTGTCGATGCACAGGTTGCTCAGTGTCGCCGCCGTCCGACCGTACTTCACATCTCCTTAATGCTGCAAGGCAAAGCCGGAGACAAATGGTGTCAGTGAGATCCCCCCTGAAATCAATGAGAACAGCCAATGAGCACGGTCGCAGATTCAAATGGAGCTTTATTGACTAATAAAACAGTATGCCACACAGAAACCTGGTGCCTCCACTTTGAACGCCAGCAGTAGAGATACAGACTCAAACGCCAGCAGTAGAGATACAGACTCAAACATGTGATATTTAAGAGATCCCAACATAAACCAAAGGAAAAAAACTACTGAATTCCCCAATACCAAGTGCAAAAACTTGGCAGAAACGTATAAGATCATTGTGTCCAAACTAGCTGCGTTAAACTACCTCAGTCGGCAGGGGAGACGAATTAGTTCTGGTGTCATAGCGAAACTTCTCAGACGGCCATGTATGCGCTCAGCAATCGAAATGCACCAATCTTGAAAGCTTTCATCACCAGTCCCAAAGCCCCTGCGCCATCACCTATAGCAACTCCATCAGTGACTGTTTGACAGGTGAAAAGTGAAAGAGTAGCTGTGATAACCGGGTGAGTCGACTCGAGGCTGCTGCAGGCTTTCATGCAGTTGCCGCTGATTGCAATTCCCAAAAAGAGAAAAGAGAAACGGTTATTGAATAAATATACGGGTTATTGTGTCAAATGACTTGTTCAACAATATGTACTGTCCAGTCATTACGCCGCTCCCGTGGAAACTCCAAACTTCCCTCATAAACCTGAGGATTTTCAATGAACCAAGACAGGTACAACTTATCAAGTTATCAAACACCCGCACGCAAATGCATGCAAAGGCACACAAACACGAATGCACACGTGCACGCACAAACACACTAACACGCACACAAACATGCCAAACACGTGTACCCATATGCAAACACACGCACATGCGCAAACATTAGGGCTGCACGATATTGGGGGAAAAATTACATTGCGATATCTTTTATTTTTTGCGATATATATTGCGATATGAAGAAATACAAGAATACGGTAATATCACCAGATACAGTTGAAGTCTGAAGTTTACATACACTTACGTTAGTCATTAAAACTCATTTTTAACCACTCCACAGATTTCATGTTAGCAAACTAGTGTTGGCAAGTCAGTTAAGACATCTACTTTTTGCATGACAAGTAATTTTTCCAACAATTGTTAACAGACAGATTTCACTTTTAATTCACTATATCACAATTCCAGTGGGTCAGAAGTTTACATACACTAAGTCGACTGTGCCTTTAAATTTTTAATATTTGGTCGGATATCCTTTGCATGCCATGACATCCTGATGTCTGTGACCCAATAACATCAAAAATTCTTGATATCTTATTTTCTGGTACTTTTACAAGCGATACTATAATGTCTCTGCATTTGAATGGATCTCTATGGGAATCGGGGGGTGGGACTAGATTTAGCTGTACATTACACTGGAACAGTATGGAAACACATTTTTGGCTAAATGGCTCTAAGTCATCAAGGGTCTAATGTATCAAACAAGCCTTAAATCATCACTCTGCTGCCAGAAATACAGTAGATATGGATGGATAACTTGAAGGGTTTCTTCTCCTGACTTATTTTTCCATAGAGTTCAATAGGACAATTTGTCAGGAGAAACAACCCTTAAAGTGATCCATCCATATCTACTGCATATCTGGCAGCAAAGTGATGGTTTGAGGCTTGTTTGATACCTCAGGCCCTTGATGACTAACAGCCATTTTACCAATCATGTATTCCATACTGTCCCAGCATAATTTACAGCTAAATCTAGTCCCACCCCCCAATTCCTATAGAGATCCATTCAAATGCAGAGACGTTATAGTATCACTTGTAAGAGTAGCAGAAAAAAAGATATCAAGAGTCTTTTGATGTTGCTGGATCACAGACATCAGGAAGTCATGGCATTAAAAGGATATGCGACCAAATATTAAAAATTTAAAGGCAGAGTCAACTTAGTGTATGTAAACTTCTAACCTACTGGAATTGAGATATAGTGAATTAAAAGTGAAATAATCTGTCTGTAAACAATTGTTGGAAAAATTACTTGTGTCATACACAAAGTAGATGTCCTAACTGACTTGCAAACACTATAGTTTGCTAACATGAAATCTGTGGAGTGGTTAGAAATGAGTTTTAATGACTTCAACCTAAGTGTATGTAAACTTCCGACTTAAACTGTACATGCTGCTTTTAACTTGAATAGCTCTATTTGGAAAGAATGAATCACTCTAGCAATGATTATGGTGATTTTGGAGGAAGAAATGAGGCAGTTGCTTAATACTCTGATTGACTCACCACGAGACCATCTTATTCAGATAATATGCCAATTTATCTATCAATCCAGGCTAAAGTCCATGATCCAACATATTATTAATAATGCATGTTGCTTACCCTAAAATAAGGGGGCTCATCTGTGTCTAGAAGGGATCCAGAAGATTACAGTAGGCTGTATATCACTGGTCTCCAGTTTAAAAACGTAACATTAAAGCTGCAGTATCACAGTAGGGAATTAACACAAGTGACAAAACAGGTAAGTTAACATTTTATTCCACAATTACAAATAACTTCTTACTTTTAAATAACCACAATTAGAAAAAATAAATAAAACAGCAACTATACACCTGTCCCGTGAGGGGTTTAGAAATAAATAAAACATTAAATAAATATAACAAACACTTTTTTTTAAATCACGTTTTCCTTGCAACAGAGGCAAAGTTACAAAGAAAAAGTATACATTCTACAAATTACAACTGATTTTGCATTTCTTTTCGCAACAAATTCTTCCTTTTCGGTGCTTGTGTCCTGTTCCTCACTGATTTTCAGGTTGTAGGCTACAATTAAGTCATTATTCGATAAACAGATCAATAACAATTGCTTCGCTGTGCACGCAGAGCGCGCGTGACCGTAGCATAAGTGCCTGTGTATCCAAGAAACCTTAAATAAGACTAAATTGTTATATCAGACGGACTTTCTTCTAGATCAGTCATGGGAAATGCAAACCTTGCGTGAGTTTTTGTTTTTGTATCAAGCAGCAAATAAGGTTTAGCATGACGTGATTGATTTAATTTAACGCAAAAAGAAAACATTACGTCCTTCACGATGTCACTATTGCTCATGCGCACATTGCGATGTTGATGCTGAAACGATATATCGTGCAGCCCTAGCAAACATACCACTCACGCACACACTCATTTAGAGAGACATATAAAATATATATTATATATGGAGATGGATAGAGACACATATAAAGACAGAAAATAGATGGTGAGATTCAAAGACTTCAATAAAAACTTAGATTGAACAAAAGCAGTATGTCCTACTCTACTTTGCACCAGGGGAACATACATGTACGGCGCTTCGAGAACAGCCTGCGCTTCTGCCAAAGTGTGCCATTTAAACATGTTCGTTTGTGATGGCATCACTGACTGCATCCCTAGAAAAAACAAAACAGGATCCTTTCCCTGTGAAGGCAGATGGACAGCTTGGGTAAACGTATAAGAGCCGTGTCCCCAGACACCTTGCTCTTCCGTAAATATATGCGCATGAGGAACGGAAGGCAATATTCTGACCACCAGTGGATCATCTCCTCCTCTCCCCCCCCACAGGTCATTTAAGACCAGGCCAAATGTTACAAATACAATGCATAAATCCAGATATAATAGATATGTTTGAGAACTTTGTTTGAGACATGTTTGTTTTTTTGTTTTTTGAAATGCCGCAATCTGCTGACGCAATGCAGGGGGCAAACAGGTAGGCCTACGGTTACACAAGTACTATTGGGTGTCACACGTGATCGATCCGTAGCCCAAATCAAGGGAATGTCATACTTTCTAATTTAGGCGCACAGTATTTGAGGTTGACAAAACAGTAACTAGCTCTCTGGTTTGCACAAACGTGACATTTTATATCAAAGCAGGACAGGCCCTTCAGCTTTAGCTTCATAGTGACCATCAAACAATGTCTGTAGCCTATCAGTCTACCGAAACCTGATAATTACGGGCAAGGAGATGGACAGCCGTCGAGTGCTTATTCACTTATTCCTGTTCAGGTGTTTTGTGCGAAAGAAAGCCGGAGAAAACGCTCTGCGACGCCTTCGGGAGGTTCTGCTGCCGTAAAACGGGCTTTAAGCACCCAAAGAAAAGTAGTACTTCAGTAAACGCAAGGACAAATTGGCATGTCAATGTGTAGAGAAAATGGTAAAATCTCCCAACCCTCGTCGCGTTAATCACAGAATCTGAAATGCAGACCACGGGGGTTCTCCCTCCTGTTTGTAACGAAATCTCCAAAAACAGCTGAGGCATTTAACAAAATATGATAAAAACATCTAAGAATATGTATATATGTGAATATGATAAAATATGATAAAATCTAATGTCTGTGAATATGATAAAACATTTAAAAAACCTAATTGCTGCGAATGTTTCGGGGAAGTCTGCTTCTGGCTCTTAGATGGCTTCGATACTGTAGCAGGCACTGCACATAAGGACAGCCCCCCCCCCCCCCCCCCCCCCCCCACCCCCCCCCACCCCGAAGGAGCAGTTTCCCTCGATCTGCCAGTGCTGAACTGAGCGCTTGCGCACCCTCCAGTGGTTGGACTTTGCAAGCCGAGCGGCACATGAATGGAAACCTCATTTGCATAAGTCAACAAAAGGGCAAGTGGTGCACAGGCAACCGGCAGCCAATCCGAGTCCGGGGAGGTCTGAGGAGTGTGCGGCATTGGTTTGAATGTATGACTCGATTAAGATTGGTGGGGGATCTGAATGACTACATGAAATCAGTTGACATTTCTCTGTACACTTAAATTCCTTAAACAGAACTTTAAAAATGTCCCCTCAGGAGATTGGAGGCCTATTTAAAAAGTGTTATTATTCCAAACAATGCAGAGAGAAGATGCATTTGCCCAGTGAAATTAAATGAAAAACTTACTCCCCTGTAGTGGAACCCTACAGAAAAGGGCTGTACATATACGATGACAGCTACTACTGATACAACTGGAACTGACAATTCATAACTGCACACATGCCAAATTACCAGTCAGGCTGATCATTGATAAGGAAAAGCAATAAATAACTGTACACAGAGGCACACAATGCGACTTTCCCAGCAACTGCATGAATTCATTTTTTACTTGGCCTTTACACGAAACCACAAGGTTTCTAAAAATTCACCCGAGGACTTCCGAGTTTCACAGCCCGTTTAACAGATATTATCAAACAGTTGCAAATCATGACAGAAACTGACATAAATCTGTCAATGCACTATGCAACCATTCACATCCAAAACCACACAGTCGTCTTTTTACATAAACAAAAGCACTAAGATTAATTCAAAAAGTTAATCACTGCGGAAGAAGTCTCTTGTCCTGACCAAAACAGGATTGTGGGGAAACTAATTAAACTGCACTGCATTATTTATTAGACCATCTTATCCAGAGTGAGTTCCAATATATGATAAACATAAGGGCTTAAACACAGAACCAGGTAATTGGAAAGCTTTGAGAAGTTATCATTGGAGCATTAAAATGTCTGTGCCAATCATTCAGGGCATTTAACACTTTGCTTCAAAGGGTAAATACACAAATAAACAAATACACAATGGGGGGGGGGGGGGGGGGGGGGTAAATTAACAGCCTTATTAGGGTTACCCTACCCACTGTTTTTGGACCAATCAACGTTTAAACCTTCGGTCTCTGTTTTCCTGACGTTGACTGACACACTCTACCCTCACGTACCCTCAATGATCAGTAGCTTCTAAGCTTCTTTGTCTTGTGGCAAACAGATACTTCTGTTTGCCACAAGACAAACATACAAGTCTGGTCAAATTAAGTTAAAAAAAATTCTGAAAATAGTTTGACACGGAGAAACAACCAAATCTAAAATAGTCAATTATATATTTATATTATAAATAAATATGTATTTTATCCATCATAAAAAAAATTTTTTTTTAACAATAGTAGCTTCCTCGCAAACACACATGCGGCACAAAGACATTGACTACAATTTGCACCTACGCCCCCTCCAGGTCTAAGGCACATTCACTAACACAACACAGTAAGAAGCTTCAGTGTTTTGTTCTATGGTCTAGCAAGGCAATGCATGATCATGACCGATTCAAAACCACTGCACTATTTAGGCTTCAATTTGGACTAGATTTCATGTAGATTGCAGAAGTCCTTACACACCTATGCAGTCTTTTGTTCCAAAATCAAAAGTTCTACATAGACGTTGGTAGGAGGTGAAGCCCAAGACATTTTTTTAAAGCAGTATTTCACTTTCTAGGGTTTTTTGATATTATTTAAGTTCTCGCATATGTTGATTGGCCCAAACAGTTTTTGCATACAATGAACGAATTTTAGATATTTACAGGACTTTTTGAAGACCTGCCTGTTTTACATTGGCTGGAATGGAGGAATTTGAGCTTTTTGCCTTAAAACAAGAAAATACACACATATACTAAAGTAACTCCAAAGCAGCTTGTACAGCAACATGCCTACAGAGGTTGCCTGATTATTCTTCAAAAACAATGTTTAATCTTGCTTCCGGATGGAACCATTCCTCTGGCGCATACAACCTGAGAGCGCTACACTCAAGCAAATTGTCATGTGGCTTCCTATATGAACACTACTAAAGGGGTCCATGGGAGGTTGTGCTGCTTGAGAAATATATGATATAGAAACCGATACTTATGTTTACAATTGTTAATAAATGATTTAAAATTAAGTAGCTCAGGTGAACCCACTGAAGCAGTGGCTCATATGGGAGGTGGTCTGGGGGGGGGGGGGGGCCTACATTTCTTGAATTATTTGGGAATTGAAAATAATTTTGAATGCTAGTCTGCTAGTCTAAAATATGTTGATCTGGGAATACCGTTAGTTATGAATCTCATAATTTGCAACGAACAGACCTGTTATTTAATGCTAGCTAATTCCAGCCAATGTCAAACCATTAATTAATCTGGACCGGCTAATCTAGCTAGCTAGCTAGCATTAGTTTTGGAAATGAGGAATCTACTCTCTGAGAGCACTACACCAGCTTGAGCTACCTCAGAATATTACTTCAGAATGCTCCCCCTCAGCAATGCATGCTCAAGATCTCATTCACTTCTGAAAACACGGGACTTCAGAGCGAGATCGCAACAGCACGTTCTTGGCAATACAGTAAAAAATTTGGCTCACCAACTGTGCCAAATGACAGCTCCAGAACAAGAAACACATACTGCTTACTGTCTAATGTGGGGGGTCGGGCAGATATTCAGTAGCTTTGATTCCTAAAGCACCAGGGCGCCGCTATTAGAAAAGTACTGTACAAGCTGCATTTGGGAATTACTCCGAAAAATATATTCTTGCTTTAAAATCACAATGCCCGAATACCCCCATACCGGTTATTGTAAAGTGTGTTAGTGGCCAGAGACTGATGCAACTATCGAAAATATCATTAACATCTATCGAAAATATAATTCACATCTTCATTAACCTCTTGCTGCCAAACGCCCCCTATCGGTAACGCGGGCGTTACGGAAATAATTAAATTATACATTTCATTAATTTAATAATATATAATAAACTGCTCACCTCAATATTTTGATTAAATATCCTTAAGATATATCCATTCCTTCTGGGAAAGTGGTTTTTAAGCCCAAAACGTTGAGATAAAACTTTGTAAATAACGTTGGAAACTCTGACCTAATTCTCAAACATGTATTGCAGCTTGCTGTCACACCATAAACAATGTGCTGGTAAACTGTTCTGCTTAATTGTATTTCACAAAACTTTGGTTTGAAAAATCATTATACCTTTAGGCTTCAAGAAAAAATACTTTAAAACTTTCATACGGCTGTACATAATTTTTTTCCAATTTTAAACCGACTTGTGCTTTTTTGCACTTGATCACGACTTGTTCGGCTGTGTTCAGTTTGGCGTTGTGAAACTCAGCCAGTTTCTGGAGTACCAATCTCGTGGCTTAGTATATGTTAGCCAGAGTGGTTTTGTACTTGTATGCAGAGATTTATGCAAAACCGTCATCAATTGGGTGTATTTCTTTGACTGATAGCACAATAGGCCTATCTGAAGTGGGAAAAGCTGTCTTCGACCCGCCTCGACTCCAAGTATTATTTGCTTTCCATTGGGTTTTAAAACTGTCTGTCAAATATTCCAGCCAATAGCCAAGACTCTTATCTTTCAGACAAGCCCTCATTCAACACAATGCAGTTGTAAATGCAGCCCTGCGTAAGAGAAGGCAACCAAGCGTAATTATCGAACCAAGATGGCGCAGTGTCTTTACCTTGTAGCGTAGCTCGCTACATTCCGTTTAGCAAAGCACAACTCATAAGGTAATTGCGCTGTTTATCTTTTTACTTTACAGTCTCTTTCATACAGTTTTTGGTTAGTTATGTCTAGGTTATTCAGGAGTTTCTCCGTGCAGCAGGTCCTTGCCCAAATATGGTTTTGCGGTCTCAGTGACGCAGTGATATAAGGTAATAGATTATTTTGCCGGTATACCAGTGCGAATTCACTGTTATGTATAAAACGAATCCCTCTGAATTAAAAGAATATAGCTAACATTAGTTACTATATTGTAACAATGGCAAGCTAGCCAGCAAAATTACACATAGCAGCTAGCTATCTATTTGTGTCTGAGACGAGCTGTTCCGAGTTTCTTTTGAATGCAATGGCGTCTGAAGGGTTTGTTTTGTTCCACATGAGTAAATTGTTCTGTAAGCAGTACAGCAGGCTCTGCAGGTAAACAAATGAACAATTTATGCATGACCTAACACGAGGAAGAGATAACATGAGGATGAGTTTGTTGTTGTTGATTATTATGCAGGGGTTTATTTTATCTAGGGTGGACATTTGATTTTATATACCTGGACTAATTTCTGGCTAATAAGGCTCTGGTAGAATACAAGATTCACTGTGCTGCTACATGGGGTTGGAGAACTTTTTGGGGACCACGGCTAGGCTAGTTAGTTGTGTAATATGAAACACACCAAAAACACATCTAAAAATTAACTTTTATTGCCAATTATCAGATTTTATTTTAAAACTTAAAAAATTAATTATATTGAGACTTTTCTGGAACATGGGCCATTTTGCACAATTTGGCACAATTTGTGCCAACTTTGGTAATCGAAATGGTTCACCTGAAGAAAAGCTCTGTAGAATTTGAATGATTTGAGATATTGACACCATATCTTTAGCAGAGATAGGCAGCATATTGAGGAATCACAAAGAGGAGTTGTTTCCTCCATAGCTCTTGTAGCTCATCAGGTAAAAAATCTGAAATTTGAATTTAGGTACCCGTTTTTTGTTTTTTCACAATTTCTGTACATAAATTGTTGTAGTTAAGTAGCAAGAAGTGTATGTATATGAATTATGACTACTTAATCATAATAGTGCAGTTCTCTGTTTCAATAAAAGCTATGAACCATATTTGTAGCCTTTAGAGTTTTTGAGATAAACAGCTTTGTTTGTCACTAGTAAAAACAGGTGAGAATTGGTATATTTTGCCCTTGGTATTAAGAGGTTAAAGGGAGACCACGTGCTGCAGTAGCTCTGGGATGATTCTCAGGACTTCCTGCTGGGCGGGATGGCAGGAGACTTAGCCTGTGGGGATGGAGAGTTGACCCTGAATGAGTCGATTCTTGATTCTGACCAGCGACAGGGTCGGGGTAGAGTCACTGCTTATCAGAAACTCAAGTCATTCTATTCTATTTCAGTTTGGCGTTAACGATGGGTCCAATGCCCCAGCACTTAGGTTTCACAGCCAATTGCATTCACAAATCACTTAGGCGGGACTACTTGGAGGATGGGGCGAAGGGGATACACTGCATGTGCATGTACCTGCGCATAGAATAAAAAAAATTAATTTTAAAAAAAACAAAAAAACAACCAGTGTGTCTAGCCATGATAGCTACACAATTCCCAACTTGTGCACACAACGCACATGCGGTATGTTTTCTTACTATATTCTTCATCACAAACACTTATTTTAATTGTGTTTTCATAGCATAGTCTAGGTTCTTGCACATTAAACAATCTCAACAAAAACGTTTTCAAGTTACTCACGCATGCAAAACATTGGCTATAATAAAAAGATCTCATTCAATAAAAAGTTAAGCCTGCCATTAAAAGTATTGATATCAAAATGAGGCCAAGTTACAACAAACAAACAATACTGGCTCTTAGCTAACAAATTAAACAAGCTCGATTCCAAACTTAGAAATTCTACCCAATGTTTCCTAAATTATTTAATTTACTTGGCCCTAGGTTTTTTCATCTTACCATCTGAAGAGAATGTGGTCATTCAAACTTTCTGTGTCACATGAGTGTCAAAGGGCAATCATTTATAGCGGAAATAATGTGCAATTCAGCTGTATTACACTTAAAGATTTTAAAAGTGACTGCACTACACGTTTGAAGAAATTGTCTGCATGCAGTGCTTTGGGTGTGTGAAAAGCACATCATGAATACAATTGTTGTTATTGTTATATAATAATTATTTATTTGGAATATTTGTACTTGAATAAATGGAAACGTGTTGTCGTACAGACCCTAAACATTCTTTTGTTCAGTAAATTGTGTTAACGATATTTTATTATTTTACATTTCAAAATAAATTATACTACTTTACTCATTTGGGTGAACTTTATCTGACCCACACAGTACATCACTGGGGCAAACATATGTCTGGGTATGTTTGTAAGATTCTAAATGTATTTAGTGGGCCTAAATATTAAAATATTCGTAATTTTTATCTGTATTTATTTAGCACCCCCATACCCCCCCACCTTTTCTCTAGTGCAAATAATTATGTCTAATACAAATGTCTACAAATGTCTGTTTGTAAATGTGAATGTTATATGTGCAAGAAAAATTTCTTCATGGGGATAATAAAGTATTCTATCCTGATAGAACGGTCCAAAGTTTGTGGTCAAAGCGCAGACAATATACATTCAACCTTGTTGTGCACGGTTTTTGTCGAAAACTACTTTCTACCAAAGTATGCCTACCGTGTATATCCGTGCAAAGTATCAACCAAACCACACAAGTATTCTAGGGCACACTGTGTTGACATAAGTCCCAGAAAACTGGCGTGCTTTGGTTAAGACTGCACGTACAGTTGGTGTACTTCGGTGGAAAGTAGTTTGACAAAAACTGTGCACAACAAGGTCTGTGGGTGTTCTCGAGTAACCATGTAACGGAGTAACCGTGTCATATTTGTAAATTAAGAGAAGTTGCAGTTTTATTTTATTTATTTTTTTAAATGAAACTATTTGGCGCTTTGACTGACACAAACTTATTATCAGGGTGATGTCAAGGTGAGTTGCAGCAGGTATCTACAAGACTAGTGAGCTCTCAGCGAAACTACCTAGATCAGGGGTAGGCAACCCTGGAGCCACAAGGGCTGCTGGTTTTTGTTGTTACTCGCCACTTAATTGATCAATTAAAGCAGTTGATTACACAGTTAACTCCCCTCACCTGGTTTCTTTGGTCTAAGTAGTTGCTGCATGTAAGGTGAAAACAAAAGCCAGCAGACCCTGCGACTCTACAGGACCAGGGTTGCCTACCCCTGACCTAGATGGATAGATAGCACTCCAGGCATGTAGAAACATATAAAAATGTCATTTTTAGGTGAAGAGCCCCTTTTCATGCAAGCGTGTATTCACCACTCTAAAGTGGCCTACACTGCGCTACACAGCTGACTGGCCTACAACAGACTCAAAAGCCGCAGTTTGCAATCAAATTCTATTGTAGTCGAAGTGTCGATTCCAATGGCTGCAGAAATTTCAGCCGGAGTCAGTCTATTCCAAAATTTCAGGAGTCGGGCACACGTATTAGTCTGTGCAAGCAAGCAGCGCTTTCGCCGAGTTCACTTAGCTGCTCTCTCAGATGGAGAGCGACCATCTTGGCCTCTCAAGTGGTTCACAAGCAACTTGGTTAGAGACCTCTCCAGCATCACTCAAAGTGGTACTGAATAGTGTAATGTAATGCATGCTAATGTAACTTGTCGAATGAACAGCCTGCTCCAACAGTGTAACTTGCCAATGCTGTCGCTGCGTGATCAGGGTCACCATATTTAAATGCCCTTATCAATCAAGCCCCAGGTGGTGTGCTGGGTTATTTTTAGTCTTTTCACAAAACGCTTCACAAAACTTCACATTCCGCTGTACCTTTACTTCCATTAAACATGAAAAAACAGGTATTACCATTTCATTATAAAAATTGCAATTAAGTATTTAGGCAAATATGCTAAATGCACAGTAAATAAAAAAACTCCCAGGACTTTACAAACACTAAACGCACATCCTGAAGGAAACTGCTCAAAGCCTAGTTTGATAGTGATGGGCGAAGCAATCACAAAATTCTAGTCATCTTAACATGTGAACCAATAAAAATGCTGCCTTTTTTTCGGAATATACCATGAATTTCTCAAATCGGCAAGTGACATAACAGGAAAGGTCCATGAAAGTTCATTGTCCTGTCACTATAATATAAGACTTCTCATAAGTTTCTATAGTGTCCTGCAACTGAGGATGGAGCATAATGCAAAAGAATGAAATAAATTAGCTTTACTAGCACACCGACTCCCTGCTGATCTACCACGCACTCGAAATTAATTCAAGTTTGTACAGTGTAGACGTGCTGGGCGAGCACCTAAGGAGGTCCTGCAAAACAATGAAAGCCGAAAGAACTGGTGGCTCAGACATGCCATGCGTGCACCAAAAGCTGTTTTTGAAAAGGTTTAAAAATATCTGTCCAACTCCAGTTTGAATAAAGACAGAGCAGGGAAAGATGGCCTTTGCATGCGGTTTTCTTTCAGCTTTGCCGGGGCAGACAAAACTAAGCATTGTTGACATGCTGATAAATGTCACCTAGAAATGGGGGCCCTTTTTGGCAGTAAATAAAAACCGACTGATGTGTAGTATGCAAGCGTAGCTATTTAAGGCTGGGATCCAGTGGGCCAGTTTCCACCTCTCCCGTCTCACAAAGCAGATGGCTGTCTCCCACAGGAAAACTTCTGTAGGTTAAATGTAGACCTTTGCGTTGTCTTTTTTTTAATCTCCATAGTTTGTCAGCATTTAGAATCCCTATACGTGCAGGACACAACTGTCTGTTCATGGCTAAAAATTGCTCAATTGCTCCGACGAGACTTTGGTTCCAAAATCATTAAAATGAATAAGGAGTCCTTGCGTTTCACCTTGTGTCTCATTGTGACAGAGCCTTGTCGAGATATCCATATGCCCTTCTTGGCTATACACAGTTTGTCAACACTGAGACTAAATAAATAAATAAAAAACACTCCCTTTCCTTGAGCAAGAGACAAAAGTGAGGAAGAAAAAATCAGAAAGATTTAACTGGCAGGAATTAAAAACATCCGGCTTTCTGGTACCAAAATTAAACGGGCAGAGAAATCGATGTGGTGTATTAGCGCTAATTCCACCGGAGGCTTTTAATATACGCTTTGGCTACCGACAAGGTCACTCAGAGAATGAGCCACCACAGGTCAGTTTACGGTGTTAACCTAAAGCCCTGACGCAATTTGCTCTGAGTCTCACACACACCCCCACATGCACAGGCAGCGAGATGCCAAGCTGATTCAGGCTCTTCTCACATGGTCTGTGATTCCTCAAACACAACCTGCAGGAGAGACGAGAGCACGCAGCCAAGGTGCATAATGAGACAGAGGGACTCTGTCATTGCTACGTTTTGGGTGCGAGAGCTGTAACGATCAAAACTGATGCTATGCAGCATGGACAAAAAAGTGACTGCACTATATGAGTGATAAAGGTTCAATACCCCATAACAAATAGCTTTTTGATGTGCATGCTAGATTCTAAACCATGAAAACTCTCAGCCAATCAGCATGTGGATGGTCAATTTCGAAAGCCGCGAGAAACAACAGAATGCATTTTGGGTTTTGAGGGCACATTTGGTGTTCTGAAGCTCAGCCTCTCAACAATACCAGAAAAATGTGCACAAGAACCAAGCAGCGGGAGCTTGTTTTACTGCTTCATGCAAAGCGATGCACATAGCAAGCCAGTGAATATACACTGCAGGGCTCATATTTATACTACAAATTAACAGTACAGCAAATTTCTCTGGGACTGTTTCCAAGAATTTATCTTCCCTGAGTAAACTTCAAATTAATTCCAGGTTCCAAACAAAAGCAACCTAAATATGAAATGGTAATTAAAAGATTAACTGCAGATATCTTGAATAGTCCTATGTGTCCGTTAAACCTGTAGTTATAACTGAAGATGAAAAATGCATTTCCTTAGAACATAATGCACAGTACATACATTGCTGCTGCAAATATATTAACACTTACAGGGTTTCCCCTGCATAGCTAATTCCAAGGCGCTGCCTTGATCATTTTCTGTGCCGCCCTGACAAAAATGTAAGCCTATTTCAGAAGCCTATTCCATGTTCAAATGATAGTAATCCACTGTGCGTAACACTTTTGAAATAGGTGTATGACTCGAGAGTGGACACCTTCGGGACAAAGCGATAATGACAAAAAAAAGCTACCATCACAGAACTGTATACTTTCTATGACTGCTCCATGAAGCTTGCGACAATAAGCCACAATAAGACTTTCAATTTTAGGCTGCCGATTTGCATTTACCTAGTAAACATTCTCTACCAAAATAAAAGCAAGTTCTTGTTGCACTGTTTAAAGGGCAACTTTTAGGTTAACATCAACAGTGAATCATTATGTGGGGAAAATGATGTAGCAATGGGATTTAAAATTTATTTACTTTTTTAAATACACTTATAATTACATCTATGGTTATTTTTGCCATGAAATCGGCCACGCGCACCTCAAATCTGGCAAATCGAACAGTGACGTCGCATCAGGCAGTGAGAACAGAGCGGGAGTTACAGTGAATGGTAGAGTAAGCAACATTAACAGCAAAATGGATCGTAATGTCGGCGTCGTTGAGACAAATGAGCTGGAAAATCCGCTTTCCAATACTTGCGTTAGCTATTTAACATGACAGAGGGCAAACTAACCCAGTAGACTGTCCAATCTCACTGAGCAAAATCGCGTCCATTCGTCATATGTAATAATGTCGGGCGACATCGGCTGTGTTGGTCGCCTGTGTATGTTGTTTAGATCACTTTTTAATCGTGATTTAGGGTTGAGTTAGAAGACATTGTTTGACATTTAACAATATTTTTCAAGTTCATCTATTGTTTCGGTCAAGAAAGCTGGTAGCTATAGCGAGCTAATTACACTTTGAATTAATCGGTAGCCTACATTGAGCTGCAATTGTGACCATTATAGCCGATGAAATGTGCAGAAAGCGCAGAATACACAGTTCATGATCATGTAGCTATTGTTAAAATAGCTAAATACTATTACTGCACACAGTGCACACACCACCACTAAAAATGTGGTGGACCGCGGTAGACATCAACATCGGCTGCCTTTGTCATTGTAGTGCAGGTGTGCCAATAGGAGCCTGGAGAAAAAATAAACTATGCAATTCCCCAATATTGATTGCTTACATGGCAATAAGTAAGCAATCAATATTGCACTATATTGCAAGTAGGTTCTCCTGGTCCTAGGATGCGTGTGAAACCATGGGCTGACAAACCATTCTGTTGAACCTCAGAGCTCCATTTGTGGTCTTAGACTGCCACCCTGTGGCTAAAAGGTACATTTTGCCCACTAACATAAAAGCAATAATATTGTATATTTCTGTATTTAAATAATTCCCCAACAGTCACAATGACATTACATGAAAATAAGTCAAAAATCCTAAAAACGTTCCTAGTTATAAAGTCTCACCATAGCTAGCCAGCTAACTACTTTGACTTCCCCAACTCTGTGGTGGGGAAGGCTACACCTCCACAGCACGGCCACAAAATAAAGTCAGTAAATAAAGTCGTCACTAACAGGATTTATTTAGCAGAGGCTTGTTTGTAGACGCATTGTCATGACAGATGAACGACCACAGAAATTTGCCATCTCTTGGCTCTAGCTAATGATAAAGTAACAAGTTTTATCTCCCCCCTCCCCGGTCCACGATCGCCATTTAAATTAACGTTACGTTACACCCTCAACGAAGTGTAATTGTTGCCATTAGAACACGTCATGCCACCACATATTACCTCTGAACGTATGGGGAAACATTGCTTGATGCTAACAGTAGGTATGATGCCAGATCGATCGGTCGGTCTAGCTAACTAGCTACCTAGCCTCACAGCAAGCAACGTTATTGATTGCTAGTAGCAATCACCATAAATATTTCACATTTCAGTCTAGTTGAATCTGTGCTGGCTCTGTGAGAAGTGTTTCCGCCAGGGCCAGTGGCAGAGGCTGCTAATATTGATGGAACTGAAGGAGAGTGAATGGATAGGACAGCACCAGGTAGGCCTCTCAGTCTCACGCGGTGCTGTTTTCGAAATATCATCCTGAACTCCATCATATCTCCGGGGGCACAATCCTCCTCCCTAAAATGTGCACCGCACATGACCGCATTTTTGTACACAGATGCCGCAGTGAAGTCCCGATCCTCACCTGCACAAATCGCACCCATGCACGAAAATAGCTACTTTTCCCGAGGGGAAAAACATGAACTCTGTGCCTTGTCAGGCTAAAAACACAAACGTTCACCATCCTAAATCGCTGTGAAACTAAATCGGAAACTAACTAAATGACTAAGCAACTGACCGACTGACCTCACTAACTACTAACTACCAACCAAGTAGGCTACTGCATTGTGTGGCTCGTTACAAACTATGGACCATGACGATGACGGGATAGCTCAGAGATTCTGCTCTTTTCTATCAATTGCTGAACTCTATTGGCCGAGGTGAGGTGGAGGAGTAACGTTACAGTTTTACTCGGGGCATTCTAGTTGTGCATGCAAGTGATGCCCATACTAGTGTTGTTCTTTTGCCAGATTATTTCATTAAAACAAACTTTATTGAGCTTTAGTAAGAATAAATAATTATAATCCAATAAATACATAAAATAAATAACAAAGAAAATTTAATGTATAGAAAATTAAATTAGAATTGATAAAACTATTAAATATAATAAGTTAAAAATTAACTGCATTAACTAAGTCACAGCACTGTGGCAAGGTCAAAGCAAAGACTATATACCTTGTGACGTCACTGGGCGATGTGTAAAAAGGGAATGTTTTTAGGGGGCGTGGCTTATAACGCCAATTTCTCTGTATTTCTCAAATTTCCACAGAAGCAAGCGTTCCTGGTAGTATATATCTATGGTAAACAAACCGACCTGCTGACATTTTGCTAGTCTTTTCTGGTAGCTTGTTAACAACAATGATATAAAATAGTACTTTTATAAATAATTTTAATTACACAAAAGAAATATGCAAGAGGACTGGCTATTGTTTGTATCGACAGAATCCGCTTTATTCGCGTTCGTATATGTGCTAAAAGTGTCATTCTGAGGCCGTTTTAGCTTCCCTATAGAAGTGCATGGAGAGCGACAAATACCTTATTCTGGATTGTCACCCCAGGGGAGCACAGAACAACTAACGAACATATTTCACCACCATTTGGACTCATATTATGGCCAGGTAACTACACAACCCAAAGTTCTACCAAAGATCAGTTGTGCCTTAAAGGGGACATGAAGCACTCGGTAAAGTGGGTCTGCTGCGTTAGCTTTTTACATTAAATGAGATATAGGGGTTCGTTCAAATCTCAAATCGACCCGTATTTGCTGGTAAAAGAAGTTAGTTTGCCGTTTCTCCACTAGGGCACAGCCATCTTGGACGGTCCTTCTGTATTGCCCCGAGACGCTCAAATGAGTATTACCGAACAAAACTTAAATTAAAACTTAATTTTCACGAACTGCTTCTGACCATAGGCTGTAGCCTCTGGCAAGCTGGCAACTACGCTGCTGCCTTGCCTTGATAAACGATTTGGGAGCTAAAGTCGCTAAAGTAATGTTAACGTTAGCGTTTAGCTAATATTACCTATAGAAAATAAATTAACTTGTGATGCGAGGTCACGGTAGGTATATATTTGCAGGCTGTTAACTTACTGTAATTGGCTACGTTATATCAAGGCAAGGCAGTAGCCAGCTCGCCAGAGGCTGTAGCCTACAGCCTATGGTCAGAAGCAGTTTGTGAAAATTAAGTTTTTAAATTAAGTTTTGTTCGGTAATACTCATTTGAGCATCTCGGGACAATACAGAAGGACCGTCCATGCGTTTTTTGTTTAATTTTTTCCTCACGATACATTGTTGAAAGGCAGCTATTTTCCTATAGGAATACATTGAGCAGCGGAGACGAACCAACCTAGTGACGTCACGACCGCAGTTGGTCCAAGATGGCTGCGCCCCAGTGGAGAAATGGCAAACTAACTTCTATTTCCAGCAAATACGGGTCGATTTGAGATTTGAACGCACCCCCATACCTCATTTAAGGTAAAAAGCTAACGAACCAGACCCACTTTACTGAGTGCTTCATGTCCCCTTTAATACTGCTACAGGCCAATAAAAATGTGTTTTTATCAAAACAAAAAACAAAGAAATTTGAAATATAATGAATTCATGCTTTATATTACTTTGTATAATTAGCCATTAAAAAAATTTATTTACACATTTTTTCAAGGAGAGGAGCAAACCAGCACAACCTGTGCTATTAATTACTACAAGTATATATATGTTTTATGGAGCTACAGAAGAATAATAGGAATAACGAATTGTTAGATGATGTACTTTGAACAATCAAAGTAAAGAAGACTCTTTTTAACGCAATTCCCATGTGTGCCTATAGATTGTGGGGAATACAAAATCTTGTTTTGAAAAAAAAAAACACTTGATACTAAATAAATAAGGGTGTGGTGAATCTGATTCTTCTAAATGTCTAGTTTCTAAATCCGGTGAGTTTCACACAGACTATATAAAAATATGGACAAAGCCACTGTGACGTCACCCATTGCCTTTCCACGGCCTCGTAAAAACTGAATTGAAGCTCGGAAGTCTTTTTCGCCGCCCGTTTGTACAAACTGCGCCTGCTCTGTGGAGCCGAAGAGGACTCAACCTGTCCCTCTGATTGGTCCTGGCAGTGAGAACCATATAGAACCTATCTATGCCAGAGATCCCAGGACTCAACCTGTCCCTCTGATTGGTCCTGAACAAATGTTAATACCCTGTCCAAACGACACAATATTTTTAAAAAATCAGCACATGCACAGGCATTAGATGAAGGAAAGGCACCTATTGCAATTACATTTTTTTGTGTAAAAAATGTATTGACTGAGTATTTTGACCACATTGCTGCCATTGACTTACATGGGGAAAGACCTATACTGGAGCCAACCGCAGTGGCGCTAGTGAGCAACAGCACCAGGAAGTGAGCTTCAGAACAAAAGCCCAGTCTTGGCCCCTTGGTTTCACATCTCTGTAATCATAAAAATTGTTGCTGGGGTATAATTTTTACAGGGACAGCTAAAATTGGGGTCATTCCACTATAATGCGATACAAATCTCCATGAAAATCTTTTTCTCCTGCAAAAGCAATGGATTCTAACCATAGACTGTATAGATATGGACAAAGTCACTGTGACGTCACCCATTGCCTCCTCAGTAAAAGTGGGGTGGAATAGATTCCTCAGAATGCCTACAATATAAATCAGATGAGTTTCAGTTAATTTATTCTCCCTAGGAATTGTGGTAGCTACATCCATCCTTATTTGCATATTGGGGATAGGCTTGGGCGATATTGAAATTCCCCTGCAGACGATATTGCTTTAAGAAAAACTACAATATTTGATCTCCTACGAAGGCAAAGGATTCAAAATGGGTTCCTCAGAATGTCTACTATATAAATCTGATGAGATTCAGACAATGCATTAGCCCTGGGAATTGTGGCTGGGGTTTATCCCTGCACAATTTTGGTTGAGATACCACCTTTGCCTGATTCTGAGCCAGGAAAAACCCTGATTTAGGGATGCTCCATATGGGATTACCGTACTGGAATTAGACAGGAGAAAGTACCTGTCGTTTCACAGGCAAGCAGCGTCAGAAAAGCTCACAATAACAGGAGTGCCTTCAGTTGTGGCTCTAGCACAAAGCTCATAAATGTTTGGTAAGTAACACGTCCCCTCAGAGAAAGGCCCATGGTGGGAAAAAATTCAGTACCGAATTAAAAAGCCTAAATGGTCTGAAGCAGGGCATGGAATAAACTTTTTCACCCACAAGCCAGAGTGGCTTGTCGATTCTGAATATTCTAAAGCCACATTACCTTTCAAAATATAACACAACCTGGTTGGTTACCTGCCAAAGTGGGTGCTAGAGTAGAAAATCTTACCAGCCGCAATCAAAATTTGACCAGCATTTGGCTGGTGGCCGGTGTTAATTTCACATACTGCTCTGAAGTTCTCTGCTTGTTGCACCCTGATCTCCAGTAGTACAGACTGTCAGGCAGGGTCTGAACAATGCAGCTCGCTGCCCAGTTTCCGCTGCTCGGACACGCGTCTGTGGACATCCCTGGCGCTCTCTCTGAACGCGCGGGCGGGCGCTGAGAGACGTTCACCGCCCCGGAGGCCCCTCCCCAAACGTGGTTGCCAGCCAGTGACGCAAGCCCATCCCCCAGCATGCACGTGAGAGCTCCGCCCCCGCCGCTGCCCCCTGAAGGAGAGCTGCACCCGCCAGAGTGACAGCTGGGAGACAGACAGCCCTGCCCGGCAACACAAAGGAACAGATGCACAACAGCGCAGTGCACTCCATTGCACTTCAGTACACCATTACACACATGGCGGAACTGTACAGCACACATTACACCTTTCAGCACACCATAACTTACACACTGCAGAACTGAGCAGCAACTACTTTACGCTTCTGTGCACGCATACACACATTAAAGAACTGTGCAACTGAATTCACGCTGCTCTGCCGTTCAATACACCATTACTTACACATTACAGAACTGGACGACGACTACTCAAACTGCATGCACTTCACTGCGCTAGTACCAGGGCATGAAATTAACTTTTTCACCCACTGGCCAGAGTAGCTTGTGGATTCAAAAAATCACCAACCATATTCTACATTTTACCAGCCACATTGCTTTTTACAATATAACACAACCTACTTTGTTAATTGTGGCTGCTAGGGTAGAAAATCTTACCAGCCACAATCAAAATTTTATTTTCACAGCATTTGGCTGGTGTTATGTTCACACACTGGCGACTGTGCAACAAACTTTATGCTACTGCACACTTCAGTCCACCAATCACACCGGAGCAGTAAACATGACAATACACCACAGCACAACTATTACACAGAATCTATTACACAGAATGCACACACATTTATAAAGGAAAACACAAATTACACTGCACCGTGCTTCAGTACAGCATTACACACAACACAGTCTGTCAAACACAACACATGTAGCATTATATCATTCTATTTATGCCGTTATGCAGTGCTATGCAACACACAACATACACTTTGGTGCTTTCCAGATTTGTCACTCATAATCCAAATCCCAAAAAAATAAAATAAAGCGAATGACCAAAATAGATGCTTCAAAGCATGCTACTGTGGGGAGCAGAGAGCAAATCCCTATTGAAAGCAAAAGCCATTACTGTAAGTAATACATGTTCATTAAATAAATGTAAAATAAAACTAGCTTCTGAGATTTCTGTAAACAGAAAAAACCTAGTAGGCTATCAAAAGCCGTAACTAGACAGACAACATATCTGCCATCCCAAAATATGGCCTACGTATACATGTGCATGCACTTTGCACCACCCTCCAGGACAAATGGTGATCAAAGTATTTGCTCATTTAAATCATGAAATCGCAAACCATGAAACCACCCACAAAGTTGCATTTTTACTACCACCAATGAGGTAAGTTAAGCTGGTCAAAGGTACTGTAACAGATGGTTATGTCAGCTTGTAAGAGAATCATATTTATCAAACAGTTGAAATTCTTTCATGCAATACTAGTGGTAAGAGTGGAGTTTTTAAGTATCAAATTTCTATGAGCACCTATAAATTGAATTATTCTTTGAATGCAGTTCTACTTAATAATAGTACTATAATGTAGATGTCATCCGTTTTTTGCACATTCTTGTTAGATATAGTATGTCATACTTGACAAACCTCTCCGTTTTGTTGATAAACCAACATTTTTCACACTGTCCATGAGGTGCATCAAACAATTCCTTCATCCTGGTGATTGTACGTTAGCCTTTCTACAACCAAATCGCTCTTGCTAAATTTGTCCAAAGATTTGCAATAACTCTAGATTCACAACTACTGAAAGGGTATTTCCACCAAATACACACTAGTGTGTGCAAGGTGCAAACCTTTTGCTGTGATTTTGTCAAACTGAGGTAAACGACTTGGCCAGCAGAGCAGCTGATAGTAGTGGTCAGAGTAGACGAATGCGTGTGCATCGCCCGCTGAAACAGTGCCCTAAATCTACTGACCGGTAAGAAATGAAGCGTGACCTCATCACTGCTGCGGGTCACTTTGGCGTTGGTCGCACATAAGGGGCAGCGCATAAACCAGCTGTCTCTTGCGGCTCATTCTGTGGGCGGCAATTACCTCTCCCAATGCTCAAAGGCTACTGTTCTCAGAAGGGCTGTAATCAATGGCTGACCATTGTTCCCTGCAAACTAAGGGCATCAAGGTGAAGTCATTCATCCTTTTGCATTTGGTAAAGAAAGGGTATGATGGATTACCAATAACATGTAAATAATTATTAGTATATTATTAAAATGCATGGATAAATAGTATAAAACAAACCTCTGCATTTACAAAATTGGTTAGTTTCGAGCAATAAATACACCTGCACAAGCATAGCTGAATGTTATAGGATGCCCTAGAACAGTTATCTTCATTCCTGTTGTTAATAACTATTGTTATTACCCAGCACAACGGTCACTGATCAATTAAAGCAGTCGATTACACAATTAACTCAGCTCAACTGGTTTCTTCGGTCTGAATTGGTTGCTGATATTAACCCTTTAAACACAAGATGCGTGCCGGCGATCAATCTGTGCATGTCACATTAAAATATTTATAAAAACTAAACCATTACAGAGCAATAATTTCTTCACAGCGTGAAAGCGGACATCCAGCGCTATAAGTAGCCAGCCCATTGACAGACCGAGAAATCCGTAAACTTGCATTCCTATAGGATTGGCTACTCATCGTGCCTTGTATTAGTCCGCATTATCCCTACCTTATAGTCGTCTAATTTGAATGTGACAAGTGTCCTTACAAGCGTCCTCACGTTGTTCTGCCAACAATCGCGCTCATACTGAACAGAATGAGTTTCATTCTATGGTTCCACTCACAAGTGAACAAAAGTTTTGGACTTGTTTTTCGGGTGCATCCCATTTTTTTCCAAATAAAGATGGCAAAGAAGCTGACAGCAGAACAAGCTTTGGAAATTAGATTAAATTTTTGCAAACAGCAACGAGGAGTATGATGGTGATTCAATTTCATTGAAGGCATAGATCCTTTTGAGGACAAGTATGAATTATCCGTTCAATGATAGAGAGAATCTGTACACTAGATACGCACTGTCTTGGTATGCTCCGTATCCGACCAGGGTGCGAATTATGGGTGCCCAGCTCCCCTGAATAAGACCCAAGCTCCCCTCAAAGCAACAAATATCAAGGGTTGGGGGGGGGGGGGGGGTCTGTAGAGCAAAACACCATCATACAAAATTGCTTTGACAACATCGATTATCAATTTCATCTGAATGGAGCTCCCCCGACTGCCACGGTTAATTTTGCACACTGTATCCGACATACAGTGCATCCAGAAAGTATTCACAGCGCTTCACTTTTTCCACATTTTGTTCTGTTACAGCCTTATTCCAAAATTGATTAAATTCATTTTTTCCCTCAAAATTCTACACACAACACCCCATAATGACAATGTGAAAAAAGTTTTTTTTGAGATTTTTGCAAATTTATTAAAAATAAAAAACTAAAATTTCTCATTTACATAAGTATTCATACCCTTTGCTTTAACGTATTTTTAAAGTATCATATTTCATATTTGGTCGCATATCCTTTACATGCTGTTACTTCCTGAAGTCTGTGACCATCAACATCAAAAAGCTGTCGATATCTTATTTTCAGGTACTGTTACAAGCGATACTATAACCTCTCTGCATTTGAATGGATCTCTATGGAAATTGGGGGGTGAGACTAGATTCAGCTGTAAATTACACTGGTACAGTATGGAACACATGGCTGGCTAAATGGCTGTAAGTTATCAAGGGTCTGAGCTATCAAACGAGCCCCAAACCATCACTCTGTTGCCAGATATGGAGTAGATGTGGATGGATCGCTTTAAGGGTTGTTTCTCCTGACTTTTTTCCCCATAGAGTTCTATAGGAAAATGAGTCCGGAGAAATAACCCTTGCAGTGATCCATCCACATCTACTCCATATCTGGCAACAGTGATGGTTTGGGGCTCGTTTGATAGCTCAGACCCTTGATAACTTACAGCCATTTAGCCAGCCATGTGTTCCATACTGTACCAGTGTAATTTACAGCTGAATCTAGTCTCACCCCCCAATTTCCATAGAGATCCATTCAAATGCAGAGAGGTTATAGTATCGCTTGTAACAGTACCTGAAAATAAGATATCGACAGTTTTTTGATGTTGATGGTCACAGACTTCAGGAAGTAACAGCATGTAAAGGATATGCGACCAAATATGAAATATACTTTAAAAATACGTTAAAGCAAAGGGTATGAATACTTATGTAAATGAGAAATTTTAGTTTTGTATTTTTAATAAATTTGCAAAAATCTCAAAAAAACTTTTTTCACATTGTCATTATGGGGTGTTGTGTGTAGAATTTTGAGGGAAAAAATGAATTTAATCAATTTTGGAATAAGGCTGTAACAGAACAAAATGTGGAAAAAGTGAAGCGCTGTGAATACTTTCCGGATGCACTGTACATGTATACCGACGCACAGTTGGCAGACATACTGTCTCAGAGGGGAAGCCAAACAAAAGGTAGCAAACATTGCTGCGTGTTTTTGTGTATTCTTGTTTTTGGAGAGGGGGAGGGGATAGCAGACAGGGCAGAGAGAGACTCTGTTTGTGTACATTTACACATCACCTTTAAGAATAAAATCAAAAGTATGTCAAATGCACACAGATCGTAGTTTTTCCACCTGTATATTACTTCAGTTACATTGTAATTGCTATAATTCTTATTAAATTTTTTTCCTGGCAGTGTAAGTGTGGGGTGGCACTGTGTAATTTTGGACAGGAATTGTCATGATATCTACCATAACTAATACCACACACTTTGAATGCCCAGTCAGAGTGGCAGGGCATTTTATGGCAAAAAAACTGCAAGGACAATGACTACAAAAATAAATATAGTTCAGTGTCAGAATGATTCAGAGGGTCACTTCATGATTGTTAGTGCCCTAACACCTGTGGCTACCCATCCTGTAATTTTTGTAAAACTTACAATGTTTACTTGTTTTTCTGTGTGCTTCCAATAAATGTTCCTATTATTTCTAAAAGCGTTTTTAGTGTCTGTGTTCTATGGCCTGGTAACTCTTTTGCAGTGCATTACATTGACTTTTGGACATACAAACCCAAATTCCAAAAAAGTATGTAAAATGTGCATAAAAGCAAAAAGCAGTGATTTGCAAAATTGTCTTTAACCATATATTTAATTGAAAACAGTACAAAGAAAAGATATTTAATGTTTTACCTTATCAACTTTATTTATTATTCCGAATTTGATGCCAGCAACATGTTCCAAAAAAGTTGGGACAGGGGCAAAAAGACTGGGAAGTATTAAAAAATAAATAAATAAATTTAAAAAAAAACCTGTTTGGAACACAGGTAAACAGGTGATGCTATCATGACTGGGTATAAAAGGATATCAAAAGACTCTTGATATCTTATTTTCAGGTACTCTTACAAGCGATACTATAACCTCTCTGCATTTGAATGGATCACTATGGGAATTTAGGGGTGGAACTAGATTAAGATGTAAATTACACGGGAATAGTATGGAACCCATGTTTGGCTAAATGGCTGCAAGTCATCAAGGGTCTGCGGTATCAAACCAGCCTCAATTCATCACTCTGCTGCCAGATATGCAGTAGATACAGATGGACCACTTAAAGGGTTGTTTTCCTGACTTATTTTTCCAGAGTTCAATAGGAAAATGAGTCGGGAGAAACAACCCTTAAAGTGATCCATCCATATCTACTGCATATCTGCAGCAGTGATGGTTTGAGGCTCATATGATACCGCAGACCCTTGATGATTTACAGCCATTTAGCCAACCATGGGTTCCATACTATTCCCGTATAATTTACAGTTTAATCTAGTCCCACCCCCCAATTCCCATAGAGATCCATTCAAATGCAGAGAGGTTATAGTGATCACTTGTTTTTGGCATCAAATTTGAAATTAGCATACATTTAGAAAAATCTATATAGTTGATAAGGTAACATCAAATATCTTTTCTTTGTACTGTTTTCAATTAAATATATGTAAAAGAGAATTTACAAATCTCTGCTTTCTGTTTGTATGTGCATTTTACATAGTCCCAACTTTTTTTGGAATTGGGGTTTGTACGTGGAAAGCCATGTCTCTGCTGAATCTGAGGATATAAAGCACTATATTCTACTACTAAAAATTTGTTCAATATTAGCTAAAATGTAAAGGTAGTCCCAGATGGTCTCAAAAAGCCTAGGGTTCAGTGGGTTAAGGCGAAAACAAAAACCAGCAGACCCTGCGGCCCTCTAGGACCAGGAATGAAGATCACTGCCCTATAAACATTTACTTATACCATGACTACTACTGTCAGTCATTTGCATGTAATAAATTTCACTTTTACATTCATTGTCAACGCCCCTTGACGACAACGCTGTGTAAAAATGTGCTCTCCTACAGCACACTGCAAAGTAAACACCTTCAGTTAAAGGTGTCCTATGCCGATTTGCCACACGAGGGACTGGTATAAGAAACGACAACTCTTTCACCACCAAGAGTCAGGTGCATATACAGACCAACCTTTTTTGTTTGTTTGCTTTTAGAAAACTAAAAATACATGATATGATGTAAATGAGTTTTGTGGTTAAATTAATTCTAATTTAATTCTATGAATTCTATAATTAAGTCTAAACATGACGAAAATAGCCGTACATTCTATAACATAATATGTTAGTCATGTTTGTACAATACACAGAAAATTAATAAGGTGAGTGGTTTAGGCATGACAGATTACTGTCCACTGAGTCCACCTTTGCTGTAACAGACTGCACGTCAATCTTTTTTTTGCCACCGAAAGTACATCAATCAATGAAAAATACAAGCCCAAGGATCCAAATTATATTTAGGTAAGAAAAACTTGACAAGTAACCTTTCATCTCAAATCAGTTCCCTTTTGACCTTTGTCAACCGAGATGAAAATGTTTTTAAACACACATCAAAAAAGCTTTTCAACCTGTTCTAAAAGAGCAATTGGTACAAAGTCTTCGCATAGCTTATGATCTTCGTATTCTTCAGATACCCATACACTTGTGACCACATTAGCATTAGCTTAATTTGCTAAGGACGGTCTGATGAGAACAGCCTCAAAAAAACACTACTGATCCAAGCAAAAGCTTCCTCTGAATTATCCAGCACTAATTACATCATAATTATAAAACAATTCTTTAAAGAAGGGCACAGCTTTTCACATCAATCTTCCAAGGCTTTAAAAAAAACAAAAAACAAAGCTTAGCTCACCTGTGCCAATGTGTGTATACAACAGCCTTGAACGGCAAACTTTGTGTGCACCATGTATGTAAAAGCAAACCATTTTGAAGAGCTCTTGGGGTTGTTTTATGATGATTGATAAATTGAGGGTGGAAATCGCTAAGTGACACAGCAAAAACTGAACCTTGCTGGGTTGCTGAGCAGTTCCTATTTATTTAGCCAGAAAGACCAAGGATGACACACACGCAACTATGGCTGCACAATTGTATATTAATCGCAATTACGATTTTGATCGCTGCAATATTATAATCGCTAAAGGTCACGATTACTGCATCCTATTTACCATTCCTGCTGTTAAAATCAAGCTCCCCCAGTTACAAACTGCGCTATTCAGGGAATGAGCGCTGTAACCAATCACATATGTCCGTTGAGTGCTGTGAGTGCAGACGAGGCGTTCTCATTGTCTTAACCAATCACAGACGGCCCTGCTGAGTGCACTAAGTACTCCGATCACTGTGAACAAGTAGTGTATTTAAAGCATTTTTCCATTTGTGGTAGCCTCCAACAAAATATGAAAGGCAGGCCTGGCTAGACTTGAAAAATGCACATCATTCGACCTGACACTGAAAACTTATACCAAGCCAAGTACAAAAATAAAAGAGCATCATCGTTCATTTGGAATTATTTTGGTTTCAAAATCGAAGATGCAAATATTTGTGGCAGCATTACCTCAGTCAAACACAACCAATTTATTCGACCACATGATATTCAATCACAAGTTGCAGTAGGCTATGAGAAAAAAAAGTTGTTAAATACGTGACAATTCTGTAAATTGAGTGTTCGTAATATCCCAGCATGATACTTATTTCCGGGTTTTCGCTGATAATAGTAGCCTAGGCCAGGGGTAGGAAATCCTGGTCCTGGAGTTTTTGTTTTCGCCTTAAATACAGCAACTACTTAAACCAAAGAAACCAGGTGAGGCGAGTTAACTGTGTAATCAACTGCTTTAATTGATCAAATAAGTGGGGAGTAACAACTAAAACAACAACCCTGCGGCTCTCCAGGACCAGGGTTTCCTACCCCTGGCCTAGGCAATGGAGCATATTTTTCACGTAACGTTACTACATGTCACTAAACAGCAGGTTATGCAGTAAGCAGTAGACACAGTATGCTGCTAATGCACAGGACGCAGTGATTGGTGCCTATAGGCTACTTTGTCTGCGACACAGACAACCATTTCACTATATAACATATCCTCATATCCAGCAGGCTCTTGAAGGCAAATGCAGATAACCGAAACCATCGCATTTTATTTCGCAAAAGACCTGGCTCCGATTAACACTGTGTGAAGGTTTTAAAAAAAAAAATTATCAACACCCTGGACAAGAGAGAATCTACGTCATCCCTTCCCGCAATCAGTCTTCCAATTTCCAAAGTTGCGACATAGGCTAAGTGATTAAAAGGGATAGTTCGGAATTTTGGACATAATGTCTCAATTACGACTTACCCATGATGTAGTTGATTGATGGAAACCATTTTCAGCTAATTCCATGCTGTCCTTATTTTGGACATACACACGTTGCTAATGCTAGCGCAACTCTATGGTAACCGGTAGCATCCACTACCAAACGCACTTAAACACTCCACAGTGCACCCAAAGCAAATAAAATGCGACGACAGTCTATCGGGGTTATTTTGAGTGTTTATACCATCATTTTTTAAGTCAAACTATCATTGAATCCTTTACTTTGTGCTGACCTATATTCTATGTGGAAGTACGGTGGCGGAGCGAACGTGGCCATTGCAACTTGTTGCTCTTCTTTGTTGTTGCAGTCGACTAGTACGGGCACTACATTCGTAGGTAACGTAAAGGTGCACTGTGGAGTGTTTAAGTGCGTTTGGTAGTGGATGCTACCAGTTACCATAGAGTTGCGCTAGCTTTAGCAACGTGTGTATGTTCAAAAGAAGAACAGCATGGAATTAGCTGAAAATGGTTTCCATCAATCAACTAGCTACATCATGAGTAAGTCGTAATTGAGACATTATGTCCAAAATTCCAAACTATCCCTTTAATGTATACTCTGGCATTTACCTCTTTTGTTTGTACACTGGCTATATATTGTGTGTGTGAATAAAAAAAATTCAAAAAGACTCCAAAGTTGCATTACCTTCACTTTAAAAATAAATAAAATAGGTATGTATGGTCCAGTCAAGATTTATTGATAAAATGGAGAAATATTTAGGCTAGATATCTTTATTGTAATTCCATCAATTGCAGTTAATAATTGTAATGACAATAAAGAAAATAATCGCAATTACTATTTCTCATAATTGTGCAGAACTACACGCAACTGTCACAGATACCTGTTTTCTTCTTTAGCTTCGGTTTAAAAATCTATTACATGAGACATTCTAACATCGTGAAAAGTATTTGGAGAACTGCCTTGAAAATTAAGCAATTAGCCTCCAACAACTTGCAGGTTTCAGTGAATGATAATTTTTTCTCTTTCTATACAAGGCTTGAAGAAAATTGACACAGAACGAACAACAGAAATGGAAAAAACTTGGTGACGATACCAATTTAGGCCCGAAGCATACTACTGAGTGAGCCTAAACTAGCAAAGGCTGTGTACTCAGCCACTTTGAGAGTGGTCGCAGTATTACGGATTGCGAGGTTACCAACAGAAGAAAAAGTTAATCCTACAACAAATGCCTACACTTTATCAAAAGGTATCTAAATATACGGTCTCCGACAGCACAGCACAAATGTGTGTTATGATCACATTGATTAAGCAGGTAACAATAAAACAGTTGTGGTTCTATCAGCACGCAAGTCTGCTAGCTTCCAGTACTGTTCTTAAGTAGGCGTTTAACAGAGATGGTCAATCCAGTTCCATTTCAAAGAACGGATTAAACAGCCTAAATATTACACTGTAATACCATTTTAAAAACGCCAGTAATTCCCGCTTCCAAAATATTTTATTAGAAGTTGTCAAACTTACAAGCGTGAGTTGGGACTGGACTGGGGCGACTCGTAAACTTATGTCACAACTAAATTAAGTCATTGGCAGCTTGCAGGGGATCCCCAAAACTCCCTAAATTATGGTACATAAGGTACATTTCATTGCTTGCCATTTACCAATTTCAGATGAAAATATACCTCTGAAGTAGGGGTAGGAAAATATATGACTGCTGAAATAAATAAAAATCAGTGAACAGCACCAGCAAAAAGGCATTAAAATACATTGTTTAAACTATACCAAAGTCGTATTTAAAATAAAACATTTGGGGTGTCTTGGTGGCATAGCCTGTAGAGCGCGAGCCACGATGTCGGCGGTTCGAATCCGGCCGCGTGACCTTTGTCGTGTCTCTCTCCCTCGCTCTCCCATTCTTCCTGTCTCTCTGCACTGTGCTGTCCAATAAGGCTGAAAAAGCACTAAAAATAATAAAATAAAAAACAAAACACATTTTGACTAAATTAGACTAACTGAAAGACGTTAAAGAATCCATCAATCCTGCGAGCAAAAGTGACGCATCATAGACTAGTTGCGTTCTTCTGAACAGTCTTCCCTTCTGCCAAAGCCCCCAATACACACGCTACGCTGGTGAAGCGCTAAAAAGCTTCAACTTGCCGCACGTGCCGTGATATTAAAAAGGAAGGCAGAGCACATCTGTGAGTAGAACAGCAGTGGCAAAGGCCTCTCAGTGGGGGGTGGCCCTCCAACCTGCCCTGTTAATGAGACGACCAAAGCCCTGTCAGAGTGCGCCCCTCCCCCACCCCCCTCAATAAGGGCCTGCAGCTAAGGACAATCTGTAGCCCCTCCCCCCCCCAGTCCTGCCTCCCTACCCTCCACCCAACATCCCATTTAGTAAAAACATCTCTCTCAAAACGGCAGCTTCTAAGATCCACAGTACATTCTTCAGCAGGGTGTGAAATTAACACCAGCCACCAGCCAAAATGCTGGTAAAATTTTGATTGGGGTTGGAGGACTTTTACTCTAACAGCCACTTTGGCAGGTAACCAACCAGGTTGTGTTATATTGTAAAAATGGTAATGCGGCTGGTAAAATGTTGGAACTGGCTGGTGATTTTTAGAATCCACAAGCCACTCTGACTAGTGGGTGAGAGTTAATTTCATACCCTGTTATTCAGTGGTTTTTCACCCCCACCACTGTAAGGGCCTATTTTATAATTAGGATTAAGATTATTCATACTAAAAGTAAAACAGCAAAGAAATGAATGCTACAATGTCGTTGGACAGTCATATTTGTATTCGTTCCTGTCTACATTTATAATTGAGTTTTCAAATGTGTATATACACATTGCATAAGGGTGAGGAGGTGCAAATACACTGCATGCATAGTTGGCATGAACGGAGATGGTTGCAAACAGAGACACAATACAATTTTAAGCACATCATACAGAATCTGTTGAGGTACGAGTTCTTTTTGAACATGATTTGCTTTTAGTCCGTTGAATGACAGATCATGAATTAGCAAAGACTTGAAAATTGATTAACTTTAATTTCATCAGTTTATAAGACGGTGTTGCCTTTAGCAGAGGTATATTTTCAGCGATATTCCGCTTCTTCCTGGTTGGCTCGGCTGGCTGCAATGAACTACATTGATATCGCAGCCAACCAAGCAATTTCACCCCAGAAAAACAGACAAGCACATGAAAAGAAACTGTTCTTTTGCATGCAATTGAAGGGGCTGAATCTTAAAATATTTCTAAATTAAATGGTCATATATATATATATATATATATATATATATATATATAATGGTTTTGCCTGACTTAAGTACTGGATAAACACACAAATTAATATAACCATCCATTTCCCAATTTGCTACATTGACTCAGGGGTTTGATTCAAGAAAAAATAAACTGAACTTAATTAGCAAGTGAGTTAACACATTTTTCTATGTTCTTGTACAATATTACTTGTTGCTTCATAATTCAATAAGTGGATTTTTTTTTCAAGTATTCCATCACTTGTAGCAAACTGCTAATGGAACTGATTTGAATAACAATCAAGAAAATCAAGCACAACAAGTAAAGAAATTAAACCCACTACTTTAAGTGTTGAGTATATCGAGCCTCTTAGCCCACCCAACTCATTCATAATTTTTTTGGACCTGCTGAATGCAGACACATTGACCTTTGCATTATATCCAACTCTAGATATTACAGGAAACACTTAGAGGATCCATCTTCTAAATACTGCCAAATATTTTGGATTTCTAGCAGTCCTACTGGACAATAATCTTATCAAAGCTGCAAATTGCCAGTTTTGGGGCAAAATAAGTTAGCGAGGGGGAGGGTAGCACCTTTTTGTTGAACACCATGCTTCCAACAAAATTTTTTAATAACCAACAAAAAGCAAATGCCAGTGAAATGGACAAGAATTCAGCAAAAACATTGGGTGTCAGCTCACTTTGTATGTACAGTAAACAGTCAACTTTGCCTCTCTTACACATTCAGGCAGTGTTGACTGCCACTTTGGCAAGGTTAAATAACCACATGGTGATCACTCAACTGGCACGTTCCTTTAATTTCACATGGTCTGTGGTTTCATCAACCTTCAAATGTAGGAGAGTTTGCTTAGAGTAGTATAAACTAGGAGTCCCAGAGTTAGAAGTTGTTTTTTTTTCCCTTCTTGTTTTTTTTGTTTTATGAAATATTTAAAGCAAGCAAACCTTAAGCATCTTGTTATTGACAATTTCATGAGTTTGAAGCATTCCTTTGCATTTCCCCCCCCCCAAAGATTTTACAAATGTATGCAAAAAAAAACAACATCACAGATTCAAGGTCATGCCACACTGGATACAGCAAGCGCCTCCGTGTTCTCTGCCAGGGTGTGATTTCATGATAGTGATGAGACTGCACATAAACGGTGCAGGAAATTGCTGCCAGTTTTGGTACTTTCAAGTGTTTAACTGTAAAGAAAAAAAGACATCCAAGATCCTGATCTTAGCTCTAAGCCAGTCACAGCAGATCTAAGCCAAACAGAACACTGCCACCTGCTTTCACTACTGCATACTGTACAAAGATAAAGCCATACTATGGAAGCAAAATAAATAAATTATGGAAGTGTCTTGAATTTGTTTAAAATTTTACGTTGAAAAGAAAAACTAAGCAAAATATTAATACATGAACATAAAATATTGATGTGATTGCACATGTCTGTCAAAGCGCTGTACGGGTAAGTAGTTATATAAAAAATAATGCTGCTAAAATACAAGTGGCCCGACAAGTGCAATATCCAAGTAGACTGAAGAATGTTTTTCTGTGGACAGCAGGATGAAAATAACGCTGGAGGTCCGATGTGTGGAGCTCAATAGGCCCAGAGCATCCGTGTGCACTTCCATAAACTGTCGTGTCTCGCTGTTTTACACAAGCTCGAGAAAGTTGGTCTCTGTTAAAATGAAGGATGGTCTCGTAACTCAGACGCATGTACACAGCCTTTACTTAGCCGCTTATTTGGAAGCTGCAGAGGGATAGACTGATCACCTTCCCCAATATTTTAATTCGTTAAAAATGTCCGTGAAAGGCGTCTAGGTTCGATGCCAAGGTAGCCAGCCAGCTAACATCGAATACCATATTATGAACACCTACACACGCTCCGTTTAGCCAACGCAGTACTGTGGCTAATCCAATAAGCTAACTAATAAACCAAAACACTGAAATCATATTTCTAGTTACATAATCGTGAGACGACGTACCGCGTTAATAATAAACCGTAATGCGTGGTAGGCACCTTAGCCAACTTGGCTAATGTTACCTGGGCTAGATACTGGAGGAAAAAAAAACAATTGGTCTGAACAGGCCTCAAGCCTGTAATGTATGACATGCAATGGCTTTAGCTAACTGGCTAGCTATGTTATCAAATTCACGGACATCTGTAACGCAATCCTTTTTCGTGCGAATATTAAAATAATATAAACGCACATGATCGCCCAGAGTGAAAGTTAATTTCAAGAAAACCACCTGATGTGGCAGTACGACGGTGTATTTATCATGTTTTGCTTCCGAAGGCTACATCGTTTCCATCCTCATACTAGCACACTGGGGCGTTGTTTAGCCCGTCTGAACACAATTCTGCGAGGCGCTAACGTTAGCAAACGACCAGGAGAAACCCACTCACGTACGCGTACAAAACATTTTAACACATCTACAACCCAAACTTGGACCGTCTGGTAATAAATAAATAAAAGCATCGCTGCGTTTGTGTACAAGGGGAATGTAAAATAACTGACTACCTGCTTTTGATCGATGGAAAAGCAGCCAGGGCTCACGTTAAATCTGGCGCTCCCATTTGGGCCCGGAGTAACACGTAAGTCCAGCTCGCCGCCAGGCTGGTCAGATAGGAGCGGGCAGGGCAAGCAGCACAAAGACTGCAATCGGAGATTACGGGGAATGAAGGAGGCCTCTGCTCGGGGGCCCAGCGGGATCCACCGCCTGTTTAAAATTCAAACCGCTCGACCCCCTTTTCGCTAATGGCTCACTTGGCCCATCGATTAGACCCTTCCACTACCGTTACCAATGAGCGCGATAGTCCCAACCATCGAAACCTAAAACAATCCCTGGCCAAACACATTCACAATTCGGTAAGGACGGTGTCTAATATTGTTGGATTTTTCACCCCCTAAAAGTGTTTATATATAGTCACTTCAATGTAGCTAGTCGTAACAAAAACGTACCCAGCTAGCTAACTTAAATGTTACGTTTAAGCAAATGCAAAATTGACTAGCTAACATTACCCAAGTTAGCCAAATAACCAAGCGAACACCAAGTAGCTAACGTTAGCCAACTGAATGATGTATCGCTACTCCGGCACATTCCGTTTTTTAAAAATCCGTAGCTTTCTAACCTAGCTATTAATAGCCAAGTTGCTTGCTATCTAGCTACTTAGCCACCAAGTCCACCCTTGTGCATAACCTAGTCAGTGTGTTATCTAACGTAACTGCACAGTACACAAACTTGGACACCATTGGAAATGCACAGCGAGCAACGGTAGCGTAGCAAGCTATCAAACGAAATCGACAGCTAACGTTAGCTAACGTCATGTTGAATTAGCCAAGTAACGTTCAGAAAACTTGCTAACGTTACCCACGCAAACCGTTTAACGTTATCTGGTTACACTTGGACAACGTTAGATACAATGATAGCCACGTTTCTGTCTAGTTGGGCTGTAGCGTTAGCTAGCCAACGTTAACTTAACGAATTAATGCATTTATTCCGACGATTTATGCACAGCGCGGCTAACTTAAATTTATCAGGCTTCGTGAATGCAACGAACGGGGATCCCCAATTTCAATACAAAGTTACCCTCCAGTTATGTCGTTTCGAGATGTAACGTTATATTGGCTAACTTAACTAAGCACTCAGTTGAAATAAACAATGTCGGCTCCAGCAATGACAAATGCTTAACGTTAGCAATAACTTAAATGCGCACACACATATTGCAACTCGGGAAGGTCACTAGCGTCGCCGTTAGCTCATTATTAGTTACACTGACTCTCAACGGGCAACGTTACTGCAGACACACATACCAGCGACGTTCACATCCAGCTAGCCTGCTATTACTTGTCACCTGGTCAGTTATGAACACTTTTTTTACCCATTTTGTTTGTGATTCCATACAAAAGCTCACTGGACATATTTGTCGAGGATACTTGACGGATATTACATATGGCTGACTACTTAGCCATTTAGTTGCATTAACTAGCCATCATGAAAAAAAAAACCCAATAGGTAGCATCTATTATAACGTTAAGTCGCGCTATTTAGATGGGTCCAACGTGGGGGTCTAACATCCTTTACAACTCACGCTCAGTTCATTGACAACTTGGGCATCTAACTTTATCCAGTTAACTTCGCTATCTAACTAGCTAACTTACTAAGTTAGTCTAAGATATACGTCACCACTTATTTAGCGCACTAAATTAGCCAACGGTATATCGCCAACGTTAATCTTAACTATCAACATGAGCATTTTCAAAATTGCTTCGGTCAACTTTGAACAGAAGATGATCGTTTTCAACCAATTTTATTCACCAAGGCAGGCCTACCAAGTATGCTGATTGAACAGGTTAGCCAGGGAGCTAGACTAGCTATATAAAACCATGACTATCGACCTCAAGCTAAATAATTAAACTCACTAACGTTATTCCAGTCAGGCTCCTGTGATGTTAGCTAGCAAGCTAGTGAAACGTTTGACGAGTGAGTTATGTACAACAGAACTTATCTACAACTGCAAATTAATTTCTAGTTACTTGCCAGCAATACGCTAATTCACTAACTTTACCACAAGTAAGTCCTTTAGCTAGATTAGCTACAACCCGACGTGGTCCCATAGTCTATAACATTATATCAACAAAACACATAAGGTTAGCTAACGTTAGCTACCAAGTTAGCTAGCAGGTCGGCAAGCGACCGCGTAAGCTTAATGTACCTAATCAATTACAAAATAATCATCAACGCTGTAACGTTACGATGCTAAGTTACGTTAGTCAAAACACAATTTATTTTGCCTAAGCTTCAGCTAACGTTACCATACGAGTTCGCACATTTATCACCTCTCTTTATAACTAGTTACTTTGGACATTAGAATCCCTTGTGAAAGGCATTTTTCCGTGTAACGTTAAGTTACCATTAAATACATAATTATCGCGTAAGTTAATAATCGCTGCATCTAAATGCATCCCCCTTAATTAGTCATACTCCACTGCAGCGCCAGACAGCTAACGTTATTTCGCTTAAGTTACCCGATCATGTGAATGGTTGTTTTTATTGTTTCCCAGCGGCCTGATTCGGCCTCTAAAAATACTGAATCCACGGACTCGAAGTACGACACCAGCCCGCGGCCCAAGCCTCTCGCTGGGCAAAACGCGGCTAACACACAGCCATCAAAAAAAAAATACCGTTAGCCGATTCGCCAATGGATTCCTCACAAGTTCAACACTACACTGCGCAAATTCAGACGAAGTTGAGTAACATATATTATTCAAAAATACAAAACAATGTATTTAATTACAATTAGCCATTTACCTCCAGATATTTTGTTTAAAAAAGGAAAATAAAAAAGCTTGTAAACGGTCCGGGTCTGTATCTCTGGCTCCCCCTCTCTTTCTCGCAGCTCCTCCGTAGAAATAATGTAGATAGCTGGTTAGCTAGCTGGCTAGCTAGCTAACAACAATAATCCGGGTCGGGGAGGTTCGTTCTTCTTCCGTCTCACTGCAAACATGTAGGCTTGGACGGGTGTAACTGGGGGAACATTCGATCGTCCGGTCTTTTCGCCGGTTTTTACGCCGACACCAACGGAAAATGTTTGTATATTTCGCCCGATTTTGTAAAATTATGACGACTGACGCGGGGATCAAAAGGGTCCACTCACACTCTCTCTCCCTCTCTCGCAGAACAAAATGCCGACCGGAAGTGCAGCTGCAGGAATGACTCCCTCCACCGGCGCCAAACCAACAAGCAGCGACTCTCTCACTTCCGATGCTTTGAGATCCCGCGTACGGCTCTTCTTTTCTAACAGCAATATTATGGACTTTACCTCACAAGTGTTTTCGCGCCGCTCGCAAAAGAGAACAACAACATACATGACCGATGAGAAATAAGGAATAAGCTAAAAATTACGGCTAAACTTCCAAACACTCATTTCTCTGTTGTGATCGGGTTGTGAAAACAGATCCGAATTGAACCAAGCGAGGGAGCTGGTGAGCTCGGTACGTTTAGTCCAGGGACATTCATGTGAACCTGCCGAGCACACACATTCAATAATTCAGTTATGCCAGAATTGTGTGTGTGTGTGTGTGTGTGTGTGTGTGTGTGTGTGTGTGTGTGTGTGTGTGTGTGTGTGTGTGTGTGTGTGTGTGTGTGTGTGTGTGTGTGTGTGTGTGTGTGTGTGTGTGTTTTATATATATATATATATATATATATATAAAAATATAAGTCAGGACATCTACTTTGTGCATGACACAAGTAATTTTTCCAACAATTGTTTACAGACAGATTATTTCACTTTTAATTCACTATATCACAATTCTAGTGGGTCAGAAGTTTACATACACTAAGTTGACTGTGCCTTTAAACAGCTTGGAAAATTCCAGAAAATTATGTCATGGCTTTAGAAACTTCTGATAGGCTAATTGACATTATTTGAGTCAATTGGAGGTGTACCTGTGGATGTATTTTAAGGCCTACCTTCAAACTCAGTGCCTCTTTGCTTGACATCATGGGAAAATCAAAAGAAATCAGCAAAGACCTCAGAAAGAAAATTGTGGACCTCCATAAGTCTGGTTCATCCTTGGGAGCAATTTCCAAACGCCTGAAGGTACCACGTTCATCTGTACAAACAATAGTACGCAAGTATAAACACCATGGGACCACGCAGCCGTCATACTGCTCAGGAAGGAGACGCGTTCTGTCTCCTAGAGATGAACGTGCTTTGGTGCGAAAAGTGCAAATCCCAGAACAACAGCTAAGGACCTTGTGAAGATGCTGGAGGGAACAGGTACAAAAGTATCTATATCCACAGCAAAATGAGTCCTATATCGACATAACCTGAAAGGCTGCTCAGCAAGGAAGAAGCCACTACTTCAAAACCGCCATAAAAAAGCCAGACTACGGTTTGCAACTGCACATGGGTACAAAGATCTTACTTTTTGGAGAAATGTCCTCTGGTTGGATGAAACAAAAATGCCATAATGACCATCGTTATGTTTGGAGGAAAAAGGGTGAGGCTTGCAAGCCGAAGAACACCATCCGCACCGTGAAGCACGGGGGTGGCAGCATCATGTTGTGGGGGTGCTTTGCTGCAGGAGGGACTGGTGCACTTCATACAATAGATGGCATCATGAGGAAGGAAAATTATGTGGATATATTGAAGCAACATCTCAAGACATCAGCCAGGAAGTTAAAGCTTGGTCGCAAATGGCTTTTCCAAATGGACAATGACCCAAAGCATACTTCCAAAGTTGTGGCAAAATGGCTTAAGGACAACAAAGTCAAGGTATTGGAGTGGCCATCACAAAGTCCTGATGTCAATCTAATCGAAAATTTGTGGGCAGAACTGAAAAAGTGTGTGCGAGCCAGGCCTACAAACCTGACTCAGTTACACCAGTTCTGTCAGGAGGAATGGGCCAAAATTCCAGCAACTTATTGTGAGAAGCTTGTGGAAGGCTACCCGAAATGTTTGACCCAAGTTAAACAATTTAAAGGCAATGCTACCAAATACTAACAGAGTGTATGTAAACTTCTGACCCACTGGGAATGTGCTGAAAGAAACAAAAGCTGAAATAAATCATTCTCTCTACTATTATTCTGACATTTCACATTCTTAAAATAAAGATGTGATCCTAACTGACATAAGACAGGGAATGTTTACTGTGATTAAATGTCAGGAATTGTGAAAAAATAAATAATAAAAATAATTAATTGGACAGTGACACATTTTTTGTTATTTTGGTTCTGTACTCTAGCACTTTAAGTTTGAAAGGATACAATGACAATGAGGTTGAAGTGCAGACTGTCAGCTTTAATTTGAGGGTATTTTCATCCATATCGGATGAACCTTTTAGAAATTATAGAACATTTGGTACATAGTTCCCCCATTTTGGGGCATCAAAAACTATTGGACAGTTTAACATAATGTAGAATAAAGTACTTATTTTTAATATTTGGTTGCATATCCTTTGCATGCCATGACTTCCTATGTGACCCAACAATATCAAAAGACTCTTGATATCTTATTTTCTGGTACTCTTACAAGTGATACTATAACTTCTCTGCATTTGAATGGATCTCAGTGGGAACTGGGGGGTGGGACTAGATTTAGCTGTACATTATGCTGGAACAGTATGGAATACATGGTTGGCGAAATGGCTGTAAGTCATCAAGGGTATGAGGTATCAAACGACCCTCAAACCATTGCTCTGCTGCCAGATATGCAGTAGATAGATCACTTTAAGGGTTGTTTCTCCTGACAAATATCCTATTGAACTCTATGGAAAAATAAATCAGGAGAAGAAACCCTTCAAGTTATCCATCCATATCTACTGCATTTCTGGCAGCAGAGTGATGATTTAAGGCTTGTTTGATACGTCAGACCCTTGATGACTTAGAGCCATTTAGACAACCATGTGTTCCATACTATTCCAGTGTAATTTACAGCTAAATCTAGTCCCACCAGCCTATTCCCATAGAGATCCATTCAAATGCAGAGAGGTTATAGTATCGCTTGTTTGAGTACCAGAAAATAAGATATCAAGAGTCTTTTGATATCTTTTTATACCCAACCATGATAGCATCACCTGTTTACCTGTGGAATGTTCCAAACAAGTGTTTTTTGAATTTCTCAGTTTTTTTTTTGCCCCTGTCCCAACTTTTTTGGAACATGTTGCAGGCATCAAATTTGAAATTAGCGTACATTTACAAAAATCAATAAAGTTGATAAGGTAACATTAAATATATTTTCTTTGTTCCGTTTTCAATTAAATATATGTAAAAGAGAATTTACAAATCACTGTTTCTGCGTTTATGTGCATTTTACATACTGTCTCAATTTTTTTGGAATTGGGTTTTGTACATGGAAAACCATGGCTCTGCTGAATCTGAGGATATAAAGCACTATATTCTACTACTAAAAATTAGTTCAATATTAGCTAAAATGTAAAGGTAGTCCCAGATGGTCTCAAAAAGCCTAGGGTTCAGTGGGTTAAGGCGAAAACAAAAACCAGCAGACCCTGCGGCCCTCTAGGACCAGGAATGAAGATCACTGCCCTATAAACATTTACTTAACCATGACTACTACTGTCAGTCATTTGCTTGTGATAAATTTCACTTTTACATTCATCGTCAATGCCCCTTGACGGGTCACAGATATCAGGAAGTCATGGCATGCAAAGGATATGCGACCAAATGTGAAAAATTATTACTTTATTCTTCATTATGTTAAACTGTCCAATATTTTTTGATGCCCAAAAATGGGGGGGACTATGTACAAAGGTTCTATAATTTCTAAATGGTTCATCCGATATGGATGAAAATACGCTTCATTGTATCCTATTTTCATTGTATCCTTTCAAACTCAAAATGATAGAGTACAGAACCAAAGTAACAAAAAATGTGTCACTGCCCAATGAATTATGGTGCTCACTGTATATAACAAGTCACAATTGCAACATATTTCAAGTTATTTCTAATTTTCTATACAGTGAAATGACTCTAAATAAGTGTATAGTAAAGAAGTGACAGAAATGTATCAAGACAAAAGTCTGAGAAACAAGTTGGAGGTAAATTGTAAAACTGGAAGTGACCAACCTGACATTAAACTGGGATTTTATCAAGAATAATAATTTTTAATTTTCCCAACAAATGTGTAAGCATTTGTAAGCAAAATGTAAGCATTTTGGAGGAGAATTTAGTGAAAATCTCTTTTGGGAAGCAGCCACATTCTTCTATACACTGTTCCTGAGAAATTCTTGTCAAAGAATCGCTATATAGTACCTTATCCTATATATGTGAGAATGTAATACAGTAGCCTACATCCAAAAGTTAGCGCTGGTGCCTGGGCAAGTCAAACCACAGTAGAATAACCTGGATATCATGCACATAACTAAATGCATTTCAACCAGGTTGGTCTTCATCAAGTGTGTGCAGGATATCCTTATGACAATAAAAGTTACCTGTAGTTTTTTATTTATTTATTTACTTTGCAAAAAGAGTGAGCCTATATGTCTTAACAAATTATGGAACTGATGGGATCTACCAGTCTTCCACAGAACAGTCTAGTTTTTCATAGTTTAAGGATCAATCACGGTATCCACCAATCTAGAATATCCTTTGGACAATTAACTTACTTAGTTGAGTAGGCTACTGTGTGTGGGAGCTAAGGCACTGTTCTGCAATGAGCAGAATGCAACACAGCCGTGTCACAGTAAGCCACACATGTATGTCCGTTTTCAGGACTTGGTTATTATATGACAGTAAGGTGGAGATAAAATACATTTCCTCCTGCAATATCATTTGTGTCACATTTATGGGCAATAATCACTGATAGTTGATTGTAGCATGAGCAGCAATGTACCATAGTGATTGTTACCCATCATGTCCACAAGTATCAAACCATGGACCAGTCAGGTCATGTTTATAAGGAAAAAGTGCATTTGGTTGCAATGCAGCTTGAGACCTTAGTACAGTCACACACTGGGCTTTGGTGAGATGGAACCATGTGTTCCTTATTGGCATATTTTCTTTCCTGGAAAATTTGGCCTGAACTGGTACATTTGAACATAATACCAGATCAACTATAACTTTGTCTGATTTGTCGTGCTAAATGTAACTTGCGTGGATTAAAATTGTATAGTCACTACACTATGGCCTGGATTCAATCAACATGTGTCATTAATTTTGTATCACAATAAAAACAAGCATTACATTCTTTCTTCACAAATACAGTTTGGCAACTTACATTTGGTGATCACTGAAACTGTTACATTCGCCGTTTCCCTCCAGTCCACCTCCCTTTCATTTCCTTCGTTTTCCCATTCCTTTTGTTTCATGTCGTGTTTTTCAGTTAACCCTGTTCGTCTCTCGTTTCTGCGTTCGTTGCAGGCTGGGCGTGGTCCCCGTTTTCACCCCTTATTAGTCAGCCTATCGCTCTCCCTCTTGCACACATTCTTCACTCCCTTTCATTATTCAATTAGCCTTCTCACCTGTTCCCCTCCCTATTTAAGTTCCCCTGTTTCACAGCCTCTTCGCCAGTTTGGTTTTCTCAACTCCTTTTTGAGAATGTCCCCGGCCATTCTGTTGTTACTCTGCTTGCCTTAAACCTGGTTGTTTTGTTCCTTGTTCCAGCCCGCCCAGCCTGCCTCCTGTTTTGCCCGCTCCAGCCTTGTCTCCTGTCCTGCCCAGCTTTAGTTCGCCAACCCCGCTTCCAGCCTGTCACCTCCCTGTTTGTTTGCTTGCTACCTTCCTTGCCTTTCTCAATAAATACACTCCCTGGTGGAGTTTTCATCGAGTCTGTCTCAGAGTCTTGCATTTGGGTCCAGTCCAGTACTCAGCCATAACAGAAACCTCCAAACTGTATTTCGGAAGAAAATAATGAACACTTGAATTTAATTGTCAACATTAAGGGCAAAAATTTATTGAATCCACTTCAATATTATATTGGTGTGGACTGGAATAGCCTACTTATGCATACATCTTTTACAACAAAATAACAATATAATAGTGAACACTAATTGGAGTATTAAAGCAAAGTACTTTTCCTTTGTAGTGTACAAATGCTGTAATATCTTCTGTAGGTGTATGATTACTAATATCTGTTCTGTATAATGACTCTATAACTCCAGAGACAAAGATGGTATCAAACCACTAAATTGTTATTTTAAAGTATTGTGACTATGAAATTTAGATTAGGTAGTGCTTTTAAAGCTTGAAATACACTACATTTATACACACAGAGGAATTTAATGCAAAATAAAAATTTAGGTTAGTTTTTCTTAACAAAACATATTATGAAATATTTAAAAATAGTCAATAATACTGCATCCTTGGGCCCTTGTAACATAATAGGGCTCATCTTAATTTTCATACCAAAGGCAGCTATATTATACAGTATATATCAAAGTTAAAAACAGAATATCAACAATATGGTAAGAGTGGTAGATTTTCTGCTATTAAGAAATTCACTGCAAAAACAAGCGTTTTAGAAAAATCCTATTTTTTTCTCTCAAGTAGAAGATATTACTTTTTGCTTGACAAGATACATTATCTTACCCCATTGGCAAATCTTGAAATGAGTAAAACTATGTCACTCCATTGGCAGTCTTTTTGTCTTATTTAGCAAAAAAGTAATAGAAATGTGATTTTAAGTATAAATATAAGACTAAATGCTTGTTAAGATTGACTTATTTCTTGGGTTTTGCAGTGTTCAGTGTCTTCCATTTGTGGATAGAAGTAATACCACCTGATCTGGCTATGATATTATGCATGAATTTATCCTCCCGGTAAATTACATTCCACTAAGAAAGAAGTGTGCGGTCATGTATTTTGTCGATTCTGTAAAAAAAATATATGTGAACGTCCTTCAAATTTATTACCTGGTTATTTTACATTATGTTACAGAAAGTCCTTCAATAATCAGGTATGAATTTGCAACTTTCTATGAATTTGCAACTTTCTGTACAAATCAATATACCAATAATTATTTTTGTGTCCATAGAAAAACAGAAATTTATTTGAAAAATGTAAGAAACTACTGCAAAATGGTCTGAAACCACTGATATAACAAGGCTTTTTTATTCATGTAGAAATTTACAATCAAGGCAGTTTTTTTTAACTTGACTGCAAATTTTCAAAAGGCATTCTTGAAGCACATAAACTGAGACATGCGGGGGGGGGGGGGGGGGGGGGGGGTAGCTAGCTAGCTAGTGAGAGACCTATGAATCAGATTTATAATAGTGAGCCAGGTTCTATCAACTTAAACCAGACTCACTGTTATTGTGACAGATTAATGAACAAAGTAAGGAATTACCTCCCATAATGCCATGTGAACTGTGGCAACACATATCATCTAAAAGGCACAGTGCATTTCACCCTCTTCAGTCAAGGTATATTGTGTGTTTGTATCCTCTATTTTTTATTTTGTCTCCTAATTTGATATGCCAGTTGTATTTGTTTATTTATGCCAACTGTCATATTGTTACATCAATATTTTTTTGAAGAGAAGCTCTGTCAGCTGAACCCTTCCCTACTTGACTGATGCTATGGCCAAATGTACATGGGCTAAGAGGACTCACAGCTAGTCTTAACTGTCAAGCAGGGACATGGCTGACCCAAGATGTCCTCAATGCTCACAAGGTTAAGCCAAATGGCATCGTAATTTTCTTTAGGCCAAGCAGGACACACAATATGTGCAGTTTTACCTCCGCCTAACAAGGTCCCAAACAGTCAAGGGACCCCTAGCAGAGTGAAAAAGAAACCCGCCTAATTGCTCAATTAATCCCTCCTGTGCACTTAAACGTCATACGCTTTCACTTCAACCCACCACTGGTTCTATTTTTAATTACTTTTTCCCCCATTTTTTCTTCTTGCCAATTTAGAATTTGCAGCTGTGCCTACGAAGCTCTGATATGCCACCTGCATGAGGAGCTTGTGCACCTTTAAGCGCATGTAGACCTTCAATGCACTTATATGTGAGCCAGTGACTAGCCATTGCCCCACTGGTAGATAGTTTGTTTTATTTAGCCAAAAAGTAACCGAAATAAGATTCTAAAGTCGAAATATAAGATTAAAATGCTTGCTAAGATTTGGTATTTGCAGTGTATTGTAGGAGGAATTTTTGCATACACAATGTTCTTTCAACACCAAACCCACTGCTTGTCTGGCCAATAATCTGGCCAATAATCTCACCCAGTTCCAATCCAAGTGCTAATGCCATTAACAAAATCCAGGTGCTTAGATATATTGATTGCACTCAGTTGCCAAAAAAAAAGGGCTTTGGGGGAGTTGTGCTGTGGTCTGTCGAGTCCACCTTTCAAATTGTTTTAGGAAATAATGGACGTTGTGTTCTCTGGGCCAAAGAGGAAAAGGGCCATCCCGATTGTTACCAACGCAAGGTTCAAAAGCCAGCATCTGTCATGGTATGGGGGTATGTTATTGCCCATGGCATGGGTAACTTGCACGTCTGTGAAGGCACCATTAACGCTGAAGGGTACATATGCATTTTGGACAACATATGCTGCCATCTAGACAACGTCTTTTTCAGGGACGTCCCTGCTTCTTTCAGCAAGACAATGCCAAGCCACATTCTGCATGTGTTACAACAGCGTAGTTTCATAGTCAGAGAGTGCGGGTGGTAGACTGGCCTGTCTGCAGTCCAGACCTGATTTCCATTGAAAACCTGTGGTGCATTATGAAGCGCAAAATACAACAATGGAGACCCCGGACTGTTGAGCAGCTGAAGTCTTATATCAAGCAAGAACGGGGAAAAAATCTAATTTAAAATACAAAAGTTAGTGTCCTCAGTTCCCAAAAGAGTACTGAGTGTTGTTAGAAGGAAAGGTGATGTAACACAGTGGTAAACATGCCCCTGTCCCAAAATGTTTGGCATCAAATTTAGAATGAGCATATATTTACAAAAAACAATGAAGTTGATTAGTTAAAACATTAAATATATTGTGTTTGTACTGTTTTCAATTGAATACAGGTCAAAAAGGATTTGCAAATCATTACTTTCTGTTTTTATTTACTGTACATTTTATACACTGTCCCAACTCTTTTCTGGAATTGGGGTTTGTATTATGTAAATTGAAAATGGCTTTTTGGCATTTGGCTTCATCAATATGAGTGCTTCAAAATATCAGAGACATCAAGGAAAACAAGAAACCAGGAAATAATGAAAAAGGATGTGAAAAGTGAGGATATATCAGTTTAACATTATGTTAAAAAAACAGTCTAAAATAGAGTTGTTAAAATGCTGCTTTAATGATAAAGCACTAACCATGGGATTTAAATTTCTCTGGTTTTCATGAATTTCCACGTTGAAAATTTTGTAAAAATGCGCCACCTTGTGGTACAAATATATCATAAAATTTCAATTCCTCTCTTTTCTAACAGTTTAAATGAGCATATGCATCTTAAAACAGCTTGCTGGAACATATTTTGTTAGCTAATTACTTAATTTTAAAGCAAGAGGTATGAAGTCAGTCAATTGCGTTATTGTTATGTCTGCAACATATAGCTATGTTGGGAAAAGACATCACTGAGATGAAGTGATCAGACTTGAGGTCTTGCAGATATTCTTGGGTGGGGACAAAGGGCACACAGTACAAATTTCATCTTTCTGTGGCTAATAAAGTATTGCAGATTGAAAGATAAATACTGAGTCATTCCATTTTTAAAACAATTGTAAAATTGTAAACTGTTCTGTAATGACAATCTGTAAGCACTTCAAACTTCAGGGCAAAACAATCTCCACTTCAGCATTCTGTTGCAACCTGTGGTGTTGTTGTTGTTGTTGTTCTTCTTCTTCTTCTTCTTCTTCTTCTTCTTCTTCCTATTATTATTTTTATTATTATTATTATTATTATGTACTCAGTGTAATCTTCTCATGATTGTCTTATTAGGTTTGTCTGTTCTGGTCAAACCGTTACAATGTGGATAGCAACACAACACCATTTCATAGTTGTTTTTGAAAGACACGATCACTGAATAATTTACAGACTGTTGGCTAACATGAGGCTCTCAGCAAATTCCAGTATGCTTATGAAATACCAGCTCTTCTTTTTTGCATTGAAGCTCACACTTGGCCAATTACTCTGTAAAATTGTCGCATACTTATAGTGTCAGAAGCAATCATAGGGCACTGTACTGATAACAGTTAAGAATGGTTCATAGCTTGAGGCCATAGATGATGAATCAGCATTCAGTGCTGAGAGGAAAGGACACTCTTTGCGCTCTGTAGCTCTCTCAGAGCAACAAAAGGAGACTGTCTGGGTACAAACAGCATTCTTTCATATCAACAGTGTTCACTGCTCCATTCATGAGAAAGGTTTCTCTGCTCCGTTATCTAAATATGTCCCTCCTGGACCAAACTGAGCCGGCTGTTTTGTGTGCCTCATTGCATTTAGTGTGTCATTGACCTGCCCAAATGCCTGAGTGTCAGAGTCATTAGAATCTACCATTAACCAACTGCATTTAATTTAACACCACTAGAGGGGGTAATAGTGCAAGGATTGCAGTGATGAAAAAGCAGATCTGTACGCAGTTTAATATTTTTTCATATTGTATGGATTTTTCCTTTAATATTATGTGTACTATTGCATTATTCAATATGGTATTGCGTTCTGATAGTTAGTTACTTGGTATATGGCAGGATTGTATCAGGATCACAAAAATGTAACAATGTGCCCAGTGCAGATTCTGACCTGTCCTCTCGATGATCTTTCAAGTTAAGCAGCACCATTTTGGTCATACTGCAATCTAAACCGGTTTTGTCATGTCTCTTTCTTTGTTAAGGAAAGAATATAAGGATGGATCCTAGTCACACAATGCATAACATGTGAACGGTGAATGTGTGTCTAAACACTAGTTTTAATCTTGCCTGGCTTTAATGGATTTTTTAAACAGTACTAGGGACAGCCAGGAACCCAGATTATACATCAAGCTGCTGTACCTGCAAAATAACTGATAAAAAATTGTTATCATAATGGTCAGCAAGGCTGGTTCCAGTTCCATTGATTAGGAGGCCCAGTTGACTGTTTTTTTTTTGGGGGGGAGGGGGCAAACAGCCATTAAGAACAAGGTCAGTTAGAAATAGTTGCTAAGGGTTGAAATGCTTGTTCAGGTAAGGAGGAAGTTAAGTGTGTCCAGCCCACCCACATCCTCATGAAACATGATGAAAAGGCTATTTAAAGAGTGCTAAAGTTGGAAAAATTATGAGCTGTTTGAAAGGATTACAAGAATAATCTTAATAAGAAATCAGGGAGAAAGGATTAGTATTATTAACAGTGAACCTTTAAGAGAGAACCAAAGGCTATGACACACTTGATTTTTCTAACATTTGCAAGAAGTTCATTCCATCACTGGGGAATGGGAGAAAATGAAAATTATCATTCAAAAATTGGAGCAAAAAGCAAGAAAGGCAATCTCAGGACAATTGTGGGAATGTCGAAAAAAGAATAGATTAGAAGTAAAGTTGCAGTCACTGTAGCAGTAAACAACAGCAATATGACTGAGCAAAAGGAAACCAAGGGAGCTGAACTGTGATATCAGAGAAAAGAAGACACAAGGTGGGCTCAGCAGTGTAAATTTGTGAACCAAAGGGACACTGATTTTTCAATTTAACCAGAATGCACACCATCCTTAAATTCAAAACATGCTTTAAAACCTTAGACACGGTCATGAGTTTGGAAGCCACTGAAATGAACGAAGGTCCATTGAGTTAGACTGAATAGAGGCCAGAGGGAAAGAACATACATCTAAAAATAAACGGCATTCATCATGGTGAGAAATGTCCAAAGCTTCAACAGTGTTACTGAGAATATAGTGTAAGAAAGGGAAAACATTCACAAAAAAACAGTTTGCGGTCAAGAATAAATATAGAGAAGGATATTGAACACCTTAAGTTGCCCTAGAGGTTTTAAAATGAGGGGGGAGGAGAGAAAGTGAGAGACCCCAGGGGAATGGAGAGGTCACCCAAATAAATGAAAGGAAAGGAAGAAAGGCAACTATTAGATTATTAAAATTTAAGTTTAGAAGATGTCACTTTCAGGGGAAACCAGAGGATAAACCAAAGGAAGAAAGATGGTAAAGATATAAACACAAAGCCATGGGAAATCAGGACTTCAAAGCAAATTCAGATGGACCCAAAGCTGAGCCTTGGGGCACTCCTTCAGAGAGTGCAATGAGCAGAGAGTGAGAGGCTTTCTTATAGACCTTATAAATAGGATCAGGCTCTGTGAATCTCAAATATTCATTACTGCAAGACAAAGCTAAACCAAGCCTGAGCTCTTCCAAGTTTAATTTCCATTGAAGGAAGAGGACCTTTGACCTTTTTTTATCAGTATAACAACAAGTTTCCACAGAGCAGGAGAAATTATAAACCTGCATGGAATTTGGAAAAGGATCATTATGATAAAACCTTCAAAGTGGGTCACAAATGGCCTGTGTCACAATTGGCCTATTGAACTTTAAACGTGTTTTACAAGAACAGATGCAATTTACATGTTCTGTTATTTACATTTCTTTAAATATATTGTATATATATTGTACATTGTTTAAAGGCTCTGAAGAATTTGCCATGTAATCATAGCATCTGTACCTTTCATTTGTTCTTGTTCAGGACTCAAGTGATAATTGGATTGATGCACTTTTTGCAACTGAATTATCATCAACTATCAATTATAATCAACTGAATTGTGCCATATTGATCTGTAGCATTATGTAGGGTTTCACAAAGAAAATTATCTTGACAAACATTTGCACCAGTACAGTAAAGCCAACTATTGCTAGCTGAAAAGTTTCTTCTTGTCTATGCTTTTTTGGGACCAAATATCTCTTGATTTGGGAAGATATAGCCCTGTGACTGGCTTACATTTAGTTTAGGGGTTATACGTACATATCTGTAGCGCAGATGATTTCATTTAAATTCATATTTATTTTACAACTTTATATCTTGGATGGTAATTCATGTTATTTATTGAAACTCTTTAGCTATTTTATAGAATCTGTACAATGTATTATGTTGAACACCTTTTTATCCTATATTGTTTGCTTATTATAGCATATTATCTTACTTTTGGCTGTATTTGTGTTTGAAAGTTGCAGTATACAGAAAGGCTATTATTAGCTGTTGAGTTATGAAACATTATATATAGAACAGTCTATAGTTAGATATACACTTTAAATATCTAAAAAAAAAAGACAAAAAACAAATGTACGTATAATGATATTCTGAAGGTGTTGATCATATTGCTTGTAATATAAAAAGTTACCTCACAAGTGAACCTTTAAAGATCATTCTAAGACATCAGTCTTATGTACACCACTGCTGTTGTTTCAGAACACAACAGTAGTTACTTGGTTTTATTGTACATGAGTCAATAATTTTATATTAAGTATATATACATATTATTCGTGGTTATATGGGCCAATAGGCTCCTAAGGAATTTTGAATAACATAAATAGGATATTACTGTCCACACGATGGCAGCAAAAGCCAATGTTTCATGGTCTGAAGGAAGTCCCGCTGACTCCTGATGGTAACCATTATGTTCATCCGTCCTACAGGAAGTAAAGTATAGTCCACGTGGCACTTCACAAGCTTTCCCTGGGAAACAGCCATGAGCTAATCAAAGCATAAAAACTCATTATTAAAGGTTACTCATATTTAATTAATTGAAGACTAGATTTTCCAGAAGCTGAGCAGTTTTTATTCCTATCTATGCCTAAGTTTTACATCTGTACATGCATCTATTCATATCTATCATTATGCCTTTATGCCAATTTATGTATTAACAAATCAATCTGTTTAAATGTCACATAATAAAAAGATACTTTAACATCATATAATTACAGTGCCTGGTGCCATATTGTAAGTTACAAAGTTCCATGTGATTTTAATAATCATAGGAAGTCAGCTCCATTTAACAAAAATAATTTCATTTCAAAATGATCTGAAAATTGTCAGTTATTGTAATCTTGGTACAAAGTACATCCAGTAAGACTAAGCTAAATCAGTGAAATGCACAAAGTATTGTAACATTTTGTGGTATTGAAGAGTGAGTGTGCACCCACCCTCCCCTTTGATAAGTACAGCAGCTTGTTAGAGGCTTTTTTTATATCCGCCTTCTCAGATGATGTCACCAGTGAAGAATGTCATCTTGAGATCAAACCTTGTGTTGCCACTTCATTCTGTGCACTGAATGTGAGAAAGAGGCAGAGGGAAAGATAGAGTGAAAATGAGAAATTAAGAGAGTGAGAGAACAACTAAGAGATGAAGAGAGCCTCTGGAAGGGTAAAGAGAGTGAAGTAGGGAGGGGATTTAAAATATTAGTAAATTAGGTATCTCTGGGAAATTCAGTTTTCTGTTGAGAGAAAAATAAGGAGGTATAAAGCATTATGGTATGTCCAGGCAACCAAAATATTCAGTACTTACAGTAAGATAGAAGTACTTATAATATACATTGAACACTGCAGCTTGTCATTAACTTTTATCTAAACCCTGTATTTTCCAGTGACAACTTCAATGATCACTGGATGTAACAGCAAATTGTGGAAGGAGTGAAAAACATGACACTTTTTAAAATGTTATTTTATATTTAAATAGTTTTTTAAGAAAAGGACTCTCCAGTTAGGTTTTATATTGGCCTCAAAAATAATAAGAGAGCCACTGGCAAGCAGAAGAGGCCAGTAACAAATCTACATACTGTATCTACTTTTTCCTTCTGTAGAAAGAAGTGTGCTGTCTCTGTTCCCAGGTTTGACAATAATGAGAAGAAATCAACTTGAAATGGTTTGATTTAAAGGATCCCATAGGTCCTTTTCTGAAAGAGATCCACATACACGCATGCAGTGTATATGCATGTCAAATGTGAGCTATTATTTAATTATCTGGGAAAAAGTCAACTTGTATGAATTACAAGAAAGGGTGTAAGGTTGAGCTAAATTAACAGCATACTCTAAATAAATTACCCTTACCTGGCAAATGTGTATGCTTGGCACATCCAAACAAATAGAGAAACCCTTTCCCTGGATTATACTTCAAAACCCCCTGGCTAACCTTCCTGATATTGGAAAGCAGTAGGATGCATGGCTAAATTGTTAAGGCTTCATTGTCATTTACTGCAATGATTGTCATGTTGTAGATTTTGCACATCATCTCATAGTTTAGTTTAGAAAAGATCAAGTGGGTCAATCTTATAATACCTAAACTGCAGCTCAGCTCATATTACCCAGAGTCTATTCTTGCACAGGAGTATCAAATCTCTGTCTGCATTATGTTTATGAAAAACCTGGCGTTTCCATTTTATAATAGAACACAATAGCAGACATTGTCAATAGTAACCCAGACACATTATAAGCCAAATGAAAGGATAACAAAACACAGCTTGTAACTTTCCGTTTTATTATTTTTTTATTTAAAACTATATTTACCAGACAAATCTAGCTCTATACATTATCTATTTGTTTTGTGTGTTTGTATTTATTTATTTGTATATCAAATGCCATGTGCTGCCTTTATATACTGACCACATAGTCACACAAACAAAGTAAAAACAACAAAGGGGACAAATCACAGTTTCCATTAGAGTTAGTTCTTAAACAATCATAAAACATTGTGCTAATGTTTGGTTCTTTGTCAACCAATGCTTAGGATGGGCAGTTTGTCCAGTTCTCAAGTGAGATTAACTTCTTTTTCTTTTGCACTTACAGCAGACGTACTCAAGTAAACCATTATTTATATACTCTACAGTTAATTTACACAAATATCTACAAATTCTCTATATAAACATTGTCAACACATTTTCCTATACACTGCATTATCTGTTAGCAAAATGATAAAAAAAGAATATCTATTAAGATCTTCCAATTTTATGTTGCACTTGTTTGAAGGCTCAGTTTACTAACAAATGCTGAAAAAGGAAAAAACTAAGAAAAACCATTCAGTCCTGATGCAATCTTAGGATGGATTTTAGCATGGACTTTAGCATTAAATTATTCATGTTAAATCACAATGTTGAAATAATGTGGCTAAATTGTGCCCTTTGTGAGCAGCAACAACAACAGCATCAACTGTAAAAAAAGAAAAATGAGAAATCAAAGGAACCACGTCTTGTAAAACTTACTTAAAATCAATAAATCGATGATAAATTGATCTTGCTCAATAACTGACTAGGGCTCTCCAAAAATTAACACTTTATCATCTATTTTTAAGGTATGTGGGTAAACAAATTGGGTTCATAGACACAGAGCTAGTACCCCTGATTAGTTCATTGCACCCCTAAAGTCGAGGAAGAACATTCTCACACAAGTTTTGGCTTACTGTTCAAATCTGTTACTCTGTAGCTCAAGCTAAATGAGACTGATGAACATAATCAAGGACTATTTATCTCATGTAAC